>OY811986.1:5721737-6053672 GCA_963681505.1 Eunapius fragilis | reverse complement strand
AAATTGATAATTAATGAAGGCGTTAACCCACAAGGTTGGTGTGACTAGGAACTAGTCTAGTCAAGACATTTAAAAGGTGATTGGCTGCAGGTGTGTTAGAAGAAGCAAAGTTCTTTGGGATATCAAAGGCTATCGAACCTCTTGAAGCCTTGGTGCAAGTGTGTTCATTATGTGTATCTCCAACTGTACCCCATGTGACCCACCCACTGCACCCCATGTGACCCACCCACTGTACCCATGTGACCCACCCACTGTACCCATGTGACCCACCCACTGTACCCCATGTGACCCACCCACTGTACCCCACTCCACCCACTGTACCCCATGTGGCCCACCACTTACCCAATGTGACCCACCACTTACCCATGTGACCCACCACTGTACCCATGTGACCCACCACTGTACCCCCGTGACCCCACTGTACCCCATGTGACCCACCCACCACTGTACCCATGTGACCCACCCACTGTACCGTTCCTTGCTTCAGAGCGAGGAGCTGTCTAGCAGTGGACACTTCACAAGGAAAGAGTTCCTGCGTATGCTATCTTCCACATCCTCTACCTCAATGCTGCGCTGTCAGGTATATCAATATATTAGCTGGGGGGGGGCAATCTCTACTATTAGCGCGGGGGGGGGGGGGGGGACAATCTTTAGCGTTGGGGGGGGGGGGACAATCTATTAAGCGTGGGGGGGGGGGGGGGGCAATCTCTATCAGGGCTATGTAACCTTGCCTTCAGTTATGTGCTTGTATTTTTGTCCTGTGTCTCCCCCCCTCCCTTGTGTATTTAGGGAATCAATTTGGAGAATGTCGACCTGTCAATTTTGATCTAAAAATATCAACTTCAAATGTGCAACCCTTCGTGGCTGTAACCTGTCTAACTGTGACCTGTCAAATTGTGTGTTCGAGAGGGCCGATCTCAGCAATGCAAACCTGGATGTGAGTTTGAGTGTGGTGAGGTCTGTCCCCTCCATGTTTGGTCTGCTTGTAGTGTGGTGAGGTCTGTCCCCTCCATGTTGGTCTGCTTGTAGTGTGGTGAGGTCTGTCCCCTCCATGTTGGTCTGCTTGTAGTGTGGTGAGGTCTGTCCCCTCCATGTTGGTCTGCTTGTAGTGTGGTGAGGTCTGTCCCCTCCATGTTGGTCTGCTGCAGTGTGGTGAGGTCTATCCCCTCCATGTTGGTCTGCTTGTAGTGTGGTGAGGTCTGTCCCCTCCATGTTGGTCTGCTTGTAGTGTGGTGAGGTCTGTCCCCTCCATGTTGGTCTGCTTGCAGTGTGGTGAGGTCTGTCCCCTCCATGTTGGTCTGCTTGTAGTGTGGTGATGTCTGTCCCCTCCATGTTGGTCTGCTTGTAGTGTGGTGAGGTCTGTCCCCTCCATGTTGGTCTGCTTGTAGTGTGGTGAGGTCTGTCCCTCCATGTTGGTCTGCTTGTAGTGTGGTGATGTCTGTCCCCTCCATGTTGGTCTGCTTGCAGTGTGGTGAGGTCTGTCCCCTCCATGTTGGTCTGCTTGTAGTGTGGTGAGGTCTGTCCCCTCCATGTTGGTCTGCTTGCAGTGTGGTGAGGTCTGTCCCCTCCATGTTGGTCTGCTTGCAGTGTGGTGAGGTCTGTCCCCTCCATGTTGGTCTGCTTGCAGTGTGGTGATGTCTGTCCCCGTCCATGTTGGTCTGCTTGCAAGTGTGGTGAGGTCTGTCCCTCCATGTTGGTCTGCTTGCAGTGTGGTGATGTCTGTCCCCTCCATGTTGGTCTGCTTGCAGTGTGGTGAGGTCTGTCCCCTCCATGTTGGTCTGCTTGTATAGTGTGGTGAGGTCTGTCCCCTCCATGTTGGTCTGCTTGTATAGTGTGGTGAGGTCTGTCCCCTCCATTTTGGTCTGCTTGTATAGTGTGGGTGAGGTCTGTCCCCTCCATGTTGGTCTGCTTGTATAGTGTGGTGAGGTCTGTCCCCTCCATGTTGGTCTGCTTGTAGTGTGGTGAGGTCTGTCCCCTCTATGTTGGTCTGCTTGTAGTGTGGTGAGGTCTGTCCCCTCCATGTTGGTCTGCTTGCAGTGTGGTGAGGTCTGTCCCCTCCATGTTGGTCTGCTTGCAGTGTGGTGAGGTCTGTCCCCTCCATGTTGGTCTGCTTGCAGTGTGGTGAGGTCTGTCCCCTCCATGTTGGTCTGCTTGCAGTGTGGTGATGTCTGTCCCCTCCATGTTGGTCTGCTTGCAGTGTGGTGAGGTCTGTCCCCTCCATGTTGGTCTGCTTGCAGTGTGGTGATGTCTGTCCCCTCCATGTTGGTCTGCTTGCAGTGTGGTGAGGTCTGTCCCCTCCATGTTGGTCTGCTTGTATAGTGTGGTGATGTCTGTCCCCTCCATGTTGGTCTGCTTGTATAGTGTGGTGAGGTCTGTCCCCTCCATTTTGGTCTGCTTGTATAGTGTGGTGAGGTCTGTCCCTCCATGTTGGTCTGCTTGTATAGTGTGGTGAGGTCTGTCCCTCCATGTTGGTCTGCTTGTAGTGTGGTGAGGTCTGTCCCCTCCATGTTGGTCTGCTTGTAGTGTGGTGAGGTCTGTCCCCTCCATGTTGTCTGCTTGCAGTGTGGTGAGGTCTGTCCCCTCCATGTTGGTCTGCTTGCAGTGTGGTGAGGTCTATCCCCTCCATGTTGGTCTGCTTGCAGTGTGGTGAGGTCTGTCCCCTCCATGTTGGTCTGCTTGTAATGTGGTGAGGTCTGTCCCCTCCATGTTGGTCTGCTTGTAGTTGGGGTGTGAGAGACATTTCCATACACCTAATTGTACAAATGCCACGCTCCTTAATATATTTGCTGCCTTTTGAACTTCATAAACATATTCTCCCTCTCCTCCTCTTCCTCCTCCTCCTCTCCTCCACTTCCTCCTCCTCCTCTCCTCCTCTTCCTCCTCCTCTCCCTCCTCCTCCTCCTCCTCCTCCTCCTTCCCCCTCCTCCCTCCTCCTTCCCCTCCTCCCTCCTCCTTCCCCCTCCTCCCTCCCCCCTCCTCCTCTCATCCTTCCTCCTCCTCCTCCTTTCCCCTCCTCCTCTCCCTCCCCCTCCTCCTCCTCTCCCTCCCCCTCCTCCTCCTCCTCCTCCTCCTCCCTATCATCTCCTTCTCTTTTTCCTTAGGGAGCCACCATTCAGTGTGTTTACATGCAGAGGGTCAACCTTGAAGGGGCAACAATGAGAGGCTGTACATGGGGGAGAGGCTGGGTAACATCACCAACATGGAGGGGGCTAACCTCAAAGGTGTGTTGTTTGACAACAGCCAGATGAACGGGATCAACCTTCGCCTAGCCAGCCTCAAGGGAGCCTTCCTTCGCTCCTGCAACCTTCGTATGCCATCATGGCTGCACAGACTTAGAGGTAATTAATTGTTGGAGGTTATGGGTGTGGGAGAAATAGATACAGTGCCACGTCCCTTCTCTGCCTTTAAATTACATCCTTCCCTCCTTCCTTCCCCCTCCCTCCCTCCCCCATTCACTGCTTTTCAGTGTGTACCGAGAAGATATTAGGAAGGTCACAGTAGGTGGGGCATTGTGGGCGTGGTACAGTGGGTGTGGCATTGTGGCGTGGCACAGTAGGTGGTTGCATGGGAAGGACGGTTCTGGACTAGGCTTAACTTTTCTGATTGCTCCTGTGAAGAGGTACAGAATGATAAGTTGAACAGTTTGCATTTCACGGCACGTTGTCGTGTTAGTATTTGTATTTATTCATATGCACACACACATCTCACTACACACACTTGAACACCTTCACAACACACACACACACAACACATACACACACACACACACACACACACACACACACACACACACACACACACACACACCCGCAAACACGCACACAGAACTGTGACCTTACAGGAAGTGACTTGCAGCATGCTAACCTACGAGGGTCCAATCTAGCGGGGGTCATATTTGACAACATCATAGCACCTCTCCACATGTCACAGACTGTGAACGTGACTGTGCAGGCAGCGGCCTTGCCCCAGGCCCCTCTGCCACCAGGGCTTCAGCCTCCAGCTCCATAGCAGGCCCACCACCAAACTGATTAGCTTTTATTAGAGAGAGAGAGAGAGAGAGAGAGAGAGAGAGAGAGAGAGAGAGAGAGAGAGAGAGAGAGAGAGAGAGAGAGAGAGAGAGAGAGAGAGAGAGAGAGAGAGGGAGAGAGAGAGAGAGAGAGAGGAGAGAGAGAGAGAGAGAGAGAGAGAGAGAGAGGTTGTTTTTGTACTGTGTGCATGTATATAATTAATTATGTTGTTATGTGGGTGTTGTGTTGTGTTTGCTGTGCATACACACATGGTTATATTACAAAGGAGATCTTATACGTATTTGTGCCAATCTTATCCCACTTTCATGTATAAATCCTTGTATAGTTTAACCTCACTTCCTTATATAGCTACCCCACCTCTTTAACCCCGCCTCCTGTCTCACCTAAACTACATGCTGTGAAGTCATCAATAATTGCTTAACAAATCTTGATTTAAAAGCCCTCATGTAATCAAGATGTACAATTTATCAAGACATGAATGTATTACTAAACGGCTTACTAACAGAGAAAGATTAATAGCAAGAGCAACTGCTGCAGGATTAAAGGGCAATGAAGGCCATTTCCTGGAGAGGACAACCAATGCCATGAACACATGGAGATTTGGCCAAGGAGAGAGAGGTGACAGAAGCATATTAAGGTGGTTATGAAGTGGCTCTCATCCTTTTTATACAAAGTTGTGAAGATGCATGTTAAATTGAAACGTACTGACTATAGATCTGTTCATTTTTCTTTCTCACTTGCCCTTGTTCCTTCTACACCACTATTGCTTAGCAAATCCTTTATCACACTAACTGTCTTGAAGAGAATGGTTTATTTGCTTGTCACACCAAACATTGTCACACCAAACCAAAGTGACATTGTGAGGATGCACTATGTGGAACAGGCTTTTAAATTTAAACCAAGCAGCTTCTGATGAGTGAGGCTACATTTTTCCTTGCTTAGAAGGGATTTCCCCTATATCTATTTATTCGTATTTTTAAAGGGACTTGATGGTATTTGACACATTCAGCACAAAGGCTAATGAACCGTAGTGTGTACATTCCTGAGCTGTGACACATCACAACACTTCACACACACTACACACACTCCTCACACACTACACCCCCCACAGACTACACCTACACACTCCCTCACACATGCAGTTTTATAAAACTGGTGTTAGTAATTGAATAAAATGCTCTCTTTGTGACACCTGCAGTGCAAGGATATATATGTATGACAGTATAACACATAGATACAGAGAGAGTTGTGAAGATAAAAGCACCAAAAAAATGCTGAACATTAAAAGTGCTTGGCGAGAAATACTCTGTTCATAGAGGGAGAGAGAGAGAGAGAGAGAGAGAGGAGGGGGAGAAGAGAGAGAGAGAGAGAGAGAGAGAGAGAGAGTGAGTGAGTGAGAGAGCATCTTTGTGGTTATTGCTTCCATGCAGAGGAGTATCAAGGTATGGGCAGGTGGGGTGGGGGACTGTACAACTGGAGGGGGGGGGGGGGGGGGGATTTTTGGCTGTGAAGAGGCTTTGAAGGGAGTGGCTGGTGAAGGCTTTGAAGGATGTTGTGGCTTGAAAATATGCTGGAGAACTTGTGGAGGTGCTGGGAGTGAGGGGCTTGAAGGAAAGATGGAGGGGGAAGCTCAAAGAAAGGTGGAAATTTTGAAGGTTAAAGAGAGAGTGGAGCTTTTAATTTGCTGGTTGGAAGAAAGTAGGTCATTTGAAGGGTGGATCACTTGGATAAGGGGGCCATTCTTAGAAGAGTTATTTCAGCTCTGGGCTGCCATTGGCCTTGCGCTTCCTTGAATCAATAGAGTGTTCGCTTTGTTCATCCTGCTGAGTCAGCACTGTACCATCTGAAGAGTTTGAGATATCTGGAATAGTTGGCGGGAGAGAGGTAATTATGACGTTCATGACAGCAACAGCTGCAGAGGGAAGATGGGATGTTGACATACCTGGCAAGTTGAGTGGTGTCATGAGCCCTGTTGGAGTGGAAGGAGGGAAAAGAAAGGGGCCAAATTGTGGAGAGGGAGAGCTGTGTGTGTGTGTGTGTGTGTGTGTGTGTGTGTGTGTGTGTGTGTGTGTGTGTGTGCCATGTTTGAAATTATTTGTAGTATAATTAAAGTGTAAACACACCACACACCCACCACACACTCACACACCACACACATACCTGCAAACATAGGATAGTTGAACTGTGGTGGATATGGTGCCAGTTCGCTGCTGTTTGTGCTTCCCAATGGAACAGGCTTTGATATTTTGTTTCCGACCTCCATATTTTTCACAGGGGACACTTGAGGTGGACTGCAAAAGTTGAACGTCGAGGCCCCACTACCAGGAAGGGCAGTAGGAGATATAGGCAGACCTGGGGATGCTGCAGAAAGTTTTTAATGATAGATCAACCGTTGTCCTTCTCCCCCCCCCCCCCCCCCCCCCCCCCCAAAAGCACGCACATGCCAAACTTACACGACTGGGTATGAAGTGACCGGGTGATGATGGCATAGCACCGTTGGTCATTATCCTGGGCAGGTAGCCACTGTTGACACCCATGTTGGGTCCCACGGCGTGAGACTCTATGGTGCTGTTGTTGTTGTTACCGGTTGCCAAGGTCAGCCGACGCGGTGACAGGGGGGGGGTCCCTCCATGTACATCCCACCGGGGCCTGAGGGGTCGCCGTCGTGGTACGGGGACTGCATCACCGAGAAGGCGTACATGGGGGGGATGTGGAAGGGTGCCGTCTGCCTCGTCTTGTGGAGACCATCTTGTCCCATCATGTCCCCGGACATGGGCGGAAACTCGAACACAGAGTGGCCCATCCCACCCTGCGATTTGGACACGCCTCCTTCAGCGTTGCTGCCTCGGTGGTGACAGATCATGAGGCCGGGTCGTCCAGACCATCGGCTCCACCTTCTGCACCTTGGTGAGGTAACCTCCCCCTCCTCCTCCTCCTCCTCCTCCTCCTCCCTCGGCCATGGAGAAGCCATTGTTGATCTTGTGGGGGGGGAACATACTGATGCCCCGAGCAGGGGTGAAGGGTTGAGGGGTGAGGGCAAACAGAGCTGGAGAGTGTGGGTATGTGAACATAGGATTGAGTTGGTTGATGTTGGGCGTGGTGTGGGTACGTGGGAACGAGTAGAACATCTCCAATGCGTCGCTGCCCTCCTCAAGAGTATGTCCTGGGGAGGAGGTGGGCGTGTCACATTGAGTGGGCGTGATCAAAGGCGGCAATCAAATGGACCCATACTTTGGTATGCTCTCCAGGTCATCCTGGTTTCTAAGGATCCTTTCAAGACGGGCAAAGTTGTGATCCAGATCTTCGTCATCAGTAGCTAAATTAGGGGTTAAAACCATGTGCAGGTGCAGCCATGGAAGGGTTAAACCAGTAGTTTAAAAGTGATGTTGTGCACATGTGATGATGTGTGTCATGTAATAGTGAAGGTGTACTGGTGTGACAGTGAAGGTGTGCTCATGTAACAGCAATGGTGTGCTAATGTGACATTGAAGGTGTGCTCATGTGACAGTGAAGTGTGCTCATGTGACAGTAAAGGTGTGCTCATGTGACATTGAAGGTGTGCTCATGTGACAGTGATGATGTGCTCATGTGACAGTAAAGGTGTGCTCATGTGACAGTGAAGTGTGCTCATGTGACAGTGAAGTGTGCTCATGTGACAGTGAAGTGTGCTCATGTGACAGTGAAGGTGTGCTCATGCAATATGATGGCGGTCACTTACAGATGTAAAGAAACTTCCCAGGGTTATGGATACAGAATTGAGAGCCCTTGTATGTTAAAGTGATATCAACCTCTCCAGGCCTTGGGCTTTGTGGAGCCCTGACAGCTATGGCATTAGGACTGAGGACCTGGGGGGGGGGGGGGGAGGGGGGAGGGGGGGGGGGGGACCAGAAGAGATGGCAGTTTGTTATATTATATTCTGTATGTAATAGACTAGGGTGACATTGCATTGATAGTGATGGTGATTCCCTCCCCCTGTGGTACCATGTACTATGCAACACCCCCCACCCCCCTCCCCCCTCACACCTAATATCATTTCCTGTTGCTGCAGGTTGCAGCAAATAACTTACATCGCAGGTTGCTGGAAGTGTTCCAAACACCACCTCAAGCCCGTCGAAGAAGTTCATACCCACAATGCACACCCGTGTCCCCCCTGTGACCCACCCTTCATTAGGGGACGCTGCTATGATGTATGGTTTGCCTGTGTGGGTGGGATGGCGAGGAAGAGAGGGTCAATACATCTCTGCAGAGAAAAGGTCGACTGACCATCTCCAACTGTTTCCCGGAATGGCGGCGGTTTTCTGCCATGCTTTGAATTGTTGTGGACGAACATAGGATCAGAGCATGCAATTGGAGGAGAACTAAGCCTGTATGCAGAGTAGATGGCAACCTGGGGGTGGGGAGGAGGATGTGAAGGATTGTTATGGTGGAATGAAGATACAAATATAAAGTTAGAGGGTTAAGCGAGAGAGAGAGAAGGAGGGAGGGAGGGAGGGAGCGAGGGAAGGAGGGAGAGAAAGGGGAAGGGAGGGAGAGAAGGAGAGAGAGAGAGAGAGAGAGAGGGGATTTCAAATGAGGTTATGGAAGGGAAGTCGACTTTGTTCGGTATTTCACTGCATGACCCATGTGCATTCCTATGGGTTCAGGGACGCACCTGAAACCTTCGCCTTGTGTCTTTGGGGTTACCGGCATTTTTGAGACAGTTCTGGTTACACTTGACAAAGAAGCGCAGACGGTACCTGAAGCGCAGAGGAGAGGGGGACATGGAGGAACAAGGGGGAGGGGCAAAGAAGAGAAGGACATGGGGTGGGTTCAGTTAAAATGATTCACAGCATTGTTGTGTTTGGTGCATGCGTTGCCCTTATTCATAAGGCAGCAAACTCCAGAGGTATACCAAGGTAAGACGCTTCTAGTCTCAGCAAGCTAGTTTAGAGTTCCGCTCATGAAATCTTCAGGAATGATGGCGGGATTGTGTTTACCATTGGACATGCACACATGCACACACGTAACATGCACACATGAACACACACGCACCCATGCACTCACACATACTCACATGAGCGCACACGGAAATACACACAACACAGAGCTGTATGCGCATACACACACATACACATGCACACATCCACATATGCACACACACACACACATAAATCTTATGGAAGCCTACCTTTCGATAATGACAGGATCAGAGGGTGTGTCGTTCTTGTTCCCGCATGACCTGTGCTCCAGACATCTACTGCATATCAGCTCATGTGTCAGCAGCACTCTCCTGAGGTCTGGGTTCTTGCACGTGCCTTCGTATGGCACAAGCTGAGAGAGGGGAGAGGGGGCCCTGCTATGAACACTTGCTTTAGAGAGGATGGTTGTGTGGTAACCTGAGCACAAAGGCATGCGCGAGTACTACTACCCACTTAGGGGGTATGTGGTTGGCATTTGTGTTTCTTTTGTAAATTTCCTCTACTGGTTGGGGTCTGGAGTGGGTGGACATTCCTACAATACGACATTAGCATGAAGGTGGATGTGTGATGTGGTTTGGGGACTTTGTTTGGGTCATTTAGCCACTTTGTGACACTAAGCGTGAGCTGTTTGCTACGTAGTATTTATTTATCAGCTGAAGTTTTTGTCTGCCAATGAGAAGACCAGCTGTAAGGCATTTATATACGACTAGCGATCACCTTTAATAGTGGATGCATGGGAAGCCTAGAGGCGAAAAAATTCCCTATGGTTTTGGTACATCGTACCTTAGAGGTCTTAAGAAGAAGGGATAATATCTATTGTGTGTGTGTGTGTGTGTGTGTGTGTGTGTGCACGCGTGTGTGCTGCCCTCAGTGTGAGTTACCTGCTTTGTGGTAGAGTCAATCAGTCTCACATACAGCTGCTCCTCTTTTTGAACTCCTAGAAATGGATAAAGATGATGAAGGTGTAAAGGGAGGAGAGAGGGAGGGGAGAGAGGGAGGGAGGGAGGGGAGGGATAAGTGGTGAGGGAAGAGAGGAAGAGGGAGGGAGGGGTCAGCTGACTGCTATGCACTCACCATCTGCATATTTCACAGTGAGCTTGTAGATAAGTCCATTTCGATATTCTTGGCCCTGCTGCAAATTTAGAGGATTGTTGCATGATGGTTGAAGACTCTAACCTCACCTCGTGACTGTCGTAGAAGTCATGGAAGTTAGCTTTGCATATCTCTATCACCTGACTGTTGGTGTCAAAGAGCTGCACCTCAAAGTTGAAGAAGTTGCTCTTCCTCATGTTGTCAGGAGGCTGCTTCTCAAACTGTGCTACAACTATGGTATGTGGAGGCCTGTGAGAAGCGTGGGTGTGTGGGAGTGAGAATGGCATCAGTGTGAGTGTGTATAGAAGTGGCACAAGTGTGTGTGTGTGCATGTGTGTGTGTGTGCATGTGTGTGTGTGTGCGTGTGCATGTGTGTGTGTGTGCGTGTGTGTGTGCATGTGTGTGTGTGTGCATGTGTGTGTGTGTGTGTGTGTGTGTGTGTGTGTGTTTCCTACTGCACAAAAGCCTGACACATTGCATCAAATTACCAGTGTAGTAGTAGTATGATATTAATAGAGTTGTAGTGACAAGACCACAGAATTTATAAGTACTACCCAGGTCTGGTTGTAAGGAATAGCTGTGTGCATTTGGCTCCAACCTGATCTGACCGCCCATAAAGCTAGGCTAACAGCTTTTTAGTCTAAACCATCAGGGACAAGTGCTTGTTAAAACAATAAACAGTAAGAGGAGCTGAGGTGGTGGATTGCCTAGGCTACGAGGAAGTAGTCTTACATTTTCCCAATAAGCTGCTCTGTATGGCCAACTGAATCGCCTGGACTTAGAGAGACAGTACCATCCATAGGGGAGAGAGAACTGTATGGAGAGGGTCCCACTTCATTCAAATCACCTGCGTAATTCTGTGTAAACAAGAGAGGGAGGGGAGGATGAGGGAAGAAGGAAGGAGGAGAGGGGAGTGAAGGGAGGGGAGGGAGGGAGGGAGGGCAGGAGGGGAGGAGAGGGGAGGAGAGGGGAGGGAAGGGGATGTGAGGGGAGGGGATGTGAGGGGAGGGAAGGGAAGGTTGAAGGAAAGTAAAAAGGAGCTTGTATAAAATGTTTCCCCTTATGGGCCCTCCTTTGTCTTGTATTAGAACACCCTCCTATTGCCTTGTTGGGGTGACACCTTATGAGTAATTTAACCTGATATTTATCTCAACCAACAAAATGAATATAATTCAAACAATGTGCTTTACACCCCTCAATATGAGATGGGAGGGAGGGAGAGAGGGATAAAGTATGCAGAGGGAGGGGTGGTGATGAGAGAGGGAGTAGGTGATGAGGGAGGGAGTAGGTGAGGGAGACAGTACAGATGAGCCATAAGGTTTGCAGAGTGAAAGGTACAAAATAATTAAATACCAAAGAAGCAGATGCAGCCCGTTGGATTGCCAAGTCCACACGGCTGGTTCTTCGCTTTTGTATAGTTTTCGAGTATTCCAATCGCCTTTTGGAGATTTGAAACTGACCGCTAAAAGGGTCCCATTCTATATGTATGTCTACGGAAAACCACAGGCTTTTAAACCCCTAAACTGAAAATAGAAAAAGTACCACCAAGTTTACTAACCAAAAGTCATCTTAACGAGCCCGAAGCTATTGCGACATAAGAGCAAAAAACCCCGCCGACCTTAAAAAAAAGTGCTTCCCTTTCGAAATCATAACATTTCGAGACATGACCGGCCAAAAAAAAGGGGAATAAAAAAAAAAGCTTCTCACCATCGACTCTACACCGCTCTGCGCTGCACCCAAAGGTACCACACAGCAGCTCCATGGGCTATCACTTCGCTTCGTTGAGTAAGGTATTGTGGTGTGCGGGGTGGAAACCAGACCCTCCCCCGCTACCACCAAAAAACCGCTTCGTGCCACGCAGATCTGCACCAGCTGGCGACGCGCCATATACCCGCGCACAGCTACCTTCCAGTCTGTCCCCCCCCCCCCTCCCTCCCCTCCCCCCTACCTCCTCCCTCCCCTTCTTCCCGCTCTGTACACAGCTGCAGACCTCCCGCACAAAGGTACAGACCCGATTTAGTACGCGAAAGAGCAGGTTCACGCGCACATAACTCCGAACACACTTACCATGCTATAAGCTGCAGGTGCTGTCACAATGGAATGCTGGGGTGGTTCTGGGGCGGGCAAGGCCGGTAGCACTTTTAGCAATTGGCTCAGGACGAGAAGGTCGTCTGCAAACGAGCGGACGGGTGCTGCTACTTCTGGATACGATTGATCCACTGAGCAGCTCAAATAGTCGGCTCGTAATCTTTAACTGAAATACGAGCAACCCAACAGTTAAACGATCTGGGCGTTCATGAATAACACTGCCCTTGCATGAACCCCACCCCCATCACCCTCCCCCTCTCAGTAATCGCGGGGCGGAGACATTCATAGCGGGTTACGTAATCGAGCGCGAGAAGCAGGCGAGATCAGGTGACACTCCACGTGCTGTTGTTAATAAAACCGACCCCATAGCAGCATATAGAGACAAGATGATGGTAAGGTACACCAATTGTGATATGAGCGGGGTTTTTTAAAAACTCCCTTCCTCGCCGGAAAAGCCCGCGCAAATCATCCTCCTCAAGGAGGGGACGGACACCTCGCAAGGGAAGCCCCAGATTATCAGCAATATCAACGCATGCGAGATAGTGGCAGAGGCCGTGGCTACCACCCTGGGGCCGAGGGGCATGGACAAGCTCATTGTGGACGGTCACGGTAAGGAAAACTGTTGTGCAACAAAAAAAAGGCGGCCAATAATGGTTGATAACTGGAACGACTTGAAACAACAGGAAAGACGACAATTTCAAATGATGGGGCCACCATAATGAAATTACTGGACGTAGTACACCCAGCTGCGAAGTCTCTTGTCGACATTTCACTATCCCAGGATTCGGAGGCGCGTTGTTGTATACTAATCCTGACTGCGGATTTTAATTTTTTTTTTCCCCCTTCTAATTAACAGGTAGGAGATGGGACTACTACTGTTGTACTGCTCGCGGCAGAGATCCTGAAGAACTGCAAGACGTTCGTGGAAGATGACGTCCACCCACAGGTCATTGTGCGTGGTATCAGAAAAGCCTCACAGGTTACCCTCCAGAGAATCAAGGAAATTGCAACCCATGTCAGACGGGATGATCCATCGTGAGTGTGTTATTGTGGTGGTCTGTTGTGAATACCGTGTTGTCTGGTTAAGATGTCTGAAGAGGAGAGGGGGGGGGGGGGGGACTGGGTGGATTGTAAGAGGGGATAGCACACTTAGAGCAGGTTACAGTGACATCAATAGACTGTTCTAATGGCTCTGTAGCATGTGCATACACACATACATAGATGCTTATTAGGTTGTGTGGTGCAGTTGTCAAAGGGTTAAAGTTGAAGGCAGCTTTAGAACCAAAGGGTTAAAGTTGAAGGCTGCTTTAGAACATTTTAGGACCCTGCAGTAAAGGTTGTGCATTTGTTGAATGAGGGACCATAGAAAGGTCTACACTAAGGGATACATGTGTCAAAACATGGGAGGGAGATTGTGTGTGTGTGTGTGTGTGTGTGTGTGTGTGTGTGTGTGCTTCAACTTGTTGTATGATAGGTTCAAACACTGCCAACAAAGCTTGTTTTGTTTTGTTTGGTACACACCAGTACCATACTAGTACCGTTATTGAGGAATCCTGTATTGGGTGCACACTTGCCCCGCCCCTCCTCCACTCCCCCTACCCCCTTGTAGTGAACAGCGTAGCTTGCTTGAGAAGTGTGCGGCTACTGCTCTGAATTCCAAGTTGATAGCACACCAGAAGGGCTTCTTCTCCAAGATGGTGGTGGATGCTGTGATGTTGCTTGATGAGCTCCTCCCACTAAACATGATTGGTATTAAGAAGGTGCAGGGAGGGTCTTTGGAGGTGAGTAGTAGCTATTTATCCAAGGAGGTACAGGGGAGGGTCTTCGGAGGTGAGTAGTAGCTATGAACTGAAAGGGCCTCTGGAGAAAACGCCCTCAATGGTAGCTCAAAAAGGTGGCACAAATGTTGTATTCCAAAGGCTAGCCAACCGCAGTAACCATATTTGGTTGTGGAGTATCACATACTCTGCCAGCCCCACGTGATTGATAACTGTACGTCTTGAACATTCCTTTTCAAAGTTCAAGGCACAGCTTATTGTATGAAGTCTGTGGGAGTTTCCTTCAGGTGTACAAGTCCATTAGATGACCTACAGAAGAATGTGATGTTGTCCGGAGTTGTAAATAGGGTTAATGGATTTTAGTCTTTTATAAGGAGGTAAACACTTTCACTTGGAGGGGAAATTATTTTGAAATGCCGGGAGGTGTAAGAGAGGTTAACCCATGATATGCTGGTCTCCTCGTCAACCCGGGTAATTTCATTGGTTATTAACCCATGATATGCTGGTCTCCTCGTCAACTCGGGTAATTTCATTGGTTATTGATGACTATGTAGGTTAAGTGCAGGACTGGTTAGGTTATCAAATGCCTGAGGGCTTTGGCTTTATGAATGTGTGTATTAATTACATCCAGAGTAGACCTCTGCTTCAGGTAACAATTTATTTTTAAAAAGGATTCTCGGCTGATAGCGGGTGTGGCTTTCAAGAAGACGTTCTCCTATGCTGGCTTTGAGATGCAGCCAAAGAAATACACACAGCCAAAAATTGCTCTTCTTAACGTAGAGTTAGAGCTGAAGGCAGAAAAGGAGAACGCAGAAGTCAGAGTGGAGAGTGTGGAGGTGGGGCTGAGTGTGGAGATGTGTGGTGGTGAGGCTGAGTGTGGAGATGTGTGGTGGAGGATGGTGTTTAGCATTTAGAATCGGCAGTCTTTGTATCAGTGTGGCTATGTGTAATCCAATTGGGTTTTTTACCTTAAAGGAGTACCAGTCCATTGTTGATGCAGAGTGGACTATACTCTATGAGAAGCTGGATAAGATAGTGCAAAGTGGGGCCAAGGTTGTGTTCTCAAAGCTGCCCATTGGAGATGTGGCCACCCAGTACTTTGCTGACCGGGATGTGTTCTGTGCTGGGCGTGTCCCTGAAGAGGACCTCCGTCGTACCATGAAGGCATGCGGAGGTGCTATCCAGACGTCCATCAATAAGCTGACTGATGACGTGCTGGGGAGATGCGACCTCTTTGAGGAGCAGCAGATTGGAGGAGAGAGGTAGGGCTGGGGAGGAGAGGGTGAGATGTGAAGGACGTGAGGGAGGGTGGGGGCTGGTATGGGTAAAACTGTCCGGGGAGAAGGGATGAAGTTTATAGTTGGGGGGGGGGGGGGAGTGTGTGGATAAAAAGGTTGCCACCCGTGATCAAAAGTTCACTACGTCTTCTAGTTTTATTAAAGTCCTTTTGTCCACACAGATACAACGTACTGACTGGGTGCCCGCAGGCAAAGACCTGCACAGTCATTCTGAGAGGAGGGGCCGAACAGTTTATTGAGGAGACTGAGAGATCCCTTCACGACGCCATCATGATTGTGAGGAGGACACTCAAGAATGACTCTGTAGTCGCTGGTAAGTAGGATTGGAAGGACTGGGGATGGGGAGATGCAGAGTTGGAGGAGGGGCATGTGTTCATGTACTTAATAATGGTTCTGTGTTGAATTCTCAGGTGGAGGTGCTATTGAATTGGAGCTGAGCAAATATCTCCGTGAGTACGCTCGTACCATTGCTGGCAAAGAGCAGCTCATACTAAATGCTGTTGCCAAGGCGTTGGAAGTCATTCCCAGGCAGCTGTGCGACAACGCTGGGTTTGATTCGATCAACATTTTGAACAGACTGAGGGAGAAGCACGCTAAAGGTCTGTAAACACTTTACATTTCACTGCGTAAAAAAGATTTGTCATACTTGTATGGCACTGTTGTTATTGCTCATGTGTACACGCATGTGACGCCCCAGTGGCTCACAGTGTTATGTGCTGCTAATTCGTGTTATACACAGCGTATAACAACCTTTTTTTTTTTTGTTTTTTTGCACTTACTGAGGTTTTCTTATTCTAAAATGTTTATCATGTCGATGGTTTGACGCAGCTGGGAACATGTGGTATGGTGTGGACATCATGAAGGAGACCATTGCTGACAACTTTGAAGCCTGCGTCTGGGAGCCGGCCATGATGAAGACAAATGCCATCACTGCAGCGTGTGAGGCGGCCTGCCTCATCCTCTCTGTGGACGAGACTGTACAGAACCCCAAGTCCAACGTTGAGCCCCCTGGCCCCCTGCCCGGCAGGCCAAGGCACAGACATTGAAAATCTTTCCTCTAGGGTTTGTTGTGCTCGAGTGTAACTTGGACCTTGCAAAAAAAATTTTTTTTTGGGGGTTAGTTGATAATGCTGTGTACAGTTGTAACTAAGATACATTACTTACAATTAATCAAACCTTTTACTTGGTTTCTTTCAGATTATAATGGATGTGAATAAATTCACCCAGAACACTGAAAATTGTTCTATGTTTGTTGCTTAGAGCAATCTTGCAACTTTTGGTCATGTCAACGTGGGAAGTGGAAACGATAATGGATTAGCTGATGCGCCTTACGTAATAAAAAAATAATGGAAATTCTAAATAACTAGCTAACCCCGCAAGTGGTAGCGTGCGAATTCACAAATAACATCTTTTTGTCGATGTGTCAATGAATTTCTTCCGAGTATAAAAGAGCTAGTAGTATCTTGTTTAAAGATTTAACTAAAAAATAAAAACATAACATAGAACAATAACAGCAAGGATTATTATTTTATTTTTAAAAAAATCCAGCATTTCATTTTATTGGGTTTTCAGAAGGCTCTCTAATAGGGTGGTGGACGTGATTAGGTTCGTGGTAGCCACAATAATCTTGCATTGTAATTCTTTTCCGAGAAGCTGCAGGGCATTGATCTCTGAAAACGTGCACCCGCCTACGAAGTAAACGACGATGGTGCGCCCCCCCTGGCCTTGCTTCACGCCTTTGTCTTTCCTCTTCGCGGGCGTTTGGACCGCCGGTGCTGTAATGCAGGGGCCTCGCCATATCTTACTGACTTCTTGTATTACCTGCCAGCTGCCGTTCTCAATAACGCTCTTGACGGCCGCGCAGCTGAGGGGAAGGTAAGCCCCGCCAAACACGTAGGACATATCGGTAGCGCGGTCCATGTCTTCTGGGGAAGCGTATTTAGGGACGAGTTTGAGTCCCTTGTTCAGCTCCTTGAAGCTGCTTTGGTAGCTGGCCTGGTCCTTTGTCCTTTCCCTCAGCAGGCCCAGTTGCTCCAAGGTGTAGAAGGTGGAGAGATGGTTGTACCCGTAGCTCTGAAGGTACTGGAGTTTCATGGACCGATAGAACTTGGACTTTATGCCGCCACCTGTCAGGGATAAGAGGCACAAGAGGCGAATTGGCATCAGAGAGGTGACCTGCCGTTGGATGCACTCCTCTATGTACTCCACCAACGATCCCGTGTCCTGGCCTTCGAGGATGGCCCTCTCATAGCTCAGCTGCCTCCTGAAGTCTTCGCCTTTCCTCTGAATGACAATTCTTTCACTCACTTGCAGGTGAGTGGAGAGGGACTCGTGCTTCTTCTTGAGCTCTGGCAACTGGGCAACTATGCTCTTCATCTCGCTGATCTCCCTCGCGCCCTTCACCTTGTCGTAGTCCCCTTTCAGCTCTTGCGACAGTTTGGACAGCATTCCTGGTGCATCGGAGAACAGTCGACCGCGTATCAGCTTGAAAACCGGGTCAGTGGAGTTTACCAGTACCTTAGTGTCCGACCTCCCGGTGATGTCCTTCCTCACCTCTATGAAGCCATTGCGGATGTGGATGACCTCGTCTAGCATCCCTTCGTAGGTCATTTGCGAGCAGAGGGGCGTGACCAGGTCCACACTACGGTCAACCATGATGAGTTCTGATATTTCGGGGGCTTTCCCTTCATCGTCTCTCAGCTCATAAGCCTCCTTCAGCCTGTCCATTAGCTCCTTGATATTGCTTGACAGCTGGCCCTTGCTCTGGAAGGTCTTGATCTTGCCGTATATCACCTCCAGCTGAAGAATGCTCTGAGCCACAGAGTGGAGCAGGGTGTAGTCGTTATGGAGATAAAGGGCTTGTGTTGCCTCGGGAACCTCGAGGGACAGTATGTGCTCGTCCAGAGGAATTAGGAAGAGGTTCCAATCGTGGATGGTCACGTGGCCCAAGACGCCTTCGGTTTCCAGTATCATGTCGCAGCAGGCTAGCTTCCGCGGCACAAAGATCACGTGATACACCACTATCACTCCGTCCTTCTTGTCTTGGGCTATGTGGTTAGCGATGTCGGAGACGGAACCAATCTCGGGGCGTACGATATAGAAGCGTTGGTAGCCCGGGGCTCTCATCTGGTGCTCCAGCCGATAGATTTTGTCCACGCCTTGGCTGTGGTGAAAGAGAGGACAAAGGAACACGAGTAGACCCGTGCAAATACCCTCCCCCCCCCCCCCCCCCCCCCCCCCTCTACTACATCACACGTTGCACAGGAACACGTTCACACAGACTACAGAGCCACAGGGTAGGCTACCATCGGCACCCACTGGTATAAATAAGAAGCTTTTGAAGCACCCTAAAAACCCTTTCCTCCCCATTTTTTATTTACCTTTTGAGAAATTTGAGGTTTGCAACGTGATTGAGCAAGGACATTAATTCCTGCTGAATGACAATGTCTTTAACGCCATCTGCCTTGGCTAGCAAAGAGCCAAGCTCCCATCGGGCATATTCCACAAGCAGTTGAAGGTTCAGTGTCGTTGCTGCTGCTGCAGTAGCCATATTTACACGAAAAATTAAAAGCAAAACATACGAATCCGGACGTATCCAATGGACGGACTATAAGCGGACTTCGAAAAGCATGTGGATCAGATCTTTGCCGAGGTCCTACAACCGCTTCACGCGGACGCTCTTGCTGCAGGTTCTGAGCGGCTCTAGCGCAAGGTTTTCGACGGGCCGTCCCGCGTTTATGATATACCAACCTCGAGAGACGCATAAAGTTGAGGCGTATGATTACAGTCAACTGAACATGGCGAGGCGGGCTTGTGGCGGGGGTGGCTGCGAGACGGTCCAAAGCGCCTCTACTTCTGAAAAGGCCGCCTGTTGTGGCTGCGGAGCTAGCCTTCAGTCCGGGGACCCAAGCATTCCTGGGTTCATTCCGGAGCAGAAGTACCGACCTCCCTCGTCGTCGAGTGTAGAGGGAGACGACGCTGGAGCCGAAAAGCGGCTCATTTGTCAGAGATGCTTTTCGCTGAAACACTACAACACTGCTCTCAATATAACTCTCAAGATGGACGATTACGTCCATCACCTTAGACACATCAAAGGTAGTCGTGTTCTTGTACTGCTTATGGTTGATGTCGTTGACTTTCCGGGTAGTCTCTTTCCTGAACTCAACACTTTCATCACTGCACCAGCTCGAGTGATGGTTGTAGCCAATAAAATTGACCTCCTGCCTAGCAACGTGAAGCCGGATTTCTGGACTAAGTTTTCCTCTTACATTGCGCACGAATGCTCGCAGACCAGTTTGGCCGGGTGCGATATCGTTGGGGTCCATTTTGTGAGTGCCAAGACTGGTGAAGGGGTGTGCAAACTGACAGACGCCATTCACAGCCAGTGGGGTAACCGTGGCGATGTTTACCTCCTGGGCTGCACCAACGTCGGCAAGTCCAGCCTCTTCAACCTTCTGCTGTCCACACTGTGTGGAGCCAGACCTGGGGAACTTCAGACCACTAGCAACGTCAGTGCTCCCATGGCAACTGTATCTAACTGGCCAGGCACCACGCTTGGGCTTCTCAAGTTCCCTATCTTGTCTGTGGGCAAGAGGAAACGTCTCATTGCCAAGTCCAAACAGAGGGAGAAGGGGCTGGACCTTTCGTATGACCTAATGGACACCACAGATGCCCATGATAGCTTCCTTACCTCAAAGGAGCTGCAAGGTGGGCGCAGGGGAGTGGAGCCAGAGGATGCCTTAATGGAGGTTGGCTTGAAGCGACATCACCAACGTCCTAATGCACCAGGAGAGCTGGAACCGAAAAATAGATTTTGGCTTTATGACACTCCTGGGGCCATTAACAGTGCACAGGTGAGGGGCAGGTGTGGAGTTGGGGAGGAGGTGGAGGGAAGGTGGAGATAGGAGTGGGAGATCTAGAACCTTTAACCCAAAGGCCTCCATTTCCAGTTGATCAACCTCCTTACCACGGAGGAGCTGAGATTAGGTCTGCCCAAGAAGCCCCTTAAACCAAGGACATTTATCATGAAGCCAGGTCAGACACTATTCCTTGCTGGGCTGGGGAGACTTGACTATACGCAGGTTTGAGTTTGGCAAGTTAGTTATTTGGTGTGTTTGTGAGTGTCTGTCGGGCGTAATGTTTCTCTTGTGGTACAACAGGGAGATGTATCAGCTTATGTCACGGTGTTTGCGGCATCCTATTTGCCTGTCCACGTCACCCGCACTGACAAGGCAGATGGCTTGCACTCTAACAACATGGGACGACCATTGCTCAGGGTATGATATTTGTGTGTGTGTGTGTGTGTGTGTGTGTGTGTGTGTGTGTGTGTGTGTGTGTGTGTGCGCGTGTGCGTGCGTGCGTGTGTGTGTGTGTGTGTGCGTGTGTGTGTGTGGGAGGGAAGGGAGTGGGTGAAAGGCGAGAGGAGTGATGAGGTGAAATGGAAGTTAATTCTAAGAAAGTGAGGTGGGAGAGGTAGTATATGTCATCATTTGTATTGTGGACCTAGCAGAGTTGGCTGCAAAAGATTTTGCAAACTTTTGTTGAAATTCTGATTTTTTTTTTGACCTAAGTCCAGGCTATCTGCAGAGCTCTTTGCTGAGACATTCACAAATAATAAGACCTGGGATGGTTTTATAAATTGGGATAGCTATCAGTCGCATCCACACATAAATGGCTTGTCATCAACAGTACTCTGCCCTAGTATATGGTACAGTGCCCACCATAATCACCCACGTGGTACAGTGTCCATCATAATCACCCACACGTGGTACAGTGTCCACCATAATCACCCATGTGGTACAGTGTCCACCATGATCACCCACGTGGTACAGTGTCCACCATAATCACCCACGTGGTACAGTGTCCACCATAATCACCCACATGGTACAGTGTCCACCATAATCACCCACCTGGTACTTTTTCCTGAAGCAAACGATCGTGGGCCATTCAGTGCTCTACAATGGATAATTCAGTTCCTGGTGCGTGATGATAATGTGATAGAGTGACTTTACAGTTCACAGAAAACTACCCCACAAGAGTGTCCCATCCCATTTATACATATATACATTATTATAATTATTATTTGCAGGGAGGGGGGGGGTGTGTGTGTGTTATTGTAATGTTTCTATTTTGTTCTGTTTTCATTTCAAATAGATACCATGTGGTGATGCCACAAGACTGCAGACATTTCCAGAGCTACAACCGCAAGATGTAAAAGTTACAGGTGTCAGCTGGAAGCAGAGTTCTGTGGACATTATATTGTCGAGTGCGGGATGGATGGCTGTCACCATGGGAACAGGAGACACAGGGACTTTCCGTGCCTACACTCCGCTGGGTAAAGGCATCTATGTGCGGTCACCACCTCTCTTTCCCGTAGCGGTAAACTCGAGGGGCAAACGTGTTGACAAAGGCAACCGATCAGCGTTCAAAGGAAAGTGAAGAGATTGTATATTGTCACCCATTGCAGTTATGTAATAATTTAATGATGAAGTAGGCATCCCCCATCTTGTTGAACCTTTAGACTTCACCTATACAAGAGCAGAAATATCTTGATAAGTTAAAAGGTATTAGATAACCTGGACCCGAGACTGCTCTAGTAATGCAGCAATGAGTATGCAGCTGATGGCCGGAAGAATAGGTCATTGCTTTCATTAGTGATAGAAAGACGACATTGGCTTATGGTTCGCCAATATCGTGTACATCCGCACTGGGAATGTATCTTAATGATTCCTTACTCGTATTTGAATGATTTATTTAACCACCAAAAATTTTATCATGTCCGAACGTTTGTTTTCAAGATGGCAGCCAACACAGCATTACATCACTTGCCATATTCACAGGGATAATAGTTAACAGTCGATTTATCACACTTCTTTAAATTAATAAATATATCGACTTCTCTATTTAAACGATTTTCTCCAGTTCTCGGACGTAGCCGAGAGATTGCTTCATCAGCTTCGTATTTCCAATAAACTGGGATTCTTGTTTACCATTACTCGGAGTATTCAAAACGTATTTGCCATATTCATTGCTCGACCAGCCACGTTTGGTGGCGAACATTTGTAGCTCAGTGGCAGAGCCTAGCATCAGCATCTTTGCTGCATCATTAACAGGCAAACTGTGATACGCTTTTTCAAAACATGACGCAATCTCCTCTCTCACTGTGTCTATGAGAATGTCGATGAAATAATTATAATTCGAAGCTGGCACGTTCCCTTTGGAAAGAAATATTTTATTGTAACTTCCCTCCATAACAAATTGTTCCAACGACGTAGGATGTTTAATATATATGTTTTGAAGTTGCTCAAGGGATAGAAGTTCAAGTTCAGTATGGAATTCTGCTAATCTGTTCTGTGACAGAAGGTACAGAAGATAAAGACCAATAATTTGAAGTTTGTATACTGATGCAGGTAGAAGCTGGTCGTAGTCGAAATAATAGCACCTTAACTGGAGATAGAATCGCTCAAATCCGCTTTGGTCTTTTATCTCAACACTCCAAAGGGCCCCCTTTTCTAAGGTGTCTCTTGCTATGAAGAGCTCTCGCGAATCCACTTCACCGAGTTTGCAATTGCGTGGTAAGTAATACTGACATTCTGTCAACAGTCTCATAAAATCATGAAACTTTTGGGCCACTATAGACGGATTGCCGTTCTTAAGTGCCCCGTCTAGTTCATGAGAAGTGCGCTCGATACTTTCGATCCTAGCCGCCATTTAATTATCAAAACGAATAAATAAAAAATAGCGGGCAATTAAAGCTCACGTGGTCACCACGTGTAGTTAAGGGTAGAATCTTAGCTATGGTAGGTGTTGTGAACATGCGTTATCAGTTGGATTGTAACGGACTCATTTCTTTCCACAGGTGTTTATCGTACTCTTCGAGCACGCGGCTGGGTATGCCCTGTTTCGTTGCAAGGATACGGAGGACATTGGCTCTCTCCTTCCCGAGGTGCAGGAGGCTGTTGAGGACTTCAGCCGTTTCGCTTCCATGGTTACGCTGGAAGGTTTTTCTCCGTTTAAGACCGGAGCTAATGCACTTGACAACATAAATAGCATATCCGAAGGTTAGTCTTTCCCCATTATCTATTCTCCGTGCATACTGGTTGTCTAGGGTAGTATATGTCCCGGGGGGGGGTGTGGTGGTATTAATGCCTGTCCCGGGGGGGTTTGCAGGCAAAACATAACATACGCTTGTCCAGGGTAGGTGTAATCAAATAGACACTAGTCCAGGGTGTACTCTAAAGCCTGTTCCATGTGTGTGTGTGTGTGTGTGTGTGGGTGTGGGTGGATAAAATGGACGCCTGTCCAGGGGTGATTTTACATATTGCCCCGGGGGGGGGGGCTACGTTTGCAATTATTGTCACCTGTAGGGGGTGTATGCTTAAATAATGGAATAGCACACGGTGTTGGGGTAGTACGCATAACTGCACCGACACACAAGCTATGAGGAGTGAAAACTTTAATGCATGGCCAACAATTCCACAACACATCAGCAGAATGAGATGTGTCCATATTGTTATAGGAACTGTTCAGCAGTTTATTACTTTAGGCTTTCTTAAACTGGGGGACACTGTGAGAGGGAGAGGTTAGTGATAAAAGATTGTAGAGGAAACAGTCTTTTTATGTGACTACACCTCTATGGGGACATAACTTGTGGCCACACCCCTAGCTTGTGGCCACACCTCCATAGCCCTTTATGTGACTACACTTCTATAGGGGACATAGCTTGTGGCCACACCCCCATAGCCTCTTTATGTGACTACACCTCTATGGGGGACATAGGTTGTGGCTGCACCTCTGTGGGTGATGTAGTCTCTTTATGTGACCATACCTCTGGGGAGCAACAAGCTATAATAAGGGATGGTGTGATCACATGAAAATGTGGCCCCCCAATTTGTAAGATTTTTATTATTATTTTTTGCGGGGGTGGTAGTGCTCCCATTTTAATGGATTCGTGTATGGTTTTGATTACTGACATCACTATGGTGTGAATTAACCAGTACCTATTTGACCAGAAGATTTTATGTTACTTGTTAGGGTAAAACGTACACACACTTTCATTGTGCAAGCTGTGCACCGAATATTGTGCCTTAAAAACTTCAAACTCGTCGACGTGGTGACTGTGATGATGTAATATAGCACTTTGTAATGTTGTATAGTGCATCCTCTATACAAAAATGAATTGCTGACTTTGTGTATAAACAGGTTGACCGTTAGACATGAATCTAAACACAAGCTTGAAATATGTCTTTATTAAAAGTTCTGTCTGATTTATAAAGGACTGGGCTTGTGTGTAAAGTTATGTTACACCTGTGGCAAGTACATGCATGTTCAGTTGTGTTACACCTGTGGCCAGTACATGCATGTTCAGTTATGTTACATCTGTGGCCAGTACATGCATGTTCAGTTATGTTACACCTGTGGCCAGTACATGCATGTTCAGTTGTGTTACACCTGTGGCCAGTACATGCATGTTCAGTTATGTTACACCTGTGGCAAGTACATGCATGTTCAGTTATGTTATACCTGTGGCCAGTACATGCATTTCAGTTATGTTACACCTGTGGCCAGTACATGCATGTTCAGTTGTGTTACACCTGTGGCCAGTACATGCATGTTCAGTTATGTTACATCTGTGGCCAGTACATGCATGTTCAGTTATGTTACACCTGTGGCCAGTACATGCATGTTCAGTTGTGTTACACCTGTGGCCAGTACATGCATGTTCAGTTGTGTTACACCTGTGGCCAGTACATGCATGTTCAGTTATGTTACATCTGTGGCCAGTACATGCATGTTCAGTTCTGTTACACCTGTGGCCAGTACATGCATGTTCAGTTGTGTTACACCTGTGGCCAGTACATGCATGTTCAGTTATGTTACACCTGTGGCCAGTACATGCATGTTCAGTTGTGTTACACCTGTGGCCAGTACATGCATGTTCAGTTATGTTACACCTGTGGCCAGTACATGCATGTTCAGTTATGTTACACCTGTGGCCAGTACATGCATGTTCAGTTGTGTTACACCTGTGGCCAGTACATGCATGTTCAGTTATGTTACACCTGTGGCCAGTACATGCATGTTCAGTTGTGTTACACTTAAGGCAGTTACTGAGTATATACATGAACTAGCTCAGAACTATGGACCTGTATTTGCATTGGCCCAAAGAAAAAGGCTGTGTCTTGTGGGCTGTGGACCACCAAGGCTACATGTACTCAATGTTACCACGGCTACCCATGCACCACAAATTTACCCATCACTAATGTAATTATCCATCATTCACTTATCTAATCTCTCTCCCCAGGTGTGATGCACGATGACTTAAAAGTGTTTCTGCTGAACAATGTGTCGAAAGGAAAGAAGCAGAAGGTGATACTGGGGGTTGCAGACACAAAGCTTGGTTCAGTCATTCAAGAAACATTGAGCATAACCTGTCAGTCTGGTAAGCATCGGTCAGGGATAGGCTTACCTGAGTAGTTTCCTTGTATCAGTTCTTCGCCTATGCCATCACTGCAGGAAAAGTGTGGCTATAACTGGTCATGGCAACTGAACAACTAGCTTAGTGATAACTTTGCTTTAACTGGGTTATACCAGTTGGGGGGGCAAATAGGTATACGAAGTGTTGTGCAATAGTTGTACATGGACCATATCAGTTATAGCAGAGGTGTACCATATCAGCTATAGCAGAGGTGTACCATATCAGTTATAGCAGAGGTGTACCATATCAGCTATAGCAGAGGTGTACCATATCAGTTATAGCAGAGGTGTACCATATCAGTTATAGCAGAGGTGTACCATATCAGTCATAGCAGAGGTGTACCATATCAGTTATAGCAGAGGTGTACCATATCAGTCATAGCAGAGGTGTACCATATCAGCTATAGCAGAGGTGTACCATATCAGCTATAGCAGAGGTGTACCATATCAGTTATAGCAGAGGTGTACCATATCAGTTATAGCAGAGGTGTACCATATCAGGTTGTGGTAGTCATAGCAGAGGTGTACATGGACCATATCAGGTTGTGGTAGTCATAGCAGAGGTGTACCATATCAGGTTGTGGTAGTCATAGCAGAGGTGTACATGGACCATATCAGGTTGTGGTAGTCATAGCAGAGGTGTACATGGACCATATCAGGTTGTGGTAGTCATAGCAGAGGTGTACATGGACCATATCAGGTTGTGGTAGTCATAGCAGAGGTGTACATGGACCATATCAGGTTGTGGTAGTCATAGCAGAGGTGTACCATATCAGGTTGTGGTAGTTACAGAAGAGGTGTACCATATCAGGTTGTGGTAGTCATAGCAGAGGTGTACCATATCAGGTTGTGGTAGTTACAGCAGAGGTGTATGTCAAATTCTGTGGAAACCAATGCACACTTATTCCAACTGTCATAGCTTGGTATAACCACATATGTCTTGCAGTACGTAATTAATTGTGTTGTATAATACATCAACTTACCTACAAATGCAAGATGCCTTAACTAGGGCAAATCGACATTGCTTTTAAGGTACGTCCATACATCAGAAACCAAACAACTAAGCATACCTAGATATTCTAAATAATGCACACTCCAACAAATATGAATGCACATTCAGCATACCTACATCCTCTATATAATGCACACCAGCATATCTAGATCTCTATACAGGGCACACTTGTGGGTATCACAGGATATACATGGTTTGTGTTGTAAGAATCTTGCTGTTCACTACTAACTACATGCACTTCTAAATCTAAAACCACCATTTCCTTGGAAACTAAGTGGAACAGTGACAGTGCATGTACACCCCCCCTCTCCAAATAGTAGTCGTATGCCTTTCCCACCCCACCCCACATACCCCTAATGTGAAGCATTAAATACATATCTCATTCCAATGATGGTGACTGTGTGTGTGTGTGTGTGTGTGTGTGTGTGTGTGTGTGTGTGTGTGTGTGTGTGTGTGTGTGTGTGTGTGTGTGTGTGTGTGTGTGTGTGTGTGTGTGTGTGTGTGTGTGTGTGTGTGTGTGTGTGTGTGTGTGCGCCCACAGCCAGCTGTAGTCTCTAAACAATGATTAGTTCATTTTCAGCAGTCACCTTCCCTGGCTTACCTTCCCTGGCTTTAACAAGAGTACCAATGACTACACACAGTAAACTCCCAATTAAGCATAACGGCTTCCTAATTAGAAGCCTTTGCATCTAATTGCGAGTTTACTGATTGACACATTCATTGACCATAGGATTTGGGAGCCTCCCCTCCTTCCTAAGTAGGTCATATGGGAATTCCACCTGTTTAATTTCATAATACGCCGTCTTAACTGCGTTACAGCAAAGTATTCATTTGCCCCTAAAATAATGGGGTTGCCATTGTGTTGCTAAGGAGGTGATATAAAGCACACCTGTCATGCACACACCTGGGTATACACATGTTTGCATCAGCTACGAAATATGGAGGTCAGAACAATTTCCTATATGTAAGGAGGAAAAGTTGCAGTGAAATTTCTTAGAATATTAGATGATATGAAAATGTGCATTGGAGGTTTTGTCAAGCAAATCTTCAAGGGGGGCAGAAAGTTTAGTTGGAACTTCTTCCTTGGGAAGCAATAAGTTTTGATACCAAGGTAACCTGAGGGTTGTTGACATTTGTGAATGTATGTTGTTGTAGTCCACAGTAATATATTCCATTGTGTACTTCTTTAGCTGTATTGGATTTTTAATTTTTGATTCCCCCCCCCTCCCGACCCTCTTTGCATTGGCTCTATATACACATGCAGTGTATTTCTCAAAATAAGGTTATGTTCAGGACAAACGAGCACTTGATCTTAACACTTGAAATATCGCATAATCCATATTTTGAGTTTTTAGTTTGGTCCTCTGGGGTGGTCCTCTAGGGTGGTCCTCTGGGGTGTTGTGGTTTGTATGAAGCATATGTGATGTGGGTGATTGCCAAAGTGCTTGCGTTGTGTGTTGTTTGCAAGCTTTATCATTGCTTGCAAGTAGAAATGTCAAATTTGGAAATCAATCTCTCATTTTGTGTACATTGCATCTGTTCCTACTTCCTTTTAAAACAACCCTAATACCGTTTTAAATAATTTCTATTACCTTTTTAGGGACTTTAATCTGGTGGTCATTTTGTGTGTGATGTGGGTCAAAGTGCTTGCGTTGTGTGTTGTTTGCAAGCTTTATCATTGCTTGCAAGTAGAAATATGTCAAATTTGGAAATCAATCTCTCATTTTGTGTACATTGCTTCTGTTACTACTTCCTTTTAAAACAACCCTAATATCGTTTTAAATAATTTCTATTATCCTTTTTAGGGACTTTAATCTGGTGGTCATTTTGTGTGCCAATTGCCCTACCAAATGAAAGCTCTTATTTCCTGCTAAAAGTTGTTATTTCTTAAATTATTGGCCATTAAGGCATTTCAAATGTGATTTGTGGCTTCCAACTACACTATGTCATGAATTCACTTATTTTTTATTTATTTATTTAAACTTGGATATTTACAATTATACTCACAACAAAACACATTAGCTATACAATTATATTTTAGTAATTTAGTACTTTATTTGGGTGTGTGTGTGTGTGTGTGTGTGTGTGTGTGTGTGTGTGTGCATTTATGGAAGGCTGCACACAGTAGTGAGGAAGGTGTTATCTATGTTGGCCCAAACTCATGCTATTCGAAAGATCCGCATAGCAAAGGTCAGACCTCCACATGTACGTTAACCCCTCCCTCTGCTCTACATAGCAAAGGTCAGACCTCCACATGTACGTTAACCCCTCCCTCTGCCCTGCATAGCAGAGGTCAGACCTCCACATGTACGTTAACCCCTCCCTCTGCTCAGCATAGCAGAGGTCAGACCTCCACATGTACGTTAACCCCTCCCTCTGCTCAGCATAGCAGAGGCCAGACCTCCACATGTACGTTAACCTCTCCCTCTGCCCTGCATAGCAAAGGTCAGACCTCCACATGTACGTTAACCCCTCCCTCTGCTCAGCATAGCAGAGGTCAGACCTCCACATGTACGTTAACCCCTCCCTCTGCTCAGCATAGCAAAGGTCAGACCTCCACATGTACGTTAACCCCTCCCTCTGCCCTGCATAGCAGAGGTCAGACCTCCACATGTACGTTAACCCCTCCCTCTGCTCAGCATAGCAGAGGTCAGACCTCCACATGTACGTTAACCCCTCCCTCTGCTCAGCATAGCAAAGGTCAGACCTCCACATGTACGTTAACCCCTCCCTCTGCTCAGCATAGCAGAGGTCAGACCTCCACATGTACGTTAACCCCTCCCTCTGCTCAGCATAGCAGCGGCCAGACCACCACATGTACGTTAACCCCTCCCTCTGCTCTACATAGCAGAGGTCAGACCTCCACATGTACGTTAACCCCTCCCTCTGCCCTGCATAGCAGAGGCCAGACCACCACATGTACGTTAACCCCTCCCTCTGCTCTACATAGCAGAGGTCAGACCTCCACATGTGCGTTAACCCCTCCCTCTGCCCTGCATAGCAGAGGCCAGACCACCACATGTACGTTACTCCCTCCCTCTGCCCTGCATAGCAGAGGCCAGACCTCCACATGTACGTTAACCCCTCCCTCTGCTCAGCATAGCAGAGGTCAGACCACCACATGTATGTTAATCCCTCCCTCTGCCCTGCATAGCAGAGGCCAGACCACCACATGTACGTTAACCCCTCCCTCTGCCCTGCATAGCAGAGGCCAGACCACCACATGTGCGTTAACCCCTCCCTCTGCCCTGCATAGCAGAGGCCAGACCACCACATGTACGTTACTCCCTCCCTCTGCCAAACATGTGCCCTTGAGCAATAAATAAACACATACCTCTTACCTTATTCTGCCTGTATTGGTTTGCTTGGGCGTGGGGACGTCTCATACTATGCATGGAGGAGGGTAAGATATTGGATAGATCAGGGATAGGTTGTGACCTTGCCTTCTAATCATGATGTGAAGTATGTGGTACAGTGTGGGGTGGGGTCTAATGGTATCTCATTTGGTGAAGTAGGTGTCGGGAGTTAGAAATGGTTCGAGACAGGATGAAGAGTGGGGGGAGGGGGAAACAGTGCATTTGATCAATTACCTGAGGTCAAAGTGCAGATTAGAGAGGTGGTTGGGGAGGAGCTTTCAAAGACTGATATTGTAGGGTTAAAGACATGATATGCATTCTTCATTTTTGTAGGAGACAGATACGTGTTACCTCTCACAAATGTATTATTGTGAGAGAAGCTAGATATCTGATCCTGGCGTGCGTCTGTTACCTCCCACATTTTGTGATGGTAACACTTAGAGTTCTGATACTCTTGTATGTATAGTAACTATACATGTGTGTGTGTGTGTGTGTGAGTGTGAGTGTGTGTGATGTCATTTTGGAGGAGCCTTTCCTTGCCAGGACATGTGTAGTCATGTAATGTAAAGCTCCTATCTTGTGGTGGTGGTGGTGTGTGGGTTTGTGTGGTCTGTTATGCGTTCCTCTCCATGTTATGCTGTATTTTGAGAATTTGGAAACTTCTCTTGTTCTTTAGTTGCAGCTAGTTGTGATGCCATCTGTTACCAGCATAGGATCTGCAGCTGCCTTTTCACGCTTTGCACACTTCTCAGTAAACATCATGCATACCTTTTCCAGGTTTCCTTTACTGTTTAATACCTGTCACATAGGATATGTTTCTCAAAGGATGTTCTGTCTGTCTCTCTTGTTATTCAATTTCTGACATTTTCCTTAAGTATTTTGTTTGATGTTGTTAAATTTTTTCCTGCAATACACACACGCACGCACACACACACACACACACATGCACGCACACACACACACACACACACGCACGCACGCACGCACACACACACACATCAGGTGGAGTGGTGGCTGAGATAACGAGAGGAATCAGGGCGCACTTCCACAAACTTGTGCAAGGACTGACTGCCCCAGGAGCAGCAAAGGCACAGCTTGGTCTTGGCCATAGCTACTCCCGCGCCAAGGTGAAGTTCAACGTTCACAGGGTGGACAACATGATCATACAGAGCATAAGCTTATTGGACCAGCTGGACAAGGATGTGAATACCTTCTCAATGAGGATAAGGTGTGTGTAGGAGGGGGAGGGACGGAGTTGGGTGGGAGGGAGATGAGGTAGGGAGTTGGGTGGGAGGGAGATGAGGATAAGGTGTGTGTAGGAGGGGGGAGGGACCGAGTTGGGTGGGAGATGAGGTAGGGAGTTGGGTGGGAGGGAGATGAGGATAAGGTGTGTGTAGGAGGGGGAGGGATAGAGTTGGGTGGGAGGGAGATGAGGTAGTACAGGAGTTGGAAAGGAATGGAAGAAGTTGTTGAAGTGGGAAGTACAAGTGATCAGATTTGGGAGTTGTAAAAGCCTAGTTGTAATTCATTTATTTGTTTTTTTGTCATTATCCTTTGATGAGTTTGTATTGGCACTTGGATCAAGGTGGAGGGATGTGGTAACAGTAACAACCGTTGACTTGTGCTGCGGTTTTCTTTACCTTCCATTTTCCTGTGTGTAAAAATGTTGTGTTGTGTTTGTGTGGACACAGAGAGTGGTACTCCTACCACTTCCCAGAGCTGGTTAAACTGGTCCCAGACAACTACATGTACGCTAGAACAGCCAAACTCATTGGTTCACGCAAAGAATTCACCGAAGACAAGCTAGAGAAACTGGAAGAGATTGTGATGGACTCAACCAAAGCAGAGGCCATTTTTGAGGCTGCCAAAGTCTCCATGGGTAAGTGAAGAGAGGCACTGGGGGGGAGGGGGGGTAAGGGGTAAGGGGCAATCTGCCTGAGAGAAATGCAAGAACTCAAAGAACGGTATAACAGTACTGTTGTGGGGGTGAAAACTGAGACCATATCCTTTGTGTGAATACTGATATTGTGTGTCTGTCAGAATACAGGTCCTCTGTTTGACCTGACCATATGTGACATGATATTAATGCTCTTTCTTTTCCCATTTCTTATTTTCCATTTCCTTGCATTTGCTCACACACATGCACCCAAACCAATCGCGTCTCTTCCCCCCCCCCCCCCCCCCCCCCTAGGAATGGACATTGCTCCGCTTGACCTCATCAACATAGAGCGGTTTGCATCCAGGGTGATAGAATTAGCCGAGTATCGCAAGGGTCTCAGTGAATATCTGTCGTCTAAGATGCACCAGGTGGCACCAAACCTCACCACGCTGATAGGCGAACAGGTGCGTGTGCTGTTGTATTGACAACAATGTATGCATTTGGTTATTAGCGCTCACAATTGTCCAATTGCCTCATATGTGCAGCTGTGCATTTTGTGTCAGGTTGAGGAGGGGGGGGAGGGGGGGGGATATGTACGTACGGTCAGTGAAGTATAACCATTGAGAAGACTATCCTGCTGCTGGCAATGGGAGGAGTTATGCATACACATCCTAAGGGGCATTAGATGATAGTAATATCAGGGGTTGCTAGGAAACAATACAAGTGATCAGTAGTGTTTCAAGCATGGTGCCAGACAAAAGCCTTTCACATTCTAGTGCCTCTTGGAAACACAAAAGTGCTTGTAGTTGCCATTCTGAGGCTACAATAGGTCTGTTGCCTTGTTGAATCCCAAGCCTATCATTTTTTCCCCAGAAATGTACACATTAAAGGTTCCCCTGTTCCCTTTTAGTCATCTCCACTCTGTTCTAATGGACGGCAGTTTTGTTTCTAACTAATTTGTGATGTAGTCGAAACAGTGCTAGTGCCGCAACAGTGTGGTTACTAGGTGTCTGGGCACCACCCATTTTATTTGTATTGTATGGTTAATTGGACTGAGTTGCCTTGGTAATGCGGGCAGTAGTGGGAGACCACTCTAGTGCTTGCTAACGGTGTTACGTTAGGGGGGAGTGAAGAGGGGTGGGGGATGTTTCCCTTCAGCTGTAACGCTAGGGGGGAGTGAAGAGGGGTGGGGGGTGTTTCCCTTCAGCTGTAACGCTAGGGGGGAGTGAAGAGGGGTGGGGGATGTTTCCCTTCAGCTGTAACGCTAGGGGGGAGTGAAGAGGGGTGGGGGGTGTTTCCCTTCAGCTGTAACGCTAGGGGGGAGTGAAGAGGGGTGGGGGATGTTTCCCTTCAGCTGTAACGCTAGGGGGGAGTGAAGAAAGGTGGGGGATGTTTCCCTTCAGCTGTTACGCTGTGTTTTGCTTTAATGAGTAAGTGCCAGACACTATGTTAATCTAACTTTTTTTTTAGGGGTGAGAAAACTTCCATCAATCTATGAAAAGGTGGCGCCCACAACATTAAGGGAGTAGAATGTTTGTTCCATCAAGCCAGACGTGCAATAAGGCATGTTTACCTAGGTGCTAAAGTTTGCGCCAAAGGTACCTAGTAGCATCTGATCAATGCAAGGTGTGTCCAGAGTGTGCCCAAAGCTAGGTCCTAAGCTGTGTCCAAAGATAGCTGTGATGCATTGCACAACCCTTTGCTGTACCTTATGTACACAACAGTCATTACGAAAGTTGTGAAGTGAAACACAGCTAGGGTAACAACTGGCAAGTATGTAACGTATCCGTAAACTGTAACGTTTATGAAGCCACTTTCTTTTTTAACTGATAGTTGCATGTCAAGCGTTGTGGTTACAGTGTAAGTTTACATAAATCAGGATAGTGATTACAAAGAGATTGCTATCATCATGCCATGATTATCGTTATCAATCGGAAGTACCATTGTTGCCTTCCCGTGATGGGACTGTTATACCTTGTGTCTTATATGCATAGTGTTATTGGTGTCCACTGTCTTGGAAGGGTTTTTTTTTTGGGGGGGGGGGGGGGGGGGGGGGGGGGGGTGGGGGCGCTGGGAGGTTCTTGCTGCTGTCACCAGGCTGTGTGTGTGTGTGTGTGTGTGTGTGTGTGTGTGTGTGCTCTAATCCTATCTGCTGTGTAACTCACCTGGCAGGAGGGGGAGGATAAAGCTTTGCCGTGGGGGAATAGGGGGAGCAATGTTTGTTATGCTTTGTATGCTTTGAGGATCGCCTTTAGGTATGTCTGATACGTAGCACAGTGATAAGCCCACCTTATTTTTCCTTACCCCCCCCCCCCCCCAACACTAAAATGGCTTGCTTACACATGAGTACGGTTTTGGCATCATTTCAATGGAGGAAAGTACAAACTCATTGTTTGGTGTAAAAGTTTTTTCAATTACTGGTTGATGATTATGGATCACACCCCCAGCACCCAGCCCCCAAGGTGGATAGTTCTTTTTAATGTATTAAAAAGCACTACCAACAACACGCTGGCCAAGCACATGTTTTGAGAATACTATTAGTGGCAAAGAACTGGTTCTCATTTCTATTGCGTTTCATTAGCTTCAATACCTGATGTGGTAAGGTTCACCTTGGTGCTGGGTGAAAATGTCATCGCACGCACACACTTGTATCAATAAGTGTTCTTGATTTTTTCTAAGTAATATTTGTGCACTCCTACACAGGTTTACACTTGTATTCCCCAATGAGTATTGATTTCAAAACGTGGGACATCCCAGTGTTCGCACTGCATCACTGTGTGCGTGTTCTGACTGCACACTCCTCGTTGGAGTTTACTCTAGACAGCGTGTGGGGGGTTGTAACCCACGCACTGATGGGGGTTAAACCTACTCCCTCGTTTGGTGTCCATTTACACAGGTGTGCTGTGTGTGCGCGGAACAAGTAATCACCCTGTCTGTTGTCTCTTTTTTGTATGGTTCAGGTCGGGGCTAGACTCATATCACATGCGGGCAGTCTTACCAACTTGGCCAAGTACCCAGCCTCAACTGTGCAGATACTGGGAGCTGAGAAGGCTCTTTTCAGGTCAGTGGGTGTGGTTCTAGTGCTTGTTTTGACGTCCATTGGTGTGCTTATAATGCCAGTTTGTGGGCGGAGCCAGGTGCAGTGCATTGGGACTTAGTGTAGCCTAAACATATGTGCCTGCATTTCAGGATGGAGGGGTGCATTAATAATGTATTGATTTGGTCCACAACACTTTATATACAGGCTAGAATATTGCCCAATTGGTTTTTAGTTCAGTCACCTTCTACAGTGGTGACCTTGAAGCATTAAATTCATGGGTCCAGGTTTGTTTTGTGGTTGAACTTGGAGGAACCACCCTCTACCCACCACCCCATTTGGTCAATGTTTATAAATGATGACCTTGTACACCACTACAGCTGGTGGTCTGTTCTGTACACTGTAGTATCATCGAAGTGGTGTTTTGTGCTGTGGGGTATAAGTTTACTACCATTTCTGGTTTTTTAGGAGTGTGCTTGTAATTACATACGCTGGGGCTGTATAAACTATCCGACAGTTCAGACTTATTATGTAAACAGTTTTGCAGTGGGAGAAACTTTAGCCTACCCACTTCAGGAGCTTTTTTGGTAAGAAGAGAGGAGCATGTCCCAATGGTAATAATTGTTTTATAATTATGAAGGCATAGATGTGTTATCCACATTAGATAGTCATGGCATGTTTTGAGGTAAACAAACAGTCCATGACTAGCAATACAGGACAGCTCGACATTAGGCTTGACATTCATTGGGTAAACATGCACACCCTAAGGGCTGTCAAACGCTGTTGTACTTCAATGATTGAAATGATATGCTGTTTTTAACACAATTCATTGAATATGTGAATTATAGTCCGCAGGTGGCAGTGCTATAGCAATGTTACGTCCTGCGTGATGTTGCTATAGCAATGTTACGTCCTGCGTGATGTTTGTTTACGTTTTGCCATCTGATTAATTCTTTTAATGGCTGAGGAAGTGAATTTCCTAACCTTCATACAGTTTGCTGGGCCTCATGTCTGTAAGAACATTGTTCTATTTGAAAACATTATTGTTCAAAGCTTCCCTCTTACCTTATATATATTAATTTGCTGCTTGATGGCATGTTTTGGTGCACTTTCATCAGCTGATTTCTAATTAAAGGACTTACATGCTTATTTTAAGTGTTTTTTTGTCCAACTGGCTGGGGGTGTGTGTGAGGGGGGGTCATGAATTAATGCTTGTAGTAAAGCATGACAGGTGGGGGGTCCTTTGTGTGTGCGCAGGTGCTGTGCGTTGGAGTGTATTAAATGATTTTTATTGAACAATTAAAGACTTACCCGCTGGTTGAGCTGATTAAATTTGTGGTGTGATACCACCTATGAATATCTGCACCTGCATTAAGTGCACGCGTCACATCTGGTTCTCTCTGTTGTGTATGCCCCTTATTACCCTGTGCTGTTAATAAAGGTTCTCATTTTGGTGGCGATGATTATTACCCTTATACTGCTCATGAGGGTTCTCATTTGGTGGTGATGATTGCAGGGTTATGACCTTAGCTTGCCATCATTCCTTTGTGGTTACTGCTGCCTTCTTTTTTTTTTTGTTTTTTGTAATTTGCAGGGCGCTGAAAACACGTGGGAACACACCCAAGTATGGACTAATCTTTCATTCATCGTTCATTGGGAGAGCCGGGGTCAAAAACAAAGGTCGCATATCCAGGTATCTGGCAAACAAGTGTTCCATTGCCTCAAGGATTGACTGCTTCACAGGTAATTTATCTGAGCTTAGGATATCATTAATAGATTTATTGGCCTGTTTAACGTGAGTCTCGTGGTTGCCTTTAATTTGGTAACTGCTGCTGCCCCTGTGTGTCTGGTCATGTGAACGTTTGCTTAGCTTCAAGTAATCATATTATTTTAATCAATTTAGCCTGTGTACCTTTTAAGATGTGATATGGTGTGAATCTCTGCTGACGATCTAGTTAGGACGTTATTTACCAGTGTTACTGGATCCACAGCTGAGGTGCCATCCACAGTGTTTGGTGAGAAACTCAAGGGCCAGGTTGAGGAGCGACTATCTTTCTATGAAAGTGGGGTTGTCCCTAAAAAAAATATTGACGTAATGAAGGAAGCCATTGCAGAGTTAAAGGAGAAGCAGATTGTGACAGCGTAAGGACACACCTACTGTGTGGCTGGTTATCATATCACAAAATTCACTTCCTTTAAACAGTTCAAGTGAGAAAAAGAAAAAGAAAAGAAAGCGGGAGGAGACAGAGGAGGAAGTGGCACAGGAGCAGCTGCCACCAGTTGAGGTCGTAGGTCAAGAGCCAGCTGCAGACACAGATGCAGTAACTCCTAAGAAGAAGAAGAAGAAGTCGAGGAAATCAGAGGCGGACTGAACACTACCTGTACCGAACTTTTCATACCTACGTTGTGTTTGTTACCATTATAAAATTGTATTCAGGATACGTTTAAAAGCGACGTCCAAATGGTTTCGGGAAAGGGAGGAAGCGGCTGTTAAGATAAGTGGAGGAAGCGGCTGTAAGTTAAGTGGGAGAGACGTCATGAATATTACCGTCGTAAGAGTTCCTATGATGTAACGCTGCTCGCTCGCTCGCTATAAAATGGCAACGTTTGGCCAGTGTTACATTTGAAGTCGTAACGAAAACTAAGTACGAAAATGTTTTCTTCGAAGTTATGGGTGTGCACGCTGGTTGCAGCGGTGCTAGCAGTAACATCAGGTGAGTGCTGCAAACCTCATCAGGTCTGCAAATTGTGTTTACGATGCGGTGCGCGACTATCGTGTAGGCTCCGCAGTGGTTCAAAGCATATGCAGTCTTCCGAAACCGAACGTTCCAAAAGGGTCGTGTCGCGGCTCTGACATTATGCGGCAATGGTTTTACAAAGCAGACGAAAGACGGTGCAGACCGTTTATCACCTGTTCTGCTGCGGTTAATGGCGAGGCTAACAGTTTCAACAGTTCTGCAGAATGCGCGGCTGTATGCATTGGTGAGCTGAATGCAGCTGACGTTGCACGTGATGTTACGGCTGCTTTTTGTTATTACAGACACGCTTACGTTGCGCGCTCAAAATGTTCCACAAAGACGTTCAAGTGCAGTGCCGAACGAAACGCGTTGCTTGGATCCTACACCAATACATGATGGAGCATTCTCGATTTCGAACGATACGGTGACCTACACGTGTCGTGAAGGATTTGTCTTGGTCGGCGCGAGCGCTAGGCTTTGTCTCGACAACGGAACGTGGGCGTCAGACGAACCCCGTTGTGACCCAATTCCCGGTGCGTAAGCCACTATTGATAGCCGTTCGGGTTAATTTATGATAACCATGTTACAGGTCTACCCGCAGTGGAGTGTCCTGCTCCCCCGCCAATTGACTACATGTTCGGAGCAACGACAAGGTGTCGTACACCCGGCTGCACGGTGAGCTACACCTGCCAGGACAGATACACCCTAATTGGCGACAAGGAGAGAGTTTGCAGTTCGAGCGGGCAGTGGGTTGGCACTCCAGTCTGTGCAAGTACGTTGATGATACACCCACATGCTATGCAATTAACATGTAATGCAGTAGGGGCGCACTCTTAACAGGGACTTGTTTTTAATTGTTAGGATTGGTGATACGGTACAACCAGACCGTTTATAACGACCAAAAACTGGAGCTTCCGAACGGAATTTCTAAAGTTCACGTCGACTGTGTAATGTTGCCAAGGTTCCTTTCCGCTGGTGTGCAACCTCGCTGGGAGAAAATCTCTGGTGCCTCGCTCGGCGAAGGGTCACGTGATTATTGGGGTCCTGATTCGTACTTTCTGTACTTCGACAAACTTCTGCCCGAAGAGCACTCCGGAACATACACTTGTAGTGTAGGAATTATGCAGGCATCTTTCCAACTGAAAGTCCTTCCAGCCAGTAAGGCATTTGTGTATTTACTTTGGAACACACCGCTAAAAATTACATCTACTTTCACAGCTCCAGCACCACAAACCGGAACCCCAACACTATTCACTGAGATCCAGAGTTTAGCCCTATTCCCTCGGAAGTTGGCACAATTCACATGTATCATGAGGGGACAACCCACCCCTCAACTGACATGGCTCCACAACCAGCAGCCTGTGACAACTGGTCCGAATGTAGAGATAATACAACAAAATACTTCAGACATGGCCATGTCAGTAATGTTCATCAGAAGTGTGAGCCAGAACGACGCTGGCACCTACACGTGTGTAGGAAACAGCTCTGCTGGAGTCACTCAAGCCACTGCAACACTAACAATAGCAGGTGAGCAGTATGGAAGTGTGCCTGCCCAGGGCCAAAGGGGAGAGGAATGTGTGTGACACGTCACAGCCGGATGACCAGTTGCTATGTCAGGCTATGATGAGCAAAATTCTATATAGTTAACTGTTTCCCATATCAACTGTCTACCTATTTAGGAAATGCAAAACGATCTGTCTCAGAATCTCTGAGCAGCAGCAGCAGCAGCAGCATACAAATTGGGCACTTGTGCAGAAATTCAGGAGTTCATGATACAGGTGAGTAGCCAGCTACCTTTCCAAAGTCCCCACCCCCTTCCAACTGTCCTGCTTGCACCTTATGGTGGCACAAAAGCTCCCCCCACCTCCATCATCTTTGTGATGGAGAGAATAGGAAGCCTTTTGCTTCATTGAAGGGCAAACAATGGAAAATAGTTTTCCATTAGTGAATGTGTCTCCATTCCTCATTGCAGTGACTGTGGTTGGTAGAGTGCGTCAACAAACATCCACAAGCAGCGGGCTCGACGCATACCAAGTTCAGATTAACAGTGTGTTGAGCAGAAGAGCAGAAGTAGAAGAGGATGCCATGGTAACAGTAGTCACCATTGCACCTCAGCTGACCCACCTCAGAAAAGGTTCCAGATATCTGTTCCAAGGAATCTTGTTTGGTTCGGAACTGTACATATTGAACAGTGACTCTATTTTGACATATTCAAGTCAGCTGGCAGCCTTCGTCCAATCCTGCTGATCACAAAACAGCCTCTTCTCTCACCTTTGCTGCTATTTAAATTTTTTATTTGATTCTCCGGTCAGAAATTCCACCTCACTCTCCCCTGTCATACATTCAAAAACTCAGATATCTGGTTATGACCTGATCACAAAGCCAGTCCAGTACCAGTCTGCATTTTTTTATTTGTTCTGATATTTTTGTTGGGCTCCACATGCTCTTTTTGTACATGTATGTGCTGGTGTGTAGTGTATATGTTCAAAATCTTCCAACAATCTGAAATATTATTGTATTTATGTTTGGTTTCTATATCAGGATACTGTTATAGTTATGGTAACTTATGTTTTGGCTCTGGGAGGGCATTATAAAAGTGGCTTTAAAGGATCCACAGAAGGCATTAACACATCACGTCGAAGATGTAACACTTCATTACTGAGAGGCTGCCCACTCACTCCACCATGTTTTTATTTAGCAGGTGGCAATCTTTCCCTTAGCAACACAGGTGTGGAAATGCTGATCATGACCACCAAAGAAATGACATTATTGCCTGTGATGCCTTCACTTAGAGAAGCCTTATAAGATCACACCTTGTAGACTACACATTGACACAAGGAGTGTGTCTCCCATATTTGTAGACCACATAGTGGGCAAGACCAGTTTTCCCAGGGAGTGTGCTTGTCAGGCAACACCGCTTTGACCAATCGACACACTTTCAAGTCCACTTCCGCGACATACTAACCAGATCTGCCCCCCACCCCACCAATGATATGCCTCTATCCTCCACCTATGTCACACACACACACACACACACACATGCACGCACGCACGCACACACACACATGCATGCACGCACACACACGCATGCACACACACACACACACACATACACAGCCGAATGAGAGCATTGCTTTGGGCTAAATGTCCACTAATCACTTCAAAGCAGCAGGATTCTCTCATTCTGCACATGTGTCAGTCGTCAGAATGACGCTAAGACGATGACGTTTGATTATCAGCAGAATATGCATCAGATTGAAATGCTTTGCAATAAGATTAAACAATCTGCAAGCTGCAAGCTTCCATGATTCACCAAAGGCTTGACGGCATTCCTATCTCCCAGGCCCACGATATGTCTTCTTAATCCTGAAGGCATCACATAGCAATGGGTTACAACTGCATCAACACCAATGGCAAAATTCTCCTTCCCACAACACATCTGGCAGTGAGAGACACAAAACACAACACTGCACATGCACCACCACCGTGGGTCACACAAGCACTAGCCAAGACCATACATCAACCCCCCCTGTGCAAGTCTCTTGCCAAGGGTAGATGCTGGAAGGTTATCCTGTGCAGGATCCCCCCCCCCCCTCCCCCCCCCACCCCATTCCCAAGAGGTACAGAGTTCTGTGTCACACCCATAGGTGTGACCTTACCACCTCCCTACCCACTTCTATGATGTTACTACCCCACCTCTGGTTGCCACGGTTCCCATGTATATAGGTGAGGGGAGGATGCATCAAAGCACATGTGCCTATCATAACTATAGATTGTTGCCATGGGAATATCACTGAGGTTGTGTGGAGGTGTAGCTGTGACAGATGTGGATATCATTATGGTAAAGGTTGTTAAATTATTACACACAAACACACTCTCTCCCCCACCCAGCTTTTTCAGGTCTAGTGAGCTGACCTCAGTGTGTGGTTTAGGGCGTACACACCCAGGCAATTACACACACTGAGTGGGAAGTAAAGCAGGTGTACCAAGTAAGCTTGACTGCCACCACACCTCATGACAATTAAAAATAATTTAGGACTGACATTGTAAAATGACACTTTAAGACTAGAACCGAAAGTCTTGAATTGACACCCTATGACTAGGAGTGACACCATTTGAACTGACACCATATGACCAGGAGTGACACCATTTGAACTGACACCCTATGACTAGGTGTGACACCATTTGAACTGACACCATATGACTAGGAGTGACACCATTTGAACTGACACCATATGACCAGGAGTGACACCATTTGAACTGACACCCTATGACCAGGAGTGACACCATTTGAACTGACACCCTATGACTAGGAGTGACAACATTTGAACTGACACCATATGACCAGGAGTGACACCATTTGAACTGACACCCTATGACCAGGAGTGACACCATTTGAACTGACACCCTATGACTAGGAGTGACACCATTTGACCAGGAGTGACACCATATGAACTGACACCCTATGACTAGGAGTGACACCATTTGAACTGACACCCTATGACTAGGAGTGACACCATTTGAACTGACACCCTATGACTAGGAGCAACACCATTTGAACTGACACCCTATGACCAGGAGTGACACCATTTGAACTGACACCCTATGACTAGGACCCTACACCACAAGGACACACCTTTCTTTGCCGTTTTGCACTCTTTGGTGCATACGAGAAAGACTTGAGAGGATCTGAAGCAGCCTTCTTCTGCAGGTGAAAACAAAGACGTCAAGGAGATTACAATACCAATCCAACAGAGGCTTTAATGCCCAAATATATAACTCACACCACATCTCACAGGTCATGCATGTTGCGGGCTCCCAGGCTCCCTGCGTCCTACCCACCACAGCGTCTGACTGCTGCCTACGTGACTTAGTGGTAATTAACACAGGTGGGTGTGGTGTGTACTCCATCTCCCATGGCTGTCAATAGGTTGACAAGACGTACTAATCCGCCTCCAACTTACCCCCCCTCCCCACAAAATAACTATTGAAATATACAAGTGCACACATACGCACACACACACAAGCACATACAGCACACACCCAGCACATACACACTGCACACACAGCACATACACACAAGCACATACAGCACGCACACCCCCCCCCACACACACATCACAGCTCCTTGGATTACAGGATGCGATGAAAACAGATAGGAGGTAGTACTATTAAAACTAATGTAATCAAGACAAGCTAATGTATATAATCCATTGGTATACATATCAACTTCCACACAGACACACACACAACACCATACACCTGCCTCAAACCACACACGTACCACAACTAAGTACCTTTCCTATCTTCCTATGGGACTTCTTTTGAACCAAATGTGCTACATGTGTATTGGAATCAGAACCAGCCACCTGTAGAAGTGCTTTTGGCACTGTGTTACAAGACAAATGACAGCGAGAGGAGGAGAGAAAGGAAAGAGAGAGAGAGAGAGTACATACACTGTGCATGGATAAGAGATTCGGATATTTACCATCATCAAACACACAATTCCATCATTTCGTACAAAGACAATGGTCTGAATGGAGCCCACCCCAGTATCTGTTGACAAGAATGGTCCCCAATTAATTTTAACAGCTCTGTCCTCACCCCAGGTGCACACCATCAATTCTTGGAATCGTAGTACTGTCATAATTCTTTTGAAATCATACTAAATTGGTTAGGACCAGGCAAGACCACAACCAATAGGTGTTGTTGCCATGGATACAGTCATCCTCGAGAAGGTCTAATTCATGTTCCCATGCCAGCAAACAAACATTATGCTCCCACGACCACCCATCTCCCCATCAAACATGAAGCACCCACCAAGCAACATCTCGACCAGAGAAGGCACAGATATGACCAGGGAAGGCAGGGATATGACCAGGGAAGGCACAGATATGACCAGTGAAGGCACAGATATGACCAGGGAAGGCAGGGATATGACCAGGGAAGGCACAGATATGACCAGGGAAGGCAGGGATATGACCAGGGAAGGCACAGATATGACCAGTGAAGGCACAGATATGACCAGGGAAGGCACAGATATGACCAGGGAAGGCACAGATATGACCAGGGAAGGCAGGGATATGACCAGGGAAGGCAGAGATATGACCAGGGAAGGCACAGATATGACCAGGGAAGGCAGGGATATGACCAGGGAAGGCAGGGATATGACAGGGAAGGCACAGATATGACCAGGGATGTGATTTAGCAAGGGTAGTGAGCGCTACATGATCCTGTGTTTTGCCAGACAACAATCCTACACTGCCACATGCCACACCCCCTGACATCTGACCAGTTAGGGATCAAAGGAACGCAAGTACCAATTATTACACGTTATTACACGTAATTACGACAAGTGATTTACCCTTCACATTATGACATCACTAAGTACTGGCATGTAATACAGCTAACACCATATGTAACCAGGCAACGAAGGGGGTGTAGCAGCTTGCTGGACAGTTGTGTGGAACATTCCCTTCACTCTGCGCAGGAAATAACTTCTGCGCAGGAAATAACTGTGTGATGCTCCACCACCTCACCTCTTCCAAATACAGCCTAAGCAGGGGGCTCTGCCATACTAACCCGCAGAAGAGGGCATTGTGCAACACAAGTGTAACGCGACACCCGGGACAAGTAAGGCTTTGCTATTTTAGCTTGTGAAATGGCACACTAACATGTTTACTCCGAAGACACACCAGTGCTAACTCCTGTTGTAAAACAAACACAATGGGTTATTAATGGTAGTTCAAACCTTCTATGGTAATTGAATCAGAGCTCAAACCAGGAACTCTAGACAAGGTTAATTGACCATCCCATGTATAGGTACCAACACGTGCACAGTACAACAAGCGAGGATTGTTTTCAGCTCCTTTCAGAGGGAGAGGTATGCAAAGTGACGTATGCGCCTTAACCGGGCTGCAAACAGAGCAAATTGGAGCAACAGTTGTCAGGAAATTAGCATACCACAGTGTGCGCTGGGGGGGGGGAGAGGGCATGTGTGGTGTTTATGATGCAGGAGGGATGGGGATGTGTGGTGGTTATGGTGTAGGAGATGCGTGTGGGGGAGGGGCATGTGTGGTGGCTATGGTGGCTATGGTGGCAATGCGTGATAGAGATTGAATACTACTTAACAGGCTGTGAAATTGGTGCCTAGGTACGGTTAGGTAGTTCACCTTTCCCTTACAGCAATTCCTCAAAGCAAAGTTAATAATTTGTTACAAGATACACAACCTAATACCGGCTTAAGTTATACTTAAAAAGGAGAATTCTGATCTGGAGGGGCACAAGGCCATCCATACGTGACAAATGCAGCTATCAATTACTCATTCCAAAGGGACCAAACCCTATAATGCAGTGATACCTCCGACACCAATAACACAGTGATACCTCTCATCTTTGACTACTTCGAACACTTCTTACCAAGATATGGCGGGACATGTTTAAGGTGTGGCTGGACCCTTGTCGGCTGGAGGACGTTGTCATGACGAAGGACTTGAAGGTCGCGTGGGTTGTCTTCAAAGTGATGCTGCAAATTTGGGACAGTTTGCATCAACACAGTGGCTAGTAACTATGGTGATATTTAAAACAACCTTGAGCTTTTCAGAATTCAGTATCTCTGTTCTGATCTCCTTCATCCTTGCCTCTTTCACTTCAAAACAATTCACACCATACATGGTAAGGGGTTAAAGTGACCAATAAAAATGCAATAGGTGGACAAAAAAAAAACCTGTGCACCCACTATGCAAAAAGGTGTATTTGTACAAATAGACTGTCCAGGAGTACATGAAAAGGCTGGTTGTTGGTGGTGGTGGTGTACATAAATTTTAATTCAACCTTCATTTTTAAGCAGACATTATTATTATTATTTTTTAATGCAGGTGAACCTTGGTGATGCAACAAAAGCAAAACTCCTCAAACCTGATGTTCACTCTCACAAAGGACAACATAACTTGGCCCTTCTAAGAACAGCAGCCAACATGTGCATCCTGTAAGCCTACATATGCAGCATCAACACGCAATGAAAAGTGGCCTTGTGCTATGAAGGAATGTGTGCTATATGGGAATGGGAATGTTTGTTATGTCGGGGTGTGTGTGCTATATGACAGTGTGCTCTGTGGGAATGTGTGCAGGTGAACATGTGCATGTACACATGTACAAGGAGTGTGTACGTGCATTGCCTATGAAAATTCTTACCAGCTGCCTTTGTGATGGCCCGTAGTGCATCCTGAAAGAACAGAGATCAATCCAACACACCCATCCTCACATCCACTCACACCCTCCCACAACTGACCTGCACTCTGTAGCGAAAACCTTCTATTTCTGACATTTTGAACTTGTACGGTCTGATTCCAGGTTCCCCCGATCCTCCTATGACAAAAACACATCAACCACAGCCTTCTGTTTCACCATAGTCCCTCCATCCATCTTCCTTTCCTTTTCCTCCCTCACTCTCCCTCCCCAAACTCCTTTTACCAGTATCTTTCTGCAGGCCACTCTCCACTTGTCTCAACAGGTCCTCCTCTGCTGGGGTCACAAACGTCAGAGCAGATCCACTCTCCATCCCTCGAGCAGTCCTGGTTGATGAACAAGCAGAAGGGTGTGGGGAGGAGGGTTTGATGGCAAGATAACAAGGATGGAGGATGTAGTGGGAGGAGAAAGGAAGTAGTGGGAGGAGAAAGGAAGTAGTGGGAGGGGAAAGGAAGTAGTGGGTGAGAAGAGAAAGGAAGTAGTGGGTGAGAAGAGAAAGCAGTGTACAGTATGCAGAGAGGAACAAGTAAATGTCAGTAGATTTTAAATGGTCTCTATCATACCGTCCAACTCTGTGTATGTACGAAGGAGAGGAAGGGGGAAAGTCAAAATTGATAACATTTTCAACACCTGGCAATTTTCAGGGGTAAGATAAATGCAGTGGTACCAACAAGAAATAGAAAACAGGAGTTACCTTGGAAGTCTATGCCACGCACTACACCATACTCCCGGTCCTTCTTCCTCTTCAAGCCCCGCCTCCTCTGCCCGCCCACAATGTCAATCTCAGGGGCTTCATCTGTTGCAATAATGTAGTCATAGACCCCTTTATTGAACTCTTCAACAATGTGACATCTGTGGGTATTCATAACTTCTCTAAGATATGCGCACATTTAAACACAGGGCTCATACTTTATGGTATACAAACACACACTCCATAAAGTGAAAACAATAATTGCCAATGACAGCCTTGCACAAGATCATGCTATGACATGTAAGGTGTAGGTGTTGGTAGTGATGGAGATGGTGTATGTGAGAATGGGAGATGTATGTGATGTTGGTGTTATGTTGGGTGTGTGTGATGATATGTGATGATGGGTGTATGTGATGATGGGTGTATGTGATGTTGGGTGTGTGTATGATGATGTGTGTGATGATGGGTGTATGTGACAATGGGAGATGTCTCAGATGTGTGCGATGATGACGATGATGATGGATGACTGCAGTTTTATAAAGGGATCTTGAATACTATCAACCCTCAAATACAAGGATTACTAGGAGTTAATGTTAGGGGGTTGAAATGAGTCCATTTGCAGTGGAGGACAATGGATGGGCAGGAAGCAAGAGTAAGGGGTGTGGCAAGGTAAGGGGTGGGGCAAGGTAAGGGTGTGGCAAGAGTAAGGGGTGGGGCAAGGTAAGGGGTGTGGCAAGAGTAAGGGGTGGGGCAAGGTAAGGGGTGGGGCAAGGTAAGGGGTGTGGCAAGAGTAAGGGGTGGGGCAAGGTAAGGGAGGGGAAGGAGTAAGGGGTGGGGCAAGGTAAGGGAGGGGAAGGAGTAAGGGGTGGGGCAAGGTAAGGGAGGGGAAGGAGTAAGGGGTGGGGCAAGGTAAGGGGTGGAGCAAGGGGGAGGGGTCAGTTAGGTATTACAAAACAAAAATGTCCAACTATTATGAGGTCATAGGAGGTGGACTTATAGATTATAGAGGTGACCCGGTAGATTGCAGAGGTGACCCAGTAGATTACAGAGGTGATCCTGCAGATTACAGAGGTGGACATATAGACTACAATGTTGACCTGTAGACTATAGACATGTAGATTACAACTGCTGTGACCTTCAATTTAATATGAAAAAAAAATTCACCTGTGATTAGGAGGAACGCGTCTAAATATTTTAAAACCGCAATACAACAAAACCAGGTAACCTGAACAATACCAAACCGAACAACTAAACTTTGCCCTAAGAGCTTATCTTTTTTTTTTGTCCCACAATGGAAGTGACGAAGGCAAAGAGGGTCATTCCTTACATGAATGTGCTAACAATAACAAAATACAAAGAATAGCTGGGCAGGTAGGCAAAGCGAGTTATGGGGTTGGGAAATATGACCATATTTGGGCCTTTAAAAACATATGGTGTTAGATACGATCCATAGTCCAGCCTTTCCCCCTATATCCCACACTTCCCCCTATGCCCCACACTTCCCCCTGTGCCCCACACTTCCCCCTATGCCCCACACTTCCCCCTATGCCCCACACTTCCCCCTGTGCCCCACACTTCCCCCTATGCCCCACACTTCCCCCTGTGCCCCACACTTCCCCCTGTGCCCCACACTTCCCTATGCCCCACACTTCCCCCTATGCCCCACACTTCCCCCTGTGCCCCACACTTCCCCCTGTGCCCCACACTTCCCTATGCCCCACACTTCCCCCTATGCCCCACATTTCCCCCCTATGCCCCACACTTCCCCCTATGCCCCACACTTCCCCCTATGCCCCACACTTCCCCCTATGCCCACACTTCCCCCTATGCCGGTCCTCGCCATTGTACCCTCCAAATGTACTTCAGTATCCATGCTTGATATTTTAAATGTGAAAATCAAGATAAATGTATGATACAAGAAGTATATTAACTCTGACACCAAATCCACCACTCAGAGAGACAAATGGAAGTGTGGACGGACATAGGGGGAAGTGTGGGTCATAGGGGGAAGTGTGGGGCATAGGGGGAAGTGTGGGGCACAGGGGGAAGTGTGGGGCACAGGGGGAAGTGTGGGTCATAGGGGGAAGTGTGGGGCACAGGGGGAAGTGTGGGGCACAGGGGGAAGTGTGGGGCATAGGGGGAAGTGTGGGGCATAGGGGGAAGTGTGGGGCATAGGGGGAAGTGTGGGGCACAGGGGGAAGTGTGGGGCACAGGGGGAAGTGTGGGGCATAGGGGGAAGTGTGGGTCATAGGGGGAAGTGTGGGGCACAGGGGGAAGTGTGGGGCACAGGGGGAAGTGTGGGGCATAGGGGGAAGTGTGGGGCATAGGGGGAAGTGTGGGGCACAGGGGGAAGTGTGGGGCATAGGGGGAAGTGTGGGTCATAGGGGGAAGTGTGGGGCACAGGGGGAAGTGTGGGGCACAGGGGGAAGTGTGGGGCATAGGGGGAAGTGTGGGGCATAGGGGGAAGTGTGGGGCACAGGGGGAAGTGTGGGGCACAGGGGGAAGTGTGGGGCATAGGGGGAAGTGTGGGTCATAGGGGGAAGTGTGGGGCATAGGGGGAAGTGTGGGTCATAGGGGGAAGTGTGGGGCATAGGGGGAAGTGTGGGGCATAGGGGGAAGTGTGGGGCATAGGGGGAAGTGTGGGTCATAGGGGGAAGTGTGGGGCATAGGGGGAAGTGTGGGGCATAGGGGGAAGTGTGGGTCATAGGGGGAAGTGTGGGGCACAGGGGGAAGTGTGGGTCATAGGGGGAAGTGTGGGTCATAGGGGGAAGTGTGGGGCATAGGGGGAAGTGTGGGTCATAGGGGGAAGTGTGGGGCATAGGGGGAAGTGTGGGTCATAGGGGGAAGTGTGGGGCATAGGGGGAAGTGTGGGTCATAGGGGGAAGTGTGGGGCACAGGGGGAAGTGTGGGTCATAGGGGGAAGTGTGGGTCATAGGGGGAAGTGTGGGTCATAGGGGGAAGTGTGGGGCATAGGGGGAAGTGTGGGGCATAGGGGGAAGTGTGGGTCATAGGGGGAAGTGTGGGTCATAGGGGGAAGTGTGGGTCATAGGGGGAAGTGTGGGGCATAGGAGGAAGTGTGGACCACTGGCATCACCCACCAACCTAATAGCTATGAGTACAGCAACCCCCAACGCTTCATAGTGTTTGTCCAATACATACCTGGAATTGTGAGGCAGCTCTGAGTTTAAGACACATGATTTGATGCAGAACTGCTCCAAGAACAGCTTCAACCTGTGCGCAAGGAACATCACAAGCACTTCATCCTTTAAAGAACACATACTTGTAACAGTGGTCAATTTCATTAACAAAAATCAGACTCTTCCCTCTGATTAACCTGTTGAAATATTTGGACAGCAAAATTCAAAAAACAATTTTAAAAATAAGTGTTCGAAGAACTGACTTCAGTTTCAGGAGAGTGTAGATCAGCAGAAATTTATCTTCAACACTACACCTGAACAAAAGCTAAGGTAATAACTCCAAAAGCTGGAAAAGCTTCTACCTTATGTGGTATTGGGCAAGCCTGGCAGACTCAGGGAGGTCAGACTCCTCCAACTTCAGCACCACCTAGATAAACACAATTAATGTTAATAAGCGCAAAAAATCGTTTTAAAAAGCCAATGTACAGGATTGTGCAACACCAGTTTCCTGACTGCTTGAACATCCTAGAGAGGGTTAACCAAAATATGTAGTGCATTTTATGCCAAAGTCATCTCCCCTTCACACCTTTCATACCTCACTGAGTGTGGCTGACATGAGAAACGCCTGACAGATTGACGGCAGATAACTGCAAACAACAGCAGTGTAACTGTGAATCCCCCCCCGGCTGATCTGCAAGTGCCTGACCTGACAACAGCTTTGAGGTCTTGTTCGTACCCATACGAAAATACGAGGTCAGCTTCATCAATTACCAACAACTCCAGAGAGTCTTTGAGAGACAAGGTCTTCAGGAATAAATTTATATCCAAGAAGGGGGAGATAAGGGATAAGATAGGACAGGGAAGAAGGGAGAGAGGGAGAAAGAAAGGGGGAATGGAGGGAGGAAGAGAGATAAGAGAAAGGGAGATAGGAGATAGGAGAAGGGAGGAGATTGAGTGGCAGAGAGAGGGAGGGAAGGAAGACAGCAAGACAGAGACAGAGAAGGGGAAAGGAGAAGAGGATTGGAACAAGGACAAGAGAAGGGAGAGACAAAACAGAAAGAGCAGAGAGAGCAATGAGACAAGGATGTACTGACCCGCTGGTGTAGGTGAGCCAGGATGCGACTAGGTGTCCCAACCACAATATCCGGCTTCTCCAGCAAGATGGTCCTGAAATGAGCAGGAAACGCATCGAGCAAAGTCAAGCCATAGCCATCCCGTTCTTGTGATGGGCCCTCCCCTTACCTCTGACAAACAGCATCGGGAGCACTGCAAATGTCCAACACTCTAATAGTTCTGGGGCAACAGGCCAGCAGCTCCTGAAGTGATCCATCACAAATATGTCAAGGTTTCAAGGAGTTAAAAGAAAAACAAAACCATGTTACTAATTTCTTAAACCTTGATGTTCCTTGTGGCTTGCTGACATAGTTCTTTGGAGGGAACGATAATCAGGGCACGCGCACACACGGATGTGCCAATCTAAGGGTTTGTGGCGGAGGGGAGGGAGAAAGAGAGAGAGAGGGAGGGAGGGAGAGAGAGAGGGAGAGGGGGGGAAGAAAGGGAGGGAGAGAGGGAGGGAGAGAGGGAGGGAGAGAGGGAGGGAGAGAGAGAGGGAGAGAGGGGGAGGGAGAGGGAGAGGGAGAAAGAGAGATAATACATCAGTGCTGTCAGAATCAATGTCATCACTTCCTTACAAGGCTTGCTTGCAATAGCTTCTGAACCAAGGGTATGGCGTACCTATAAAGACACACTTACAGTAGCTATAAGGAAGCAACGGGTGTTCTACATTTCAAACCTACACTGCAGTCTTGCCGGACCCTGTCTTTGCTCTGACCAGAACGTCCTTTCCTTCCAATGCCAGCGGAATGGCTTTCTCCTGTTTTGAGACACCTTGTAAATTTAGGCAAAGACCGAAGCGAGGTACCTGAATAAGCGTTGGGTGTGCCCATCCAAGCTTTGCAATTGCCTACAGACAAATGGTGTTACCTTCATCAGTGTGACACGTAACAGATGTGCGTAACCTTCAAAAGGCGGTCATCCAAGGCCATCTCGTGAAATTGCAGCTGCGCCATCGAATAATTTTATACACGTGTGTGTGTATCCCACTAGTACCACGCCTCTCCGACTCTAATTACTCGTCCGAAACATAATTTTGGAACGAAGAAAAAAAAAAAAACACATGTACTTCCCAGGCAAAACCGGAGGTTCCATCAATGGTGCAGGAGAAAGGAATCCAAGCTCTAAGCGCGATATGAAGCATGCTGTGATGAAGACACCAAGCAGTTCTTCGTTTCCTACGCCCGTAACACCTTCCTTGAGCCGACAGCAGCAGCAGCCGACGGTTGCACCGACGAGCGTCTTTGTATCCGCTAGTCAATGCCACTGGGGTGAGGTAGACCCGTCAGAGCAGCTCCCTGCGCCTATGCAACCGGTTCGCCCGCTCTGGAGTGAAGGATGGAAAGCCAAAACGGTCGTATGTCGCGTTCCGAGACTGTCCCTAACTCAGGAGAGTAATCACACAGAACCAGTAGAGGCGTAAGTCGCACACCAACCAGAAAATGTACACACCCCGGGTAGTTTCATATTGTAAAGATCTTTTTTTTTTTTTTTTTTTTTTTTTTTCCTTCCCATCGATCGGTAAGCGTATTCATAATGTATCAGATATGTATAATTTGATCATAATAGCAAAACTGCTAAATGTACATGTAGATCGAGATGTTTCAAATATATATTTCTGTTGTTATGATACCACCATCAGACATAATGGGTGTTTTCCCCTGGTATGATGCTCCGCGTCATCCAGCCTTAACGAATGATAATTAAGTAACCAGCTAGTTAATTCGAGTTTATGACCATATAAGGTAGTCTCCATATGGCCACCTTTGTTTTCTTTCAGTGTTGCCTCGGCCCTGGATGTACCGCTGGACAGACATGGTCGTAACCACGTACTTCACTCCATTGACATGCAACGCCACCTTCAAGACCTCAGGGTGATCTCCTCCACAGGCAAGCTGGGCACACCGGTATGTGAGTCGTGTTTCTGCTAGGTTGTGTTGGTGGGGTGTGTGGCTATTAGGTGGGTCCAACTATGTGTGGGGGGCATAGATGATGGTGGTGGGGGTGGTCCATGAGTCTGATTCGCTTTCTTGTCCTCACCCATGTTCACATCCAGGGTAACAGTGGGGACTTACCTCCACCCCCACCAACCAGGTATTGGAAACAGGTGAATAAGCCAACCTTTGATATGCTTAGAGGATCAAGGTAGGTGTGTGTGTGTGTGTGTGTGTGTGTGTGTGTGTGTGTGTGTGTGTGTGTGTGTATGTATGTATGTATGTGTACACGTGTGTATGTGTGTGTGTACACGTGTGTGTGTGCGTGTGCAATGCATTTTGTGATGTGGGATTTGATGTGATGTGTGATGAGGTGTGGTGTGATATGTGATGAGGTATGGTGTGATATGTGATGAGGTATGGTGTGATGTGTCATGAGGTGTGGTGTGATATGATGAGGTGTGGTGTGATGTGTCATGAGGTGTGGTGTGATATGTGATGAGGTGTGGTGTGATATGTGGTGTGGTGTGATGAGGTGTGGTGTAATGTGTCATGAGGTGTGGTGTGATGTGTCATGAGGTGTGGTGTGATGTGTGGGATCACTTCTATTTCTGTCTTTCCAGCTACAAGGTACCCTCCATCCCTCTCGACCCTCCCTCCCTACACTTGCTTCTGAGACGTGCCACAGCTGCATTGTGTGCTCACACCGGCTATGAAGGTTAGTGTTATCACTTCATCATTTACGTACCTCATGTGTCCCTCCCTTCTCTCTCCATTCCCTCTCCCTCTCTCTCCCTCCCCCCCTATCCTCCTCCCCTCCCCCCCTATCCTCCTCCCCTCCCCTTCTGTCCCTTCTTCCTTCCCCTCTCCCTCCCCTCCCTCCTCTTCTTTCCTCGTCGTTCCTCCTCCCCTCTCCCACGACAGAGTCATCCTCCAAGGCTTTGGATGCGTTGAGTGATGTAATGGGGGGCTTCTTACAGAACCTGTGCAAGGTCCTGAGTACCAATGTGGAGCAGAAGAGCCAGGCTGGGTCTTCAGGTTTCCAGGTAACCAAGCGACCCCATTGGACCCAGTGCTGCTCTTTGAGTACTGGTTTGTTGCTAAGGACGCTCTGGAGCAGTCCCTATACCAGTGTGGCATAGCTGGAAGGGAGGCCCTTCACAAGTACTGGAGGTGCTCTGTAATTGGAACAAATCAGTACCTGGAGAGGGAATGTGAGAAGCTGTCTGTAGGTTGAGTCATGTTGTCATGTGATGCACCTGACCATGGCTTTTCTTGTCATGTGATGCACCTGACCACGCCTCTCTCATCATATTATGCACCTGACCACGCCTCTCATCATGTGATGCACCTGACCACGCCTCTCATGTGATGCACCTGACCACGCCTCTCATCATGTGATGCACCTGACCACGCCTCTCTCTGCAGGAGCCACTTCTGGCCCATCATGGCATCCTTCCCTCCAGGAGGTGGAGCCACACCACACCACACCCCTTTAGTGACCTTTTACTTTTTTCTTTCATTTTATAGTTCTACTGCAACAGCTGGAGGACGTTCCCTCTCAAAACACAAAGGGACAGCTGGTAAGTCATCATCTTCCAGCTGTTTCCTAAGTCTTACTGTATTCTCCCAGTTGACCTTGGCCTACCTCACAGCTGGACAATGGTAATTGGGTGTGGCATGTGGGTGTGTGGCTGTGTAATGTATGTGCTGCTAAGGAGGTGATGGTCATGTGACTTACATTTGTGTGTGGTGTATGTAAGGATGTGACATACATGGCATAGTGGGTGTGGTCATGTGACATACGTGTGATCATGTGACATACATGGCATATGGGTGTGATCATGTGACATACATGGCATATGGGTGGGATCTTGTGGCATGCATGTGGGGTTATAGGCGGAGACTGACGTTTCTTCAAAAGATGAGGAGATTGTACTAGATGCACTGAAGTTGGATGTAATGAAGGTTTGTTTGTGATGCTCTCTTGGTCCCACAGCTTACCCCCACCTTCCACACCCCACCCTCCCCTCACTATCACATACAATCCTCACACACACACACACACACACACACACACATCGTTCCGACCTGTCATGTACACATACCCCACCCACCACTTCCCATGGCTGCCTCTCCCATAACCCCCTCTCTCTGGTCAGGACACCATGCCAGACATCGGAGTACCAGGTTGGCGATACATGCATGTGCTGATCACATGACCTGCACCTATAGTCACATGACACTGATCGGGCTGGCATTATAAATATTGTCTCATGCAGAATTCCCCTCTTCTGAGGAGGGTGTCCTAGGCGAAGACATTGGTTCATTCTCATTGGAACTGATGCCATCCAGAAAAAGGTTTGTACTGCGTGGCCAGTCTGGGGAGGAGGAAACGGAGGGCTCTTCTGTCATGCTTTCTATCTCTTCAGGTCATGGAATACCCAAGACAATGGGTGATGGACTGGGCACCTGATATTGGTGGTCATGTGGTTGGGAAGTGGACCATATAATTGAGTCATCACTAGCCTCATCTCACTCTTTCCTCTCACCCTCCAATCACACCTTGTACTTCAGATTCTGCTATTGTGTGTGTGTAGTCATCACAACTGTATAAAGGAAGCTTTTATAGGCCCACACACACACACACACACACACACACACACACACACACACACACACACACACACACACACACAATTTGCAAGTAAGCTATGCCTTTTATGCTACAATTAATGCCTAGGTTCAAAATAATTAAGATAAAGGATTGTTTTAGCAGGAACAGTTCAAATTCAGGTGTAAAAAGCACAGGTACTAATGAAATGGGGCCGGGATAATTAAATTCTTAAGTATGCACTATAACATGAGAGTGGGCCTATTTCATATTCCTGAGCTGGTTCCATTTCATTTGTTTTTATTTTTCACCCCACCTGTCTTGCCTTCCCCACACTAAATATTCAGCGCCTTGCACCAGGCTATGTATTAACCCTAGCAGAGGCGTATCCACCACCCCCCCCCCCCCCCCCAAGCTACCATTACTAATGTATATTAGTATTGCCTGCTGGTCAGCTGTCCTTTTATCCTTCAGACAGGAATGACGTCCAGCTGAGATATTGGTCTATTTGATAGTTATGCTAAAACTGGTATCTCATCCTCCCACTCTATCTTCATGATGCTGCTATCTCGTGCCCAGGCCCGGATCCCAGCAGCTGCGTACATCACCGCTACGTCACGTAGCAGTGATGTAATCCACCCGCAGCTGTTGGAAATCTGGGCCTGGATACGAGACTTGTCGCCGTCCGCCAAAGGACATAATGATTCCGCGACCGTCCGGGAGTGGTCAATACAGCAACCGTCAAATCCGGTAACCGTCAGAAATAATGATTCCGCGATCCGGTAACCGTCAGAAATATGAAGAAACCAATCCGGTCATATACGGTCATCGCGGCCTGGTCCCCAGTTATTATTCCATCAGACCCATTAAATGTACAGGGGGGACTCGCAAATGGAGACTTTTCGCACCTCGCAGATGGAGAAAATACGCAACATTCATTGCACCTTTAAAATAACTGTCAGTTTATATATTATCTCTGAGTTGATTACTACCGCTTATAAATTATAATATTGAAAACGTTGTGGCACGGTTGTTTCATTCCATTGAAAAGTGGGCAAAAAGCCCTACGCCTCCTAACGAAAATTTTTCCATAGCAACGGGGCTAATTACGTCCTTAGTGACAACCTGTTCAGAGAACGAAGCCTTTTTGGCCAAAGGTGTTTAGTCTTTTAGTCTGGGCTATTGAGTGTTTGTTTCTACTGAACTTCACGCACTGAACAACTTGAAAGACAGGCACTACCGTTCTACTGGAAGCATGCTATAATATTAGCTCGCTAATACTGTGGGTGTTTTTGGAGTGGGGGAGATAAACCGTGCTCTACTAAAGTTTCCGCCCTTATAAGGTCCACTGAAATTTTTATAATATGACCGGGGTAGGTTTTCCAGTCAGTTTTTATCTAGAGCTCGTGGTGCCGCATTTTCTAACGGTTGTCTTTGGAATATTGCTTATTATCGCTGTTCTGACGCCATTTTATTATTCGTGCCTCGCATACGTTTCTGCCTCTGACAGTACCTCACACCATCGCAAAAGGTTTCAGCGTCCACCCAAGCCACTTTGGGTTTGGTGAGGGGCTAAAGGGGCCTTAGGAGGGTATGCTGAGAGATGTAAGCTTTAGAAGCTGTTACAAGTTAACATACACTACCAAAGTCATGGCCTTGGTTGTGGACCTGCCGGCAACTCAAGCGTCCATATCTTGATCATGAGCTTGCACACTGATAAGATGATAAGATGAGAAATAATTCTGTTATAAGAATAGTTCTGGCGTTGAATGTGAAAATGGTGGTCTGGTCCCCCCCCCCCCCCAAAAAAAAAAAGTGTAATTGAGATTGCATGTGGTTATCCAGCAATGCCTACTGTATGAAACAAGAGACAGAATTATTATACTGGCATGTCCATATAGTGGTCAGTATAAAATACACATGACTGGTATAAATGAGTGCACTGGCATTTTGATAGATAGTAGTGTACATAGACAGAATGGTTATGCTGGCATGTCTGTGCTTGGAATAAATAGGGAGAGTTCTTTTACAGGCATGCCTAAGCGTAGTATGAAGAGTTATGCTGCATGGCATGTCTGTGATAGGAATAACATAGGCAGCAAACCTGACCTGGTGAGTGGTATAAATAGGAAGAGTGCCTAAGATGGGCAGAATGGTTTGTGTACGATTGCACGGAATAAATAGAAAAGGATGCTTATACTGGATGGCCTATAAGGCTAGTGTTGCATTGATCAAGTATGTGCCGTGCAACATACATTTCTATTGGCTGCATGCATGTTGTATAAATAGCGGCAGGTTCAAGCAAACTAGGACAATAGCACAAAGAAACTTCCAATGATGAAGGTACTGGTTAAACAAAGGTGGAGCTGTCCTTTTATTATGGTATGATATCTTGGGAGGGGAACAATATGTTAGAAACATCAAGAGTTCACACTGACTGTACTCATATGCCAACACCAGGTATGCTCCATTTTACAACTGCCCATGGCATACAAAACTGTTGTAAGAGGATCTCTTTTAACAAGTCATCAAACGAGCAGCAGTTGTATAGAGCTTTGAATTCCTTTTTTTATGTGCGCGGAGCGAATTATTCACGATTTATGTTATTTTGATTTATACCAGCGGACAGGAGACGCGGCACCACAGGATAAAGATATGTACTTACGAGGATAGGATGATACTACTTGATTCTTTTGTTTTGAAGGGGACTTATAAGGGCGGAAAAAGAGTTACAAAGCCCTGACTGAAAGGATTATTTCGCGCCAATTTGGAACCTTCGTATGCGCGTAAGAAAAAACAGCCCAGTAGCAGACGCTACAGCATGCGTAGAACTAAATTTAAATAGAAGGATAGTTGTAGCAATATTTAATCCCTTTTTCAAATGCACATGCCATACGATGGCTGTAGAAATGTTATCGTCAAAATTTTAATGAGTTTTCCAAGGGTAGCCATGTTGGATGAACCGTAAATATCATATTGCGTTCTAATTATATACTTAATGCCCATGCGAAACAGCCGTGGTGGTGGGCGCCCCCTTTTCTCCAACCACTATATAAAGATTTATTTCCTAGCTTCTCTCCACTCCCTGCCTACTTCTCACCTTTATTACGAGGCTATACGTGTGCATGTTCACTTAATAATTAAGAGCTTCAACCTTGCTTGTTACCTTGGTGGAGGGATAGGCACAACCTGAGTACCCAACCCAAAGTAGGAAACTTTGAATGATGCACTAAACAGATGCTCAAAAAAGGTGAATAACCAAGAGAACACGAGTGCATGTGCACATCATCAAGCAAGTGAACAATTGAGGAAAATTGAAGTAACAGCATATTTTATAGTGCATCATTGAAAGTTTCCTACTTTGGGTTGGGTACTCATTCCTCCACCAAGGTAACAAAGCAAGGTTGATGCTCTTTTTATGACTAGAAGTGAGCATGCAGGTATTAATATAGGTACACGTAGGAAGGTAAGAAGTAGATGGGGCGTGGAGAGGCTAGGAAATATTATAGTCGTTGGAGAAAAGGGGCGGATTAATAAGCCCACAACGTTTTCAATAGTCAATGAATATTACAAGGACTGAATGAAGTCGGCAACTGACAATAATTATAAAGGTGCAATGAATATTGCGTACTTTCAACATCTGCGAGGTTCACCATTTGCCGTAGGTAACGATGACGTACTCCTAACCTACAGCTGACGTCACAAATTAATTGACAAAAATATTGCTTATAGAAACGCCACGAAGAAACACAGTAAGTACAAAATGAATGGTAAACGAATGCCTAAATATGTTCCAAAATGAAGTATACATTCGCCAGTTATATACGGTGCAGCGCTCACAAGAGTTACCACGAGTTGACCCGCTAAAATTGAATTTATTATTCGACTTCGATTCGCTGTATAGAAATCCCTTACAAAGCTTCTTCGTGAAATGAAACGTGTGATAATTTACTTCTTAACGAAACTTTAAAACGAAAATCTATGATGGTAAAGTTGTAGCATTTTAAAACTTGACCCCTCTATCTAATTCATGTGCGCAATGGTGTGGTCGGAGTCATAACTTCCATACATATTAGTCATCCAAACCATCCAGGTCTTGAAGGTGGGCATATGTATGGAATTAACTATACCTGGTTGCATTTTATTGATGGAAAGGTGTAGTGCTTTCTACTTGTTTGAATGTTAAATGCCTTGCATTGAACTAGTTCATTGATAAGCATTAAATCAAATCTTCTTGAGAGCGTATTGTGTGTGATGATGATGAGGTTCTTGAACTGGTCACAATCAGAAAGGGGTCCAAGTACACTTGCACCTATAAATGTATACATGTCCCAGTGACAATACACTGCAGCTGCTTCTAAAGATATGAAATTGATAAGGTATGATGCACAACAGCAAATCGCTGATCTGGATAACAGCTGAGCATGGCAGCAAAACCGCTATGTGCATGTGGATATTATGATAGCCGCGCCGCGTTAGGCAGGCTACATGTATAACAAATCAAGGGTTGCGAAATCGCCACGTGTCCGTCACTTTCAATTCCGTATATATAACAAATCAAGGGTTGCGAAATTGTCACGTGTCTGTCAACTCCGCGCACAAGATGTTGAGGATATTGCTGCTGTGTTTCCTCGTCATCCTTATGCATGCTCAACGTAAGAAAGCACGGCAAAAACGTAGACTTTTAAATTAAATTTATACTGACGTATTATTTTGCAGCGACGATCTGTACCGTGGCACCAACAGCGAGTCCATTTGTCGTACCTGCCTGGCAATCGGGTGACGTCAAACTTGAGAACGGTTCGTCGCCTGCAGATGGAGTTGTAAAGCTGTACCTAGACTTGCGCGATGGGACGGTCGGTTGGGGAACTGTCTGCTATCAAGTGATCTCCAACAAAGCGGAAAACGTCATATGCAAGCAGTTGGGCTACGTTGGGGCAGTTCCGCACGCTGCAGCCAAAGCAAAACGGAGGTACTTTAATACCATAGACGTTATATACTTTCCTGGGGTAGGATCTGCGCCGCTTCGCAAGGAAGTATGTAATGGAATAATGTAGCTCTACGGTCATCTACAATGCTAAGTCAGTTCAATTTCAGTTTAACAGATACTTAGGTGTTGGCCTTTATAGCCGGCGTTTTGGGGGTACATGGGCGGCTCGGAACAGTGGACTTTCGCACCTCGGAACAATCGACTTTTGACATGCTCATTGTTATCCAGATCCAGTTGCAAAAGAAAACTGGTGTTGCAGGATGGGAAAAGAGTCTGCATTGCGTAACATTGCACAATGTCACATGCCATTTGTTCCACATACTATTAAAAAAATTTGGAAGTGTATTAGGACCAAAAAGAATGCCAGTGTATAGCGATTGTGTTGCCATAGACAAAATGGGCCTTAACTATACATGCGTCGCGTGATTGTTGTACCACGCACGCCGCAATAGGTATAAGATCAACCGGTGCATATTGATCGATGTAGGCGCATGCATGTGATGGAATTAATTAACGTGTGTGCGGTGTGTTTAGCTTGTAGATGGGAAGCGTGTGTGTGATACATGTACACTTTAAGAGTGTGATACCGGAGTAGCGTCATGATTTAAGAAGGTCAGTAGCATGTGACAAATTGCCCAATGTTATACGCAACGCATGCGCAGACGCTATCGTAATCGTTCTTTCCCATGCACCCCGCAATGCCTAAACCACGTTTATTTTTTGCAATCCTAAAATAACAACGAATGATATCAAAAGTCCACTGTTCCGAGCCACCCCTATATGATAGCACTATCCAAATCTTAGTATGTGTACATGTATAGTAGGGCTGTTGAAAAATTCTGGGCATTAGATACATTTTCTATTTATCAAACATTGTATACTGCCGAAAACGGCCAGTGAATCACAAAAATGAGTGCTATCCGGAAATGTAATGTTTATACATGCAATGCTATTCGAGGTACCGTCTTACAAATTGGTCAGAAAAAGACACCTGAAAATGGTCAAACCCAAGGTCACATGTACACCTAAACGCTAGCGCTCTACGATGATGGAGTAACTCTTAAAACGCAGACAGGCACAGTAGTGCAACTGTTGTGCTTTGCCTACGTATCCCTAGTGCAATCAAATCACAGAGCACAGCCGCTGTGCTTTGGAATCATCGAACCATGCAAACGACAGTTAATTAAAAACATTTTTGGTGGAATTTGGAAAGCATATGGTTGGAATTTTTGGAGTTGAGTGGCATTTTTTCTACAGGCCTATATCTGAACCTGCAGGCCTATATCTGAACCTGCGGCAGCAAGTTCAATATAGGATTAATTGAGGGTTGATGAATGTCATTAATAAAACTTCACTAGCGTCTGGAGGGACAACGAAAAAACGGATCGCTTATCTCTTTATCGCGATGGAATGAGAGCACAACGATCTACAGTTCTACGTTTGTTCCGTGTCATAAAACAGTGTGGTTATAGAAAAACAAACAATTTCCTGTTTCTAGTGCCCAGTCCTAATATAATTCTTAGTCGTCTTCTTCTTCTTAGGAAGGTATAACTCGAGCTACGAACGGTTTTGAAGAACGGCAATAGTACCAATCACTTTGAAATTTACTGGCACATTATCCGTACATGTCATATAGACACACATCACATCTAGCAAGCTCTATTTAATAATGATATTTAATAGATTTATTTTAGGCAGTATAAATACTCTAACCTTCACTAGATTAATTTGGTGTTCCTATCGCAGTTAGTTGTTACTTTGGCTAGTGAAGTTGTTTTTCTAAAAATGCCTTTGCGTAATCAAAAGAAGAGATCTAAGCAACGAGCAGAATACTTCCAAAAGCAAGACGAGAACAAAGCAAAAGCCTGAGTGCTCTACAAGGCCGATCCTGAAAAAAAGAAAAAGAAGGCCTCTGTGCTCCCGCTGGCATCACCAGTGCTGCTCCCACCACCACCAGTAGTGCTGCTCCGGCCAACACCACCAGCAGTGCAGCCCCCCTGGCCCGCATGGCCACTGCCACCCTGGCCCACCCGGCCAGAACCAGCATGGCGAGGAGGCCAGGAGGAGGACGTCCCCGCGCCCGCAGGAGAAGAGGGGGCAGGCGAGGACAAATTATATATTGCATTAAGAGATAGAGGGAATCGTCCAAATTCTAAACACTCTTCCTAGATTTGATTATTGACTACGATAAGGTGAAAAAAAACTTATGAAACAAGTAAATAAAAACATTCTCTAACGAGAGAGTTTTTGAGATATAGGATTGACCAATGGTGGTGTAAAAAGCACGGAAACAAGAGTGACAGAAATTTTACTGGAAAATTGAAATAGGCCTATATTTAGCCCATTACTCAGGCATGCACTGCTATATTGTGATATAGGCCTATTTCAATTTTCCAGTAAAATTTCTGCCACTCTTGTTTCCGTGCTTTTTACATCACCATTGGTCAATCCTATATCCCAAAAACTCTCTCATTAGAGAATGTTTTTATTTACTTGTACATATATAGGTTAGACACTGAAACCAAGAGATCTACGTGATTTAGAATCCTTGAGGGTCTTGGGCTGTAGCGTCCCGAGCAGTAGCAAGGCTACTAAGGGCCTGAGGACAGTACTTATACAAGTACTGATGATTGCCAGGGTGAGAATGTTTCTAAATTGCAATACATCAAAATGAGTATGCACTGTGTCCATTCTTTTACCACTGGAATCAAAAATTACCATAAAGTCTTAAATCAAATACAATGCAAAACTCAGCACCTAGAACTTACTATTTCTATTCTTGTAACTTTTAATATACATATCACATTCCTCACTGCAAGTGGTGGAAAATATGTATGTGTAGGAGTCAGTGTTGTAAACATCAGCAGAAAGATACAACAAATCCAAGTAGTGAACTACGTTAGTAGTGGTCTCGTGCCCAGACCCTAAAATATGTCACAGCAGTGGGTAGATTACATCACCACTACGCCTATGTATGGAGTGTAGTGGTGATGTAATCCACCCGCAGTTGTGACATATTTTAGGGTATGGGCCATGGGCGCCCCCAGCTTTTATAGAGGGGGGGGGGGGGGGGGGGGCAGTGGTGAGGGGGAGGAGGCACCAACTATGGGGAGGTGGGGGGGGGGGGGGGGCATGTACGTAGAAATACTTGGACAGGGTTAATTAATTTAACAGGTATTTATTAAGAGGGGGGCGGGGGGGCACCCATGTGGGCACAAGACTACATTAGTAGTTCATATATAGAAATTGACCTGGGTTGTGAATATCATTTTTTAAAATGTGAACCGCGACTAACGGACAGCATAGACAGTAGTAGAAATCGAACGACAAGTTTAAAATGAATTGTTTCATGCTACTTGGACTCCGCGAACACGTATGGTTTTGGAGAACTAAAATACGAGTTGCTTGCCCTCGTACCCACTCCTATCATTCCCCAGGTTACCTGGTTCTTCTCCTTACTTTCACAACAAAATAATAGAACCTCTAGAGCCGACATCAGAAGCGTGCAAAACAAAAAAAGTAATGAGCTGCTTAAGCAATAGCTATGTGCCGTTTGATAAACATAACGAGCTTACGTTAATCTAACTCACTTTGTCAGCACTTGTCAGTATTTACAGTTATAATAAATAAATAAAATAGACAAAGAAAAACAATCTCTAACTAAAAACTTGGTGGGATATAGGAATTGGAGGCAGAGGCAAAGGTAGTGTAAAAGGAAGGGAACAAGGTTTAGCAGGGGGAAAAATGAGACAAAAATCCTATATTTAGCACACATAAATGTAACAGAACCAAAAGAAGTGCAAGATATAGGATTTTTGTATGTTAAATACAGGTTTTGTCTCATTGTCCTTTCCCACACCTTGTTCCCTTCCTTTTTACACCACCATTGCCTTCAATTCCTATAACCACCAACTTTCTTGCTTGTTAAATGTTATAATCTTAATATATTTTTCACTTTCAGTGCAGTATTTAATGGTGATGCAGTTTGGTTGATCAATGACTGGAGCTGCAATGCTGCACATCAAAACGCAACCCACATACTTCAATGTGTAAACCCTAAGAATATCAACAGAAATCCATACAATCCTCCTCCAGCTCAGTGCACTGGTCCTTTGTATGTAACATGTGGTCAGTAAATAGTGTTATTGGTAGGAAATAAATTGATCATTTGATATCACATTGTCTTCTCCCCTCCTCTTGCTTTCTGCCAATCCCTGAAACACTCCCCTCTTCTTGCTTTCTGCCAATCCCTGAAACACAAACTTATGGGGTCAGTAACTTGGTGTTGTAGTTAGGACATTTGATTTCACATTGTCTCCTCCTCCTCCTCCTCCTCCTTTCTGCCCTACCAATCCTGAAACACACAAGATAACTTATCACCTGGCCATCTATGTTTTTTAAAAGCTGGAACTCCGCCAAGTTATTCTCCCACTGACAATTCTCTAAGGTTGTACAGAGACCCTTCCTACACCAACATACCCTCATTTGGGGCAGTGCAGGTCTACTTCACAGCAGACCCTGGTTGGGGCTACATTACAGCAGGCACTTTTACTGCCTCGCCATTCACAATGGTTGCAGCTGACACAGTATGCAGACAACTTGGTTACACAAATGCAGTTACTTACGGAAGGAATGTTACGTGAGTATATTTAAACACAGCAGAGGTCCTTACTTATATAAAAAGCTTTATATACACAGAGCTCCTACTCCACATGATCGTCCAAAGACTTGGTTTCAGGGAAGCAATTGCAGTAACCACAGGTTGCAGTCTTGTTTCTCGTGCTGCTACAACCGGCCCCTTGAACCATGTGGAGAGCAATGTGATCCATCAGATGCAGTGTTCATACAGTGTGGTAAGAACATTAAAATATGTAGCATTGCCCCCATCCACCTTCCACCTCCCCCATACTGGCATGTAAACCATTCAGCATTTCTATTTAGCTTGAGATGGTTATTATTTCAGTCACATGTTTAAAACTTTGGCATAATAATAATATAATATACATAGTATAGAAGAAAAAAAATCAGATTACTAAGTACAATAACATGTTTCCTTACAGCATTTGACATAGGATACATATATGAGCAACACCAACAAGTATGGCAGGACTGTAACAACCAGTCCCCAGGCAATGACTTTTGTACACTCACTACGGGAGCAACACAAGGTTAGCTCTAGCAGCATGCTGACACCATTGTGGTGCCTGAGCAATACCACATGTTTGGCTTACATCACATGTTTGGTTGACACCACTGTGGTGCTTAAGCAACACCACATGTTTGACTGACACCACTGTGGTGCTTACACAAAACAGATGATGCAACTGTTAATGGGAAAAGTCTCATCTACCTTATACAATGGCTCTCAGAGGGAACACACATACACAGTAATTTTTATGGGACTATGGTGTCCATGAAATAAAGAGATTGGAACATTGTCTATCGATGATTTAGTTTCCAATAACTTTTTAAAAACCTTAATTTTTAACATACACAAATACAGGTAACATATACCAGGGTATGTGAGTTCCTTGTATCAACTCAGTGTCTATTCTTGCTCTATCTGCAGGGTCTGATGAAGCTGCACTTCCTGTTGGTCTTATACTGGGTTTACTACTCCTTATGACAATTGGCATTATTGCAGTTATCGCCCACATATTGCATCGGAAACAGGGAAATAACATCAATGATGAAAGAAATCCTTTAAATGCTTGATAGCAGCAATGTTATGGAAGGAAATCACTGAACTCATCATTAACATATGGCTGGATTTTGGTAAAAATGGTAGTTTAGGAACTGTATGATTTACTATGGGAAATATATAACTAGTCTCATGTATTGGAGTGAAGTATGACATTGTATCGGTGGAATGTTTCTAATATGAGGTATTCAGCAGGTCATTGAAAAGACAGTTTCCTAAAAAATGTTGTTATTATTAGAACATTTGATTTCACACTGTCTCCTTCCCCCCCCCCCATCCTTTCTGCCACACCCGGCCATCGATTTTTAAAATGTTTAAACTCTGCCAAGTTATTCTCCCACTGATAATTCTCTAAGGTTGTACAGAGACCCTTCCTACACCAACGTACCCTCATTCGGAGCAGTGCAGGTCTACTTCACAGCAGACCCTGGTTGGGGCTACATTACAGCAGGCACTTTTACTGCCTCACCATTCACAATGGTTGCAGCTGACACAGTATGCAGACAACTTGGTTACACAAATGCAGTTACTTATGGAAGGAACATTACATGAGCATACTTAAACACAGCAGAGGTCCTTACTTATATTTAAAAAAACTCCTTATGGCAATTGGCATTATTGTAGTTCATACAGTGCAGTAAGAACATTAAAATATGTAGCATTGCCCCCATCCACCTTCCACCTTCCCCATACTGGCATGTAAACCATTCAGCATTTTTAGCCCTAGAAACTCTCAAATAGAATAAAAAATAGAATAAAAAAACTTTAACTTAGAATATCGTGAAAACCACGTTTCTTTGAGACATCCAGTGCACAGATATTGTGCGTGCTAATATAGGTCTATTTCATTTTTCCTTTTCAATCAGAAGCCTTGTTTCCTAGCTTTTTACACCACCATCACCTTTGATTCCTATATACCACCAACCATCTCGTGTAGAGAATGTTTCTATTACTTGTTTCCTAAATTTTTCTGGTGGATTTGGTATTGTATTTAGTTCTTGAAACGCATAGAATCAGGTAGCATAAACGTCAACTTGCACGATCATGACAGGTTTATATTAGAATCTGCAGGTGTGTACCAAATATTACACTAGTCCCCAGACTATCTCCATTGAGGACCAATGGATTGATAAAGGTTAAAAGCGAAGCCATATAATACATAGGATAACTGGATGTACCGCTGGACAGACATGGTCGTAACCATGTACTTCACTCCCTTGACATGCAACGCCACCTTCAAGACCTCAGGGTTATCTCCTCCACAGGCAAGCTGGGCACACCGGTATGTGAGTCGTGTTTCTGCTAGGTTGTTGGTGGGGGTGTGTGGCTATTAGGTGGGTCCAACTATGTGTGGGTGGCATAGATGATGGTGGTGGGGGTGGTCCATGAGTCTGATTCACTTTCTTGTCCTCACCCATGTTCACATCCAGGGTAACAGTGGGGACTTACCTCCACCCCCACCAACCAGGTACTGGAAACAGGTGAATAAGCCAACCTTTGATATGCTTAGAGGATCAAGGTAGGTGTGTGTGTGTGTGTGTGTGTGTGTGTGTGTGTGTGTGTGTGTGTATGTATGTGCACATGTGTGTGTATGTGTACACGTGTGTATGTGTGTGTACACGTGTGTGCGTGTGCGTGTGCAATGCATTTTGTGATGTGGGATTTGATGTGATGTGTGATGAGGTGTGGTGTGATATGTGATGAGGTGTGGTGTGATGTGTCATGAGGTGTGGTGTGATATGTGATGAGGTGTGGTGTAATATGTGATGAGGTGTAGTGTGATGTGTCATGAGGTGTGGTGTGATATGTCATGAGGTGTGGTGTGATGAGGTGTTGTGTGATGTGTGGGATATTTCTGTCTTTCCAGCTACAAGGTACCCTCCATCCCTCTCGTCCCTCCCTCCCTACACTTGCTTCTGAGACGTGCCACAGCTGCATTGTGTGCTCACACCGGCTATGAAGGTTAGTGTTATCACTTCATCATTTACGTACCTCATGTGTCCCTCCCTTCTCTCTCCATTCCCTCTCCCTCTCTCTCCCTCCCCCCCCTTCCTCCTCCCCTCCCCTTCTGTCCCTTCTTCCTTCCCCTCTCCCTCCCCTCCCTCCTCTTCTTTCCTCGTCGTTCCTCCTCCCCTCTCCCACAACAGAGTCATCCTCCAAGGCTTTGGATGCGTTGAGTGATGTAATGGGGGGCTTCTTACAGAACCTGTGCAAGGTCCTGAGTACCAATGTGGAGCAGAAGAGCCAGGCTGGGTCTTCAGGTTTCCAGGTAACCAAGCGACCCCATTGGACCCAGTGCTGCTCTTTGAGTACTGGTTTGTTGCTAAAGACGCTCTGGAGCAGTCCCTATACCAGTGTGGCATAGCTGGAAGGGAGGCCCTTCACAAGTACTGGAGGTGCTCTGTAATTGGAACAAATCAGTACCTGGAGAGGGAATGTGAGAAGCTGTCTGTAGGTTGAGTCATGTTGTCATGTGATGCACCTGACCATGGCTTTTCTTGTCATGTGATGCACCTGACCACGCCTCTCTCATCATATGATGCACCTGACCACGCCTCTCATCATGTGATGCACCTGACCACGCCTCTCTCTGCAGGAGCCGCTTCTGGCCCATCATGGCATCCTTCCCTCCAGGAGGTGGAGCCACACCACACCACACCCCTTTAGTGACCTTTTACTTTTTTTCATTTTATAGTTCTGCTACAACAGCTGGAGGACGTTCCCTCTCAAAACACAAAGGGACAGCTGGTAAGTCATCATCTTCCAGAGCTCTGTTTCCTAGGCCTAGGTCTTACTATACTTTCCCAGTTGACCTTGGCCTACCTCACAGCTGGACAGTGGTAAGTGGGTGTGGCATGTGAGGCGGTGGCTGTGTGATGTATGTGCTGCTGAGGAGGTGATGGTCATGTGACTTACATGTGTTTGGTGTATGTAAGGATGTGACATACATGGCATATGGGTGTGATCATGTGACATACATGGCATAATGGGTGTGATCATGTGACATACATGGCATATGGGTGTGATCATGTGACATACATGGCATATGGGTGTGATCATGTGACATACATGGCATATGGGTGTGATCATGTGACATACATGGCATATGGGTGACATGCATGTGTGGTTATAGGTGGAGACTGATGTTTCTTCAAAAGATGAGGAGATTGTACTAGATGCACTGAAGTTGGATGTAATGAAGGTTTGTTTGTGATGCTCTCTTGGTCCCACAGCTTACCCTCACCTTCCACACCCCACCCTCCCCCTCACTATCACATAAAATCCCCCACACACACACACACACATCGTTCCAACCTGTCATGTACACATGCCGCACCCACCACTTCCCATGGCTGCCTCTCCCATAACCCCCTCTCTCTGGTCAGGACACCATGCCAGACATCGGAGTACCAGGTTGGCGATACATGCATGTGCTGATCACATGACCTGCACCTATAGTCACGTGACACTGATCGGGCTGGCATTATAAATATTGTCCCATGCAGAATTCCCCTCTTCTGAGGAGGGTGTCCTAGGGGAAGACATTGGTTCATTCTCATTGGAACTGATGCCATCCAGAAAAAGGTTTGTATTGGGTGACCAGTCTGGGAAGGAGGAAGCAGAGGGCTCTGTCATACCTTCTATCTCTGCAGGTCATGGAGTACCCAAGACAACGGGTGATGGACTGAGCACCTGATATTGGTGGTCATGTGGTTGGGAAGTGGACCATATAATTGAGTCATCACTAGCCTCATCTCCACATCCTCACTCTTTCCTCTCACCCTCCAATCACATCTTGTACTTTTAACATCTGATTCTGCTATTGTGTACTGGTAGTCAACACAACAGTTCGAAGGAAGATTCAATGTTAGGCATGCACACTATTTGCAAGTAAGCTATGCCTTTTATGCTGCTGCCATAACAACAGGAAAAAATAAATAAATGACCAGGGAAGTGTTCATCACACCACACAAAAGAGAATAGCTTTGATTATTGTACCTGTGGCTTTGTTAGTATCGTAGTGAAATTATTAAATTACTGATTATGTAATAAAGGAAGAAACACATACAGTTCAGGCTCATCAATGTATTTGCGATCCATTTTTCTTTCTAAGTTCCTACCTGCTGCAGCACCTGACAGTGGCTGTACAATGTGGTGTTACTCTACATCACTTTCTTGGAGGCATGATGACAAAGAATATTTGTCAGAGAAAAAGTAGATGTCATTAGAAGAACAATTGATGGCAAAACACATCAGCATGGTTGACTGTTTCCACTCTACCTGCCACTTTGGCTCTGGCTCAATTTGAGACGATGCATGACCCAACAGACCAAATCTGATGGTTGCAGGGCCACACAATGCAGCATGCTCTTGACTGCAAGGTCAGTGGCCTCCTGAGGCACAATGAGATCAGAGATTGTGCTGGTGACATTGCTGCACAGGTTGTCAGAGATGCAGATATAAAAGTAGGTGACTCAGAACTGTGGCTTGATCTAGGAGTGTGTGGTGTCTGGTACCCACTACAGTAGAGGTACTGTTAGACAAAAAGGTTATTGATACAGATGCCCCATCTTATGGTGCAATCTGTGTTCAAATCAGAATCAGTAGTTGAGGAACATAGACATTGTAAGACTTGTAATAGTTACATGAACAATGGGTATGTGGTCAAAAACAATACAAACCAATAAATAGATAACTCAAAACTGTTTCATTTCATGATACCATAAAGAGGAGCCACATCCTCAAAACCCAGGCCACTCCCCCCTGGAACCCTTCAGGCATAGGCTGGTTGCTCTGACAACGGCAAATGAAAGCTTTGCTCTGATATAGCCCACACATTTGAACATAACGTTTCTGCTACTTCGATGCAATATACATAGCCATTGTCTTAATGAAATGCTCAGCTTCTCAATGTAGAAGTCAAATCTGCTGAAGTGACTAAAGATGTAAAGATACATACTGTACTTTTATATCTCTATCTCTGACAACCTGTGCAGCAATGTCACCAATACAGTATCTGATCTCATTGATAACAAGGCCACTGACCTTACAATCAAGAGCACGTTGCATTGTTAGTTTGGCCCCCACAACCATCACATTTGGAAAGTCTGCTGGGTCATGCATATAGCGAATATAGCCAAGCAATTTCTAAATTGCCAGGTCAAAGTGGCAACTAGTGAGTGGAAGAACAGCTAGACTGACAAAGAGAATTTGGTTGGATCCATAAAGACAGGTCACATGTATAGATTTGCACTGATGAAGCAAACTGTAGACCCACAAGTGTGTCCTAGGACTGATAGAAACCTATTATAATAACTTAATTCAGCTGTGGCCACAATGTTAAAGAAAAATGAGTTTCATTTCATCAACCAGTGGTTACTGCTGTGTTAAAATAAGCGAGCATGCTGTCAAATTTTACAGCCAATAGAATTCATCCTCAAGTGGCAGGTGTCCAATCATATTGTAGCGGTGAGGCTATTATTTCACATTATGAAAACTTCTATGTCCTTCTTGTTGTACGTTAAAGGTTGGTCTAACCATTACAGAGTTATAAACCGATACAGTGCACAGGTGACAGTATTGCTTTAAAGTTATTGCAACACCTTATCAAGCAACATTCAAAAGAGAAAGGACACTGTAAGTGCAGCTATAATTAATGGTTTACCTACGTACTTTTATACGCACATTGTGAAACCAGACCAATTTTAATCTTTTCACCAGTTCAATGGATTTCTCATATTACAACATTCTACTGGTACAATGTCACACTTCACTCCAATACGTGAGACTAGTTACATGTTTATTTCTGTTCAGTAAGTTGTGTTCTTTCATCTTTGGAGTCATAGCTAATTATATTGAGTGGTTTCTGTGCACATCTTTTAGAACGTTTTCGGCACATATATATGAAAATTATGAGTAGCAAGATTGTCAGAGCTATTGATACACCCAGGCCTGCTGCCAGACCATCAGTATTATCAGACCCTGCAGCTGGAGGAAGAATAGACAGTCACTGACAGCAATAGTATACATGGAACACACTCTTCCTTCCCTGGTACATGTGTTACCTATATTTGTATCCGTAGCTAGCTTTGGCTCAAAAATAGGAAAAGCCCTATCCCAAACATGTGGATATATAAGGGCCCGACTAGCCTTTGCCATTGTAAGGGCAATCAGTTTGTGTCTAAGGGGTTTCATGAGTTAAATGGAGGAGTGGACTTGGGATGGGTGAAGGATCTCATATATCTTGACTTCGTCTTTTATATAATCTATGTCATTTATGCTTGTTTAATGCTGAAAAAAAAATTGTAATCATAATGAAAACTAAGGTTAAAAAGAAAAACAAATCAGTTATTTGATTGATGGAAAGAAAATGTTCCATCCTCATTTTCATGCCTATAAAAATTACTATGTATGTGTGTTCCCTCTGAGAGCCATTGCATAAGGTAGATGAGACTTTTGATAGATAAGATTTTTGCAAATCACCAATTTGCAATGGCTGTGTTGCTTAAGCACCACAGTAGTGTCAACCAAACATGCAGTGTTGCTTAAGCACCACAGTGGTGTCAGCCAAACATGCAGTGTTGCTTAAGCACCACAGTGGTGTCAGCCAAACACGCAGTGGTGCTTAATGTCTATTGTCCTGAGTGTCCACCCGGGGGTACAATTGGACACCCGGGTGGACAGCAAAAAATGTTTTTGCCGTTCGGTCATGGAAGGGACCTAGTGGCATTTAACGGTACCGGCTTATAGAACAAGTCTTTCTAGGATCGGACCGAGATAAGTAAGGCTTAAATCCTTTCGATACCCGTAAAACGAGCCGTGCTAGCGGACCTATCCATTACGCTCCGTGCGGTACGTACATATCGTATACGAGCTACGTAAGGTAAGTTTTTTTTTGCCAACGTTCATACAGATAGTAAAATAGCTGTTTCTCTGGACTAGTGTTTGTCAACTAAAAGTGATAGAGAGCTTTCAGCTGTCTGTTTAGGCCTATGTTTAAAAGGACATGTATGCGTATAGACTATACTCGTACATGTCCTTTTAAACATAGGCCTAAACAGACAGCTGAAAGCTCTCTATCACAAACACTAGTCCAGAGAAACAGCTATTTTACTATCTGTATGAACGTTGGCAAAAAAAAACTTACCTTACGTAGCTCGTATACAATATGTACGTACCGCACGGAGCATAATGGACAGGTCCGCTAGCACGGTTCGTTTTACGGGTATCGAAAGGATTTAAGCCTTACTTATCTCGGCCCGATCCTAAAAAGACTTGTTCTATAAGCCGGTACCGTTAAATGCCACTAGGTCCCTTCCATGACCGAACGGCAAAAACTTTTTTTGCTGTCCACCCGGGTGTCCAATTGTACCCCCGGGTGGACACTCAGGACAATAGACATTAAGCACCACAGTGGTGTCAGCCAAACATGCAGTGTTACTTAAGCACCAAAGTGGTGTCGACCAAACATGCAGTGTTACTTAAGCACCAAAGTGATGTCAACCAAACATGCAGTGTTACTTAAGCACCACAGTGGTGTCAGCCAAACATGTAGTGTTGCTTAAGCACCTCAGTGGGTCAGCCAAATATGCAATGTTGCGTAAGCACCATAGTGGTGTCAGCATGGTGCTATAGAGCTAACCTGTACAAAAGTCATTGCCTGGGGACTGGCTGTTACAGACATTCTTTTCAAGTTGATGATAAACACCAATGGATCCTATGTCGAATGCTGTAAGGAAACATGTGAATGACATGTGTCTGAGGGAATACCATCTCAAGCTAAATAGAAAATTTCATTCCAATCTGGGACATGGAGGAAGAGGAGTAGGGGGGAAGGGGCAATGCTTCCTACCACATTAAACGTTTTAATGTTCTTACTGCACTGTATGAATACTGCATTTGAGGGATCGCAGTCTTTTCCACATGGTGCAGAGGGTGGGTTGTAGCAGCAGGAGAAACAGGACTGCACTCTGCTGTTACTGCAGTTGCTTCCCTTAAACCAAGTCTTTGGATGATCATGTGAAGTAAGAGCTCTGTGTGTATAAAGCTTTTTATATAAGGAAGGACCTCTGCTGTGTTTAAGTATACTCACATCAAATTTTTTCCATAAGTAACTGCATTTGTGTAACCAAGTTGTCTGCATACTGTGTCAGCTGCAGCCATTGTGAATGGCGAGGCAGTAAAAGTGCCTGCTGTAATGTAGCCCCAACCAGGGTCTGCTGTGAAGTAGACCTGCACTGCTCCGAATGAGGATACATTGGTGTAGGAAGGATCTCTGTACAGCCTTAGAGATTTGTCGATGGGAGAATAATTTGGTGGAGTTTTAACTTTTTAAAAATCGGTGGCCGGGTGGTAAGTTATTTTGTGTGTTTCAGGGATTAAGGAGGGAAGGATACAAAGTGAAATCAAATGTCCTAAAAATAATACTGATTTACTGACCACATTTTATGTACATATTATTATTGGCACACTCAGTTGGATGATTCTCTGGTACTCCGTTGATTTGACCTTGGGTTACACATTGAAGTATGTGATTTGCGTTTGGATTATTTTTGCAGCTCCAGTCGTTGATCAACCAAACTGGACCAGACCAAGAGGCACTGAAAGAGAAACACAATTTTCTTAGGTAATACTTTTAGTTTGTGGATTCCATGTATTATTCCACACATGTATGAATCAATAATAATAATAATAATAATAATATGATTATAATTATATTCATTGGTATAATTCAATTGACACGATACAAAGATAAAACAAAACTGAAACTAGAACCCAGATCATTCTGGGTCAACCTCCTGATATAGGACCCCCCCCCCTAAAATGGCTCATGTTTTAATGTGTCCAACTCCATAACCACGAATGTCCGCAAATTTGCTCAGTATATCAGCATGGCATGTATAATACACTGTTCTGCACCTAGCGAGACTCTTGATGAACAGACAGCGTAGATTATGGTATAAATGAGTAATAACAAATTGTTGAACTCCACGAAAACGTATGGTTTTAGAGAATTAAAATACAAATAGTTCACCCTTGTACCTGGTCCTATCGTTCTTCATGTTCCATTTCTTTTTCTCCTCATTTTCAGTATAACTCACAGTAGAAGCAATTTCAAATTATGTCATTTGTACCAAATTATGTGTAGTGGTTTTGCATTGTACCTTCACTGGTTAGAAAAGTGCATTTGGTATTGAACTAATATGCGAAACACTTTATTTTCACAGTGCCTGCTGACAGGGTCTTGAAGTATTCGATTTTGCTTCAACAGCTTATTGAGAAAATACAGGTTTCTTACTCTGAAATGGAGCAAATAGTGGGAAAACTGGTTTCTCTAAAATGTGCTGTTCCTGCTGGGATGTGGTACACCAGGGAACGTAAAAAGGTGCGGAACAAGGTTTTGGGGGAAGAAAAATGAGAAGAGAATCCTATATTTAGCACTTCTTTTGATTCTATTATTACATTTACATGTGCTAAATATAGGATATTTTGTACCCTTTTTCTTTCCTCAAAACCTTGTTCTCTTCCTTTTTACACCACCTTTGCCTTTGCCTTTGCCTCCCATTCCCTATATCCCACCAAGTTTCTCGTTAGAGAGTTTTTCTTTACTTGCTTCCTCTATTTTTAAAATTTTTATTATCAATGATAACTGTAAATACCGACAAGTGCTTATAGCAGCTCGTTACTTTTCGGTGTTCTCTTCGTAACAAGTGCAGAGTTTTGCTTTGCACGCTTCTGATAATCGATGCTGTCACCTCTAGAGGTTCTATTCTTTTATTGTGACAAAAACAACATCACAGCGACAGAACTTAATTTACGTAATGTCATGGTTATGTCAAGCATTTAGATAGAATTATGGCACCAATAGTCATAGTAACAATGGACGTATGAGTTTAGCAGCTGCCACTATGAAAATAGGGTATTTCACGTATTAGTTGACACCATGCACACAGCTAACCAGTGAAGATAAAGCGTCGAATCATTACATGTCTTGGTACAAACGGCATTATATGAAATTGATTCTATCATGAGTTATATGAAAATAAAGGAAGAAGAAAAACCATAAACTATGTACAAGGGTGAGCTATTGGTATTTTAGTTCTCTAAAACCATCCATTTTTGAGGAGACCGACTAGCGTGAAACGATTCATTTTTAAATGCATCATTCGATTTCAATGACTATCTACACTATCCGTTCATCGGGTGTGTCGCTAGTCGCCAGTCAAGAGGTTTTTAAAATGATATTCACAACTTGGGTCAATTCCTATATAGTAACTACTAACCATAGATATGTACTAAAGTGGGGGACAGCATCGAGGAGATTTGGCGGCCAAATTAAGCGGCAATATCGCGGTCCACGCACTAGTAGAGAGCTTTTTTTATCTGCAATGATGAGATGAAGTTTTTCCCTGATTTTATTACTTTTTAGAGCTTCAAAATGTCAAGTTAAAAAAGGTTTAAATATTTAAATTCCATTTTTAGGACTTAATTTTGTACTACGTTGATTTTTTCCCACTGGAATCGGTTTCTGTGGGAAACGAGACATCCAAAACAACTTTTAGTATATTTTTTCTGCGTTGCGATCTTAAGATACACGTTCCTAAAGTTTACCCCCTTTTTACGTGGATAGATCTGATGTGTGGTTGCTAAACTAACTATGAATACATTAAACTCACTTAATCCATGTAGAAAAGTGAAACACAACTTAAGAAACTGTGTAGTTAAGAACGGAACATAGAAAAAATATGGGAAAAGTTGTGTTGGATGTCTCATATCCCATAGAAACTGATTTCATTGGAAAAAAATCAACACGGTACCAAATTAAGTCCTAAATATTGAATTTAAATAATTAACCCTTTTTTAACTTGAAAAATTGAAGCCCTAAAAAGTAATAAAATCAGGGAAAAGTTCACTTCAACATTCAGATAAAAAGAGCTCTCTATTAGTGCGTGGACCACGATATTGCCACTTAATTTGACCACCAAATCGCAATGTACTTCCTCGATGCTGTCCCCCACTATAACATAGTACCGGATAGTACCAGTTGAAAAACTCAGTTGGTTGTTACTATGATTACTAGCACCCATATTTATATTTAAATGCTTGACATAACCATGACATTGCTAAAAGGCATTCAGCACTTTTGTGTGAAATTGTTTTAAATTTGTCAAAGTGAATCCACGTCAGCAAAAGAATAGAGCAAACGACAAGCTGATTACCTCAACGTACTTGAATACCTCAGCAGCTGAGAGCAGGTATTGAAAGATCAGGGTTTTGTCTCATTTTTCTTTCCCCAAAACTTTGTTCCCTTCCTTTTTACACTGCCTTTGCCTCCAATTCCCACCGTTAATGTTTTGTGGATAGCATTTGTCCTTGAGGCATTTCAATCACAGTATATTTGAAGCCCAGCAGCTTGCTTTGTATGCGCATGCACTGGGATACGAACGACCAAAGTGTAGATGCTGTGGTTTTGGCCCCTGGCCCAATGAATGTAATTAGGATCCCAATGGCTCACAATTGCAATTGTGAAAAAAAAATCCCTGCTCATGATAGCGAAAAATATGGCACATTCATTGGCAATTAGTGGAGACTTGTGTACACATAGCGGGATCATAACGATTCACCTCAAATATTTTCACAGCATTCATAGAACTATTCATTCATTAGCGCACTTACGTAATCTAGCCTAACCCATGAAGAACAAATAAACATGAATTAAGTCTAGAGCAGGCAAACCTGGCAAAAGTCACATAGTCATCTAAATACGCTCATGAATATATGTACATAATTCAGTAGCAAGGTTCATTATATACTGGTCCTCCAAGCTTGACCTCTATGGAGTGCAGATCATTTAGCAGAGGACTGTTTGTTTCAGGATGCACACTGTTTTAGCTAGTGAAAGTTGATTTTCTGGAGTTTCACTATCACTATCATCATTATCATCATCATCCAATAGTCTTTTTTCTTCTACGACAAGCCGTTTATTTTTGCAGCTAGGTTGATGAATTTTCTACTCTCCAAAGGTTTGGCACAACAGTTACCATGCAGCAAGTTGTGCAGGATTACAATATGGTTGTCCACCACATATAGGAGCCTGCTCAAGGATACATGGGACAACATGTCTAGTTCAGTAATTGCTGGGTGCTGGCTCCAGCATGCTAACTGTCTAAGATCTGTTGATGTTGATGATATTGCTACCAACAGTTGTGAGTATCACATACAATTGTGAAGTGATGCTATCTTAATGGTGTAATAAGTTGTGTTCACAAGTTTAAATTCACCACTCATGGAACACATGTCAGGTGCTATGGGATTGGTTTCTAAGGAACTGAATGAACTAAATCTCACTGCAGCCTATAGTAGAATTGAAGTGTGTGTTAGTAAGTATGAGTACATGTATTGTAAGCCACTAGTGGCAAAATTCATTCCTGTACACTGTAGTTCAATATACAGATTCACATACATCGTCATCTTGAACATGCTTACACGAAAGAATGGAAATACAGGTGGAATAAGTTTTTTTGTTTCATCGTTTTAGCGATGTTTGATCGACGGTAAGTTTTTGCCACATTTTTTAACTGTTTGCTGAAGCTTTGAAGGCCTAAGAAGACCTTCCGGCAACTAGTTAGGGATGCAATATGTAACCTCACATACCAGGACATCCGGATACCTCTGCATTGGATGGTCGTAGGCCTTCAAAGCTTCAACCCAACTTATACAAAGTACATCAGGAGCAGAAGACAAAACATGCATGCGTGAGTGCTTGTTTATAAAGCTCAATAGCAAATGTATCTGGTACATGTGCATACATGGGTCTACATCCTGCCGATTTATCGCCTGCAACTCAAATGAATATGCATAGAAACTCTAAAACTTATAGTTTACTGAATTTTCACCCGTATTCATATAGTGAACTAGATCGAGTTGCAGTTTGGGAATTATAAAATTATTAAATTAAGATGGCTGCCTGGGGAATTGAAGGATCCTGACTCCTACTCAGACTCGATGGAGTCAGCCTCATCAAATCAATCTACCAGGGGATCGCACGTCTGCCCAATGAGTACAGTTATACCAAGACATGGGAGCAGTGCTGGGGGGAAATTAAAAACCCATTTCCATAAGTACCTATGCCCGCCCTTTTTAGCCTATTCCTACGGTGCGTTATGCATAGTTCCATGAACGCAAACCAGCAGGCTGCAGCAGATTTCATTTTAATTAACATGCAGTACAGACCACGCCTAAACCGACTCGATCCGGTTCGCTATGAATATCAAATTCCTAGTGCGGACTCAATGCGGTTTGAGGTGTCTAGTGCGGAAGCGGCTTTTTAAGATAAAGATTGGGCAGCCCTGCCATTATTGCCCCTGCGCATGCGCTCATAACGAGGGAATGCGGAGTGCGCTCATCGATCATAGCAGACATACATCAACCGACATAGCGCTACATGTACTATTATATTATCTTAAATTCCCTTGCGGTACGCACTGATAATGCAACCGACCACCCCCATGAAAATTATATTACCTCCGTTTTGCTTTGGCTGCAGTCTGCTCCGCCCCAAAGTAGCCCAACTGTCTGCATATGACGTCGTCTGATGCGGAGGAGATTACTTGATCGCAGACCGTTCCCCAATCGGCCGTCCCATTGCGTAGGTCCATGTACAGCAATACATATCCCTCTGTCGGCTCTGACGACGAACTATTCACTAGCTTGACGTCACCCGATTGCCAGGTAGGTTCGACAAATTTACTCGCTGTTCGTTCCTCGGTACAGCTCGTCACTACAAAAAAGTAAAATATGCGTGCATGTATTTACAGTTAAGTACGTTTGTGTCGTGCTTCTTACGTTGTGCCTGCATAAGAATGACGAGGAAGCACGGCAGCTGCAGCTGTATTACCTTCCACATCGTGTGAGCGCTGATAGTGGTCAGTGAAAAACCGACGAAAAGTTGCTGCCACGTGGTCTGAAATACCATGTACAGTATGGTGACATCCGCTGATAGTGAAACTGTCGGAAGCTGCCACGTGGTCTGAACCATAACCATAACCATAACTGGCAATACCATATACGGTGAAAATTAACTGTGAATATATAATTTCGGCGCCCCCTTCGCACTACTGTTTCATTGCATTGAAAGTGGGACAAAAAGACCTACGCCCAGAAATATTGGAATGACGTCAACAGACTATTGCTATCGAGCTGCGTAAGAATGTGGATGTTTGCTAAAAAATGCAACAAGCACGGTCTTTAAAGACTGAATACTGTAAGAATCCAGTCTGTTTTGTATCAAGTGCCACAATACATATTAGAAAACATCTCACTTAATCATTCGCGTTCAACTTCTACGTGCACTCCGTGTTTTGCCAGAGATAATGGTTTTGCTAATATGAGGCGTGGGCGTATACAGTTTAAGAGAGTTTGACCCTTATCCGTACAATTTGGTTGTATCTGATTGCTGGTGAGAAATGTCGCTTACAGTGAGCCTAATGTTTATTATCTTTTTATTAACTTGTGCTACCCTGCAATCGGCTTTAAAAGCTTTGTGGGACTGTGCGCTGAGTATGGCAAGGTACCGAAGAACCTTCTATACGTTTTCGGGTAGTCCGTAAGACACTGCGTTAGGTCGGGTATCGTGAGTACTTCGGTAGTGTGAACTTCGGGGTGTACACGCGGCGGTCGTCGTCGTCGTCTTCTTCTTCTCATTCTTCTTAGGAAGGTATAACTTGAGCTACGAACGGTTTTGAAGAACGGCAATAGTACCAATCGCTTCGAAATTTACCGGCACGTTATCCTTACATGTCATATAGAGCTCTTTCGTGGTCACATGACAAAAAGCAATTAATCACGTAAATGTAATGACGTTATCGTGTCCGCCATATTGGTGCTCGGCTGAAATGGGAGACACAGGAAAAAAAATCGTGTTCCGGACCTTGGGTTTTAACCTATCGACCTTGGGATCTGTTACATCAAACGTATTCAAAGTGCCTAAGACAGCAGTGAATACATTTGATGGAACAGATCCCAAGGTTGATAGGATAAAACCCAAGGTCCGGAACACGATTTTTTTCCCTGTGAGACTGCGTTGTCGACCAGTGTTTGACCAATTCTATGGTAGGCAAGGGCACAAGATTGTACAGGATACCTAAAGTAAGAGCCCAGTATGGTGAATATGAGCTAGAATTGTCACAGAGACGAAGGAACGGCTTCCCGGCTGGCTGCAATCGGTCGTAAAGACTCGGCGTCACTTCATAACTCTCGGATATGTTTCCTGCACTTCATCAAGGGCAAACCAGCGCAGTCACTGTATAGTGAATTAGACCCAGATTGGCTGCCTTCACTGAATCTTCCGGGAAAAGCCCAAGTAACAGCGACATTGAACGGCTCCTTAGGTACTCGAAAAGACGGCGCGCAGCTACTAAGCGAAAACAAAATGCGAATAAAAAGTGCAGTGTACCAGGAGTTGCGGCAAAGTCAAAGGCTGTGGATAGTGAGCTGAATGAAAGAAGCGGGGGTATGTCCACCGAGACGATGTGCGTTTGTATGTCTTTCACCCATCCACTAACAAACTGGTTATAAGCTTTCAGAGATTTATGGCTTTGAACTGTTTGCTAGTTATAAAACTGGTCTGCGATACTAAATACGATACCAAATCGCATCCACTTAACTGGTGGTACAACGTCCGATTTTTCTCCAACGAAGTCAGATGAGAACGGATCTAACCCACCAATGCTTTCGATTTTATCCATACATCGAGTCTTTGCATCTGGAGGCAAGCTATCTGCATACAAAGACAGCTTTGACATGCTTTACAAGGCCGTAGACAAGGGGGGGCTTGGGGGGGCTTGACCCCCAAAATTTTCCTTGAGAGAAAATACTAAAATATCAACCGTATCTCGTATAATTAGAATTAACTACAATCATTGATAGCGGTCGATCGTGGAGTAGAGTGTAGTCCACAGCACGGACTCTATCTCTGCAGAAAGCATCATCCAAACAATAGAAGACATTTTGCCGAGGTTATCCCTTTCACTTCAGAATTGTCGTGTAAAACAGGTGTATCAACTACTATACTTCGAAAAGAGCATAGAGCTATGTATACCCATTGCTATGGCCATGCTCTGAACTTAGCTGTTCAAGACGCAGTAAAGGCAAATGTAATCCTTCGTGATACATTAGACACTATCGAAGAAGAAATGACAAAGCTGATCAAAAAATCTCCGCGGCGGCAAGTGATTTTTGAAAAGGTCAACTAACTAAAATATAGCAATAGCATTCGTACGTTGCTATACCGTATAAAGCCGGGTCAATTTCTGCATTAACGTTAGGTTTTTGCTAACAGCAAATAAGGAAAAAGTTAAAGCCCATTGGGGGTAGTCTCGTACCCAGACGTATATAAAAACTATACGTCTGGCGAAAATAGGTAGAATTTCGTGGCATTAGCGACAGAATTCTGTCGCTACCAATCAGATGCGGGCAGTCATGTGACACACCCACAGTCATGTGATAAGGTAAACAAATGGTGTCATAAAATTACATTCCATTTGGATATTAGCTTGCCTTCTGGTATGCATTCTGACGCTGCTATAGAAACCGCCTTGTCAAACGCTGTATTTAAGTTGGGATACCAAGCGCTTCGCCCTCATCAGAAGACTGCCATCACTAGCTTTGTGCAAGGCCGGGACGTTTTCGTCTGCTTACCAACTGGCCAACTGGCAGTGGGAAGTCCAGGGGCGGATACAGGATTTTCCAAAAGGGGGGTTGAGACCCGCGATACGAAAATACGAAAAGCGGGGGGGGGGGGGGTTGCTGTCCGCTTTAGGCCCGACACGAAAAAGCAGGAGGGGGGTGCTGTCAGCTTCAGGCCCGATACAAAAAGCGGGGGGGGGGGGGGGGGGGGGGTGGCTGTTAAGCAGAAGAGGGGGCGGTACCTTATATGAAAGGGGGGGTTGCAACCCCCAAACCTCCCCCCCCCCCCCCCTGGATCCGCCTCTGAAGTCTTTGTGCTTCGCAATACTTCCCGAGATGTTCAATCAACTGTCATCTCTACACGGGATCGTCCTGGTGGTAAGCCCTTTGATCTCGCTGATGCAGGATCAAGTTAAGAGTGTGATGGAAAGGGGTATTACTGCTGTGTACGCAGACAAAGCATTACAGGAGGGTTCTCCTAATGATATGGAAGCTACCATTTTTGGCGCGTGACGTGTGCTGTTAATTACCGTTTGGCGCGTGACTTGTGCTGTTAATTACATTCCAATGTGCCACGAAATTCTACCTATTTTCGCCAGACGTATAAAACGTCCATTTATACGTCTGGGTACGAGACTACATTGGGGGAGCTTACAGCGCTCCTCCAAGCCCTCTATCTGGGGGCAGGAGGGGGCACCCCAGTCATTATAGCCCCCCCAAACTTTGAAAGTTGTCTACGGCCATGCTTTACGTTTAAAAGAGCGGAATACCCGAGCACCAATATGGCGGATAATTGATTACGTCAACTAATATATCACATGATTGCTGCTACGGATCACGCGATGAAAGAGCTCTATAGACACACCTATACCAAGTTCTATTTAATAATGATATAGTCCAAGGCAAAGTCAGTGGTTCTTACCGATCTCTACGGGCGGCTGAACCTTCACCTGGTACGAGCTAATGCAATTGCCATCCGCCTTGCCCGTAGCATCGGTCAAAGTGATGTAGGGTAGATATAGTTAGCATTTTGTGTACATTGTGTGTAGTCTAGTTGTATATCAATGTAACGTACACTTTCATGCATTCATATATTGTATTATTAAAATTAAAAAAAGATATATTAAAGTCATTAATGAGATTTACGGAAGGCTTAACACCTGCCTCATGAGATCCATTTCTTCGGCTATCCTCACCAGGATTGTGCCCTCATGAATTGTTATGTGCGTCAGTGTATTTTGTATCTTGTGAATGTATCTAATTTATTGTTTTAATTAAACTGTTATAACCATAATAGGTTTTTAAAAAATAATTTTAGGCAGTCTAACCTGCACTAAATTTATTTGGTGTGTGCCTATCGCAGTTTATAATTAGTTGTTACTTTAGTGAAGTAGTTTTTTTTTAAATGCCTTCGCGTAATCAAAAGAACAGATCTAAGCAACGAGCGGAATACCTCCAAAAGCAAGACGAGAACAAAGCTAAAGCCCGAGCGCTCTACAAGGCCAATCCCGAAAAGAAGAAGGCCTCTGTATGCGACAACTACAAGGCCCGATCCCGAAAAGATGAAGGCCTCTGCACGCGACAGCTACAAGCCGATCCCGAAAAGAAGAGGGCCTCTGTACGCGAAAACTACAAGGCCGATATTGAATCTAAGCGATCTGCTAAAAGGTGACGATATGAAGAGGACCTCGAGGAGAATCGTGCTGCTAAAAGGCGGCGATATGAAGAGGACCTCGAGGAGAACCGTGCTGCTAAAAGGCGGCGATATGAAGAGGAAGAGGACCTCGAGGAGAACCGTGCTGCTAAAAGGCGGCGATTTGAAGAGGACCTCGAGGAGAACCGTGCTGCTAAAAGGCGGCGATTTGAAGAGGACCTCGAGGAGAACCGTGCTGCTAAAAGGCGAAGAGGACCTCGAGGAGAACCGTGCTGCTAAAAGGCGGCGATATGAAGAGGACCTCGAGGGAAACCGCGCTGCTAAAAGGCAAAAATACGAGGACAATTCAGCTGCCATTAAAACATCTGAAAGGAGTCGGTATTGGAATGACCCTGCTGTCCGATTGGCTAAATGTGCTGCCGAGAGGACGCGGTACTGCAGGGGTCACAGAACTACCACTACCACCCAAAGGTATGTTATGGCATGTTGTATTAACATTAAAAAGCTGTGTATGCAACATTAGTCGGGTGCTGCAACTGTATGAATATAATTGCAGTTGCAAGGGCTGAAAACTAGGTGAAATGAAAATAACTGCAACCATATCCTTCTCCCATATAGCTACTCCTTGTATGAACCAAATCTCATGCACTAATGGAGTATAATGATGGTCTTGAAAAAGCTATTCTTAGGGATAGTGAGCTTCTAAGTGAAGTAAATGATGCCTTTTGTAAGTCTCATCCATTGCTAGCTCAAAAGGTTGTTACTAGATCTGCCCGTGCAGCAGTAAGTAAGATTGGGGCAGAGGCATTGGTTTCTAAAGCACTAAGTGTACAAAGAGCAAAAGCAGGGTCATTGCTAAAAACTATCCGTGAATTAAATGCAATGAAATTAGGAGAAAATGATTTAGTAGGGCATAGGTATCATACTGCTGGCTCTGAACCTTACTTTTTAAATACTTTGTACACTTACACAAAACGACTTGGGGCCATTCCAGTAGACCTCAATGGTAGGTGTGTAGTGTCAAAGGAGATAGGGGACAGAGATAAGGTTACAATGCACCCTTGAATCCTTATCAATCTACATGATGCCATGTAGTTCATTTACAATGTATCCCTGGATCTACATGCAGTCATGTAGTTCACTTCCTGAGTTCCCACACTATCCATCTTTACTGCATGTAGGTTACACCTCCATGTTTAGATTGGAGCATTTTCAAATTTGACCAATAAAATTTTAGCACATGCCGTTTTAATATGATGTAATTGGACCAATAGAATTATAGCACAGTCTGCACACGTGTTAAGGCTTTGCAGGTATAAAAGTCAGTCATGCACCCGCTGAATTCTAGTGCACTTTGCAAAAAGAGGTAATACTCTATGTGGATTCACGTGTAAACTTGCTTGACAATTTTAATCATACTCTCTGTCATGTACATGTAGATGGCAGCTGAAGACCTAACTGGTTTTTTTAATAATGAGGGGTCGGAGGAGGAAGAGGATGACATTCATCCTCCAACTCCTCTCCCCTTCACCCCGCCAGAAGAAGCCCCGCTGTCCCACCACCAGCAGCCATGCTGCCCCCGCCACCACCAGCAGCAGCGATGGACCCACCACCACCACCAGTGGCAGCGCTGCATGCACCCACCATCACCACCAGCCCCGCTGCCAACTGCACTTTTCCCGGCTGCATTCCCGCCGCCACCACCACCCGTGCTGCCCCCACTACCACCAGCTGCGCTCCCGCTGGTACCACCAGCAGTGGTTCCTCCCTGGCCTGCATGGCCCCTGCCACTCTGGCCCAACCCAGTATGGCGAGGAGGCCAGGGATGAGGACGTCCCCACAGGAGATGAGGGCACGGGCGAGGACAAATGATAATCAATACAACTAATTCGTACAATTATAATAATAATTATTAAAGTTATTTGTTATTGCATTAAGAGATATATAGATAAAGGGGATCGTCCAAATTCTATACGCTCTTACTACAAGTGATTATTGACTACGATACTGCTATGACAGGGTGAAGAAAAACTTATGAAACAAGTAAATAAAAACATTCTCTAACGAGAGACTTGTTGGTATATAGGATTGACCAATGGTGGTGTAAAAAGCACCGAAACAAGAGCGACAGAAATTTTCCTGGAAAATTGAAATAGGCCTATATTTAGCACACTCACAATATAACAGCGCATGCCTGAGTAATTGGCTAAATATAGGTCTATTTCAAAATTTCTGTCACTCACTCTTGTTTCGGTGCTTTTTACACCACCATTGGTCAATCCTATATACCAACAACTCTCTCGTTAGTAGCTTGATGTTATGTATGACAATTTAAGTCAATTGGTTGAATGGCCTGATACAGAAACTCAAAAGGCTAACTTGCCTATTCCTTTCCAAAAGCACTATAGCAGTGTGAAGTGTATCATTGATTGTTTTGAAGTCCAGAATCCTTTACAGCTAGAGCAGCGCAACATACTCAAATTACAAAAAACATAACACTGCCAAAGTCTTTATTGCTGTATCACCCACAGAATCCATTATTTTCATCTCAAAAGCATGGGGAGGAAGGGTATCAGATAAGGTAATAACCCAGGAATGTGGTTTGTTGTCCTCACCCATGTTCACATCCAGGGTAACAGTGGGGACTTACCTCCACCCCCACCAACCAGGTATTGGAAACAGGTGAATAAGCCAACCTTTGATATGCTTAGAGGATCAAGGTAGGTGTGTGTGTGTGTGTGTGTGTGTGTGTGTGTGTATGTATGTATGTGTATGTACACGTGTGTGTGTACACGTGTGTATGTGTACACGTGTGTATGTGTGTGTGTGTACATGTGTGTTTGTGCATGTGCAATGCATTTTGTGATGTGGGATTTGATGTGATGTGTGATGAGGTGTGGTGTGATATGTGATGAGGTGTGGTGTGATGAGGTGTGGTGTGATGAGGTGTGGTGTGATGTGTGGGATCACTTCTATTTCTGTCTTTCCAGCTACAAGGTACCCTCCATCCCTCTCGACCCTCCCTCCCTACACTTGCTTCTGAGACGTGCCACAGCTGCATTGTGTGGTCACACCGGCTATGAAGGTTAGTGTTATCACTTCATCATTTACATGCCTCATGTGTCCCTCCCTTCTCTCTCCATTCCCTCTCCCTCTCTCTCCCCCCCCCCCCCCCCCCCCTTCCTCCTCCCCTCCTCTTCTGTCCCTTCTTCCTTCCCCTCTCCCTCCCCTCCCTCCTCTTCTTTCCTCGTCGTTCCTCCTCCCCTCTCCCACAACAGGGTCATCCTCCAAGGCTTTGGATGCGTTGAGTGATGTAATGGGGGGCTTCTTACAGAACCTGTGCAAGGTCCTGAGTACCAATGTGGAGCAGAAGAGCCAGGCTGGGTCTTCAGGTTTCCAGGTAACCAAGCGACCCCATTGGACCCAGTGCTGCTCTTTGAGTACTGGTTTGTTGCTAAGGACGCTCTGGAGCAGTCCCTGTACCAGTGTGGCATAGCTGGAAGGGAGGCCCTTCACAAGTACTGGAGGTGCTCTGTAATTGGAACAAATCAGTACCTGGAGAGGGAATGTGAGAAGCTGTCTGTAAGGTTGAGTCATGTTGTCATGTGATGCACCTGACCATGGCTTCTCTTGTCATGTGATGCACCTGACCACACCTCTCTCATCATGTGATGCACCTGACCACACCTCTCATCATGTGATGCACTTGACCACACCTCTCATCATGTGATGCACCTGACCATGCCTCTCTCTGCAGGAGCCACTTCTGGCCCATCATGGCATCCTTCCCTCCAGGAGGTGGAGCCACACCACACCCCTTTAGTGACCTTTTACTTTTTTCTTTCGTTTTATAGTTCTGCTACAACAGCTGGAGGACGTTCCCTCTCAAAACACAAAGGGACAGCTGGTAAGTCATCATCTTCCAGCTGTTTCCTAGGTCTTACTGTATTCTCCCAGTTGACCTTGGCCTACCTCACAGCTGGACAATGGTAAGTGGGTGTGGCATGTGAGGCAGTGGCTGTGTGATGTATGTGCTGCTAAGGAGGTGATGGTCATGTGACTTATATGTGTTTGGTGTATGTAAGGATGTGACGTAGATGGCATAGTGGGTGTGGTCATGTGACATACGTGTGATCATGTGACATACATGGCATATGGGTGTGAACATGTGACATACATGTGTGGTTATAGGCGGAGACTGACGTTTCTTCAAAAGATGAGGAGATTGTACTAGATGCACTGAAGTTGGATGTAATGAAGGTTTGTTTGTGATGCTGTCTTGGTCCACAGCTTACCCCCACCTTCCGCACCCCACCCTCCCCCTACAATCCCCCCACACACACACACACACACACATCCTGTCATGTACACATGCCCCACCCACCACTTCCCATGGCTACCTCTCCCGTAACCCCCTCTCTCTGGTTAGGACACCATGCCAGACATCGGAGTACCAGGTTGGCGATACATGCATGTGCTGATCACATGACCTGCACCTATAGTCACATGACACTGATCGGGCTGGCATTATAAACACTGTCCCATGCAGAATTCCCCTCTTCTGAGGAGGGTGTCCTAGGGGAAGACATTGGTTCATTCTCATTGGAACTGATGCCATCCAGAAAAAGGTTTGTACTGTGTGGCCAGTCTGGGAAGGAGGAAGCATAGGGCTCTTCTGTCATGCTTTCTATCTCTTCAGGTCATGGAGTACCCAAGACAACGGGCGATGGACTGGGCACCTGATATTGGTGGTCATGTGGTTGGGAAGAGGACCATATAATTGAGTCATCGCTGGCCTCATCTCCACATCCTCACTCTTTCCTCTCGCCCTCCAATCACATCTTGTACTTCAGATTCTACTATTGTGTGTGTGTAGTCATCACAACTGTATATTCATAGTTTGAAGGAAGCTTTTATAGGCCCACACACACACGCACACACACACACACGCACGCACACACAATTTGCAAGTAAGCAGTGCCTTTTATGCTACAATTAGTGCTTAGGTTCAAAATAATTATGTAATAAAGATAAAGGATTGTTTTAGCAGGAACAGTTCAGATTCAGGTGTAAAAAGCACAGGTACTAATGAAATGGGGCCGGGATAATTAAATTCTTAAGTATGCACTATAACATGAGAGTGGGCCTATTTCATATTCCTGAACTGGTTCCATTTCATTTGTTTTTATTTTTCACACCACCTATCTTACCTTCCCCACACTAAATATTCAGCGCCTTGCACCAGGCTATGTCATGATGGCAGTGTTGCTGCTAATCTCGTGCCCAGGTTGGATCCCAGCAGCTGCGGGGTGGATTACATCACCGTACGTCACGTAGCAGTGATGTAATCCGCCCTAAGCTGTTGGGAATCTGGGCCTGGGTACGAGACTTGTCGCCTGGCAGCCTATGATTCCGCGACCGTCCGGGACTGGGAGTAGTTAATACCGCAACCGTCAAATCCGGTAAACGTGACGACCAACTGTAAAGAAACCAATCCGGTCATCGCGGCCTGGTTCCCAGTTATTATTCCATCAGACCCATTAAATGTACAGGGGGGACTCGCAAATGGACACCTCGCAGATAGAGAAAATACGCAACATTCATTGCACCTTTAAAATAACTGTCAGTTGACTACTACCGCTTATACATTATAATATTCATTGAATATGTTGTGGGCGCCCCCTTTTCTCCAACCACTACTGTATAAAGATTTATTTCCTAGCTTCTCTCCACTCCCTGACTACTCTCACCTCTATTACGAGGCTATACGTGTGCATGCTCACTTAATAATTAGGAGCTTCAACCTTGCTTTGTTACCTTGGTGGAGGGATAGGCACAAGCCGAGTACCCAACCCAAAGTAGGAAACTTTGAATGATGCACTATACAGATGCTCAATGAAGGTGAATAACAAAGAGAACACGAGTGCATGTGCATATCATCAAGCAAGTGAACACTTGAGGTAAAATTGAAGTAACAGCTATTGTATAGTGCATCATTTAAAGTTTCCTACTTTGGGTTGGGTACTGAGGTTGTGCCCATCCCTCCACCAAGGTAACAAAGCAAGATTGAAGCTCTTATGATGACCAGAAGTGAGCATGCAGGTATTTATATAGGTACACGTAGGAAAGTACGTGTAAGAAGTAGGTGGGGCGCGGAGAGGCTTGGAGAAAAGGGGTGGATTAATAAACCCACAACGTTTTCAATAGTCGATGAATATTACAAGCGGTACTGAAGTCGGCAACTGACAAAGGTGCAATGAATGTTGCGTATTTTCAACATCTGCGAGGTGCACCATTTTCCGTACGTAACGATGACGTAACTCCTACTACAGCTGACGTCACAAATTAATTGACAATTATGTTCGACAAAATATAAGTGCTTGTAGAAACGCCACGAAGAAACACAGTGAGTACAAAATGAATGGTAAACGAATCTAAATATGTTAAATGAAGTATACATTCGCCAGTTATATATGGTGCTGCCGGTGCAACGCTCACAAGTTACCACGAGTTGACCCGCTTTATTCGACTTCGATTCGCTGTATAGAAATCCCTTACAAAGCTTCTTCGTGTCTTAACGAAAATTTAATATGATGGTGAAGTTGTAGCATTTTAAAACTTGACCCCTCTAAATCATGTGCGCAATGGTGTGGTTGGAGTCATAATTTCCATACATAGTGATCAGCTGTTAGTCATCCAAACCATCCAGGTCTTGAAGGTGGGCATATGTATGGAATTAAATATACCTGGTTACATTTTATCGATGGAAAGGTGTAGTGTTTTCTACCAAGTTTGATTGTTAAATGCCTTGCATTGAACAAGTTCATTGATAAGCATTTTCAAATCTTCTTCTTGGGAGCGTATTGTGTGTGATGATGATGATGTTCTTGAACTGGTCACAATCAGAAGGGGGTCCAAGTGCTCTCTGCCTATAGCATGTCTTGTGGTGTCTTATTGGCACCTATAGGTGTGATATGGAGTCCTTTCAAAGCTGGTTTAGGTGCATGCTCCATGTGAAGGTCCGCTGACATGCATGTTGCACCCTTCCTTGCCCATGAGTATTTATAAATCTTCCCCATAGTATTTGAGCAGCATACCATGGTGGCAGGATATAGTAGTATAGTGTAAGCAGGCACAAAAAGCTTATTGAGTGCTTTGAACCACGAAAGAGAAGCATAAAGTACTTCCAGCATCTCAGTACACGTTCCCCATCACCTCCTCTGATGGCATCCTTAAATTCTGAAAATAGTAACCCCATCGATATTGTCTCCATGGCATACTGCTGTGTGTTATCGTGCTGTTCTTTTCTTCTTGCTGGTGGCTCATCAGAATGAATTCCGACTTTTACAAATTCCCTGCATATTGTATTACTGATGGGAAAACAGATCTCCATATTTATGATGAATTAAAAATTATCACTGTTTATAACAACTTGTACTTGTGCATTTAAACAGTTCCAGACCTTATATACCCCTGAACTCAATGGGCATGCTCATGCATGAAATAGGCAGCAGCCAGGAGTCTTAGTCTTATCTGATTCAGACAGCACTGACTTCCATTATCATACTGGAGACTCAGTAGTGTCTACATACTTGCACCTATAAATGATGCATGTCCCAGTGACAATGCACTGCAGCTGCTTCTAAAGATATGAATATTGATAAGGCAGATGGCAAGTCGCGGGACATGTGTACAACAGCAAATCGCTGATCTGTGGATATAATGATAGCCGCGCCGCGGTAGCAGGCTACATGTATAACAAATCAAGGGTTACGAAATTGCCACGTGTCTGTCACTTTCAATCCCGTATTATATAACAAATCAAGGGTTGCGAAATTGCCACGTGTCTGTCAACTCCGCGCACAAGATGTTGAGGATATTGCTGCTGTGTTTCGTCGTCATCCTTATGCATGCTCAACGTAAGAAAGCACGGCACAAACGTAGACGGGCCTACTTTTAAATTTATACTGTTTATTTTGCAGCGACGATCTGTACCGAGGTACCAACAACGAATCCATATGTCGTACCTGCCTGGCAATCGGGTGACGTCAAACTTGAGAACGGTTCGTCGCCTGCAGATGGAGTTGTAAAGCTGTACCTGGACCTGCGCGATGGGACGGCCGCTTGGAGACACGTCTGCGATCCAAAGCACACGGTCGTAACAAAAAGACGTCATATACAAGCAGTTGGGCTACGTCGGGGCGGTTCCATACCCTGCAGCCAAAGCAAAACGGAGGTACTTTATAACAAGTAAATAAAAACATTCTCTAACGAGAGAGTTGTTGGGATATAGGATCGACCAATGGTGGTGTAAAAAGCACGGAAACAAAAGTGACAGAAATTTTACTGGAAAATTGAAATTGGCCTATATTTAGCCCATTACTCAGGCATGCGCTGTTATATTGTGAGTGTGCTAAATAGAGGCCTATTTCAATTTTCCAGGAAATTTCTGCCACTCTTGTTTCCGTGCTTTTTAATTACACTACCATTGGTCAATCCTATATCCCAACAACTCTCTCGTTAGAGAATGTTTTTATTTACTTGTTCATAAGTTTTTTTCACCCTATCGTAGTCAATAATCAAATCTAGGAAGAGTGTTTAGAATTTGGACAATCCCCTGTATCTCGTAATGCAATAACTAATAACTTTAATATTAATAATAAGAATTTGTGGAGTTTATAACAATTTGTCCTCGCCCGCGCCCTCCTCTCCTGCAGGTGCGTGGACATCCTCCTCCCTGGCCTCTTTGCCATGCTTGTTCTGGCCAGGCAGGCCAGGGTGGCAGTGGCCATGCAGGCCAGGGGGGAAGCACTGCTAGTGGTGCTGGCCGGAGCAGCACTGGTGGTGGTGGTGGCAGCGGGGCTTCTGGAGGTGGCAGGGTGAAGGGGAGAGGAGTCGGAGGATGAATGTACTCTTCATCCTCTTCCTCCTCTGACCCCTCGTTGGTAAAAAATCCCCTCAGGTCTTCAGCCGCTATCTACATGTACGTGACAGAGAGTATAGTTAAATTTTTACCTCTTTTTGCAATGTGCGTTATTCAGCAGGTGAGTGGCTTTGATACCTGCAAAGCCTTTACACGTGTGCGGACTGTGCTATAATTCTATTGGTTCAATTCCATACATATTAATGACAGGGAGGGAAGAGGTGTATGTGTGTCAGTTGTGCTGAAATTCTATTGGTCAAATTTGAATACTCTTATATGCTTCCATCTACATGCAGTTAAGTTGTATAGATGGATAGTGTGGGAACTCAGGAAGTGAACTAGATGGCAGCATGTAGATCGATAAGGATATGTTTTCAGGTGGCACATGGTAGGTAACCTTATCTCTGTCCCCTATCTCCTCTGATACTACACACCTACCATTAAGGTATACTGGAATGGCCCCAAGTCATTTTGTGTAAGTGTACAAAGTATTTAAAAAGTAAGGTTCAGAGCCAGCAGTATGATATCTATGCCCTACTAAAATATTTTCATTGCGAATAGTTTTTAGCAATGACCCTGCTTTTGCTCTTCGTACACTTAGTGCTTTAGAAACCAATGCCTCTGCCCCAATCTTACTTACTGCTGCATGGGCAGATCTAGTAACAACCTTTTGAGCTAGCAATGGATGAGACTTACAACATTTACTTCACTTAGAAGCTCACTATCCCTTTTTCAAGATCACCATTATACTCCATTAGTGCATGAGATTTGGGTTCATACAAGGAGTAGCTATAACGGGAGAAGGATATGGTTGCAGTTATTTTCATTTCTCAGCCCTTGGAACTGCAATTATATTTATACGGTTGCAACATAAATAGTACATGTACACAACACAATATAGTTCTAGCCCTTCGGTGTACATGTACTATTTATGTTGCAACAGTATAAATATAATTGCAGTTCCAAGGGCTGAGAAATGAAAATAACTGCAACCATATCCTTCTCCTGTATAGCTACTCCTTGTATGAACCCAAATCTCATGCATTAATGGAGTATTATGGTGATCTTGAAAAAAGTCAGCAATGAATATACACACCTTGTCTAACCCCTTGACAATAAGGAAACCTTTTTGTGTATCAGATTAAAACAATAGACACTACGGTATACACAGTTGAGTCACCATGCATGCTTTACATGTGAAGTGAATGGTTTTGTGCAGATCCGTGTCTGTACATAGTCGGGTGGGCCCTACTACCGCGTTTGGTCAGGTAGTAGGGTGACAAGCCCGACCAAACGCGGTAGTAGGGCCGCCCGACTATGCTGTACAAATGTTGCATGCACAGCTTTTTAATGTTAATTAATACAATATGCCATAACATACCTTTGGGTGGTAGTGGTAGTTCTGTGACCCCTGCGGTACCGCGTCCTCTTGGCAGCACATTTAGCCAATCGGACAGTGGGGTCATTCCAGTACTGACTCCTTTCAGATGCTTTAATGGCAGCTGAATTGTCCTCGTATTTTTGCCTTCTAGCAGCGCGGTTTCCCTCGAGATCCTCTTCATATCGTCGCCTTTTAGCAGCATGGTTCTCCTCGAGGTCCTCTTCATATTGCCACCTTTTAGCAGATCACTTAGATTCAATATCTGTGTTGTAGTTGTGTACAGAGGTCTTCTTCTATTCGAGATCGGCCTATCTTTTTTGATTACGCGAAGGCATTTAAAAAAAAAAACAACTTCACTAGCCATTTTAACAACTAAAGGAACACCAAATAAATTTAAATTAGTGCAGGTTAGAGTATTTATACTGCCTAAAATTATTAATAAATATCATTATTAAATAGAACTTGCTAGATGTGATATGTGTCTATATGACATGTAAGGATAACGCGCCGGTAAATTTCGAAGTGATTGGTACTATTGCCGTTCTTCAAAACCGTTCGTAGCTTGAGTTATACCTTCCTAAGAAGAAGAAGAAGAAAACGACCAAGAATTATTTTAGGACTGGGCACTAGAAACAGAAAATTGTTTGTTTCTCTATAACCACACCGTTTTATGACATGGAACCAACATAGAACTGTAGATCGCTGTGCTCTCATTCCAAAGAGATAAGCGATCCGTTTCTCAGACGCTAGTGAAGTTTTATTAATGACATTCATCAACCCCTATTGAACCTGCTGCCGCAGGTTCAGATACTATAGACATTATATAAACTTTTCTGGCCTAGGATCTGCGCCACTTCGCAAGGAAGTTTGTAATGGAATAATGTAGCTCTACGGTCTTCTACTGTGCTAAGTCAGTACAATTTCAATTTAACAGATACTTAGGTGTTGGCCTTAGCCGGCGTTTTGGGGGTACATGGGCGGCTCGGAACAATGGACTTTCGCACCTCGGAACAGTCGAATTTTGATATGTTCATTGTTATTTTAGGTTCCCAGATCTAGTTGCAAAAGAAAACGTGATTAATAGGTGCTGCAGGATGGGAAGAGTCTGCATTGCATAACATTGCACAATGTCACGTGCCATTTGTTCCACATACTAAACAAAAATTTTGAAAGAGTATTAGGACCAAAAAGAATGCCAGTGTACAGCGATTGTGTTGCCATAGACAAAATGGGCCTTAACTATACATGCGTCGCGTGATTGTTGTACCACGCACACCGCAATAGGTATAAGATCAACCGGTGCATATTGATCGATGTAGGCGCGTGCATGGGATGGAATTTGTGTGCAGTGCGTTCAGCTTGCAGATGGGAAGCGTGTGTGTGATACATGTACATTTAAGAGTGTGATACCGGAGTAGCGTCATGATTTAAGAATGTCAGTAGCATGTGACAAATTGCCCAGTGTTATACGCAACGCAGACGCTATCGTAATCTTTATTTACCATGCACCCTGCAACGCCAAAACCTTGTTTATTTTTGCAAATAACAATAAATGATATAGAAAGTCCACAGTTCTGAGCCACCCCTTTGTAAATCCATCTGATAGCACTATCAGATGTAGATAATCTTAGTATGTCTATAGTAGGGCTGTCGAATAATTAGATTACATGCCAGCATTTTCTATTTATCAAACATTGTGTACTGCCAAAAACGGCCAGTGAATCAGCGCTATCTGGAAATGTATGGTTTATACATGCAATGCTATTCGAGGTACCGTCTTCCAAATTGGTCAGAAAAAGACAACTAAAAACGGTCGGACCCAAGGTCACATGTACACCTAAACGCTGACTCTACGATGAGGGACAGTAACTCTTAAAACGCAGACAGGCACAGTAGTGCAACTGTTGTGCTTTGCCTACGCAGCCCTAGTGCAATCAAATCACAGAGCACAGCCGCTGTGCTTTGGAATCATAGAACCACAGTTAATTAAAAACATTTTTGGTGGAATTCGGAAACCATACGGTTGGCAATTTGGAGAATTTTTGGAGTTGTGGCATTTTTTCTACAGGCCTATATACAGGGTATTGTTTGTGAAAGAATGCAACGTTTTAAATCAGGATTGAAATTAATTAACTGCTTGATTTCTTTAATATATGTTGTAGTAGTTAGGCAAATACCAATTAGATATAAGTGGTTAAGTAACTGTATCAAACCCCTCATAAATCAAAATATTCAAAGTCCTCTATTAACAAAGTTATTCAAGATTGCGGTTTACGATAATTTAATAACTAATAATAAGTAACACATTATCTGGATATGCGGTGGAACAGTACTGATTTATTTCTAGGTTCAATAGTGAGTTATTAACATTTAAGACCATTTGCTCTAAGGTTGAAGCTGTTAATATTTTAAATAACCATCATAAAGTATAAAATGAAGTACAAAACACTACTTGATTTGGTAATGGATTATTTAATGGTGCTTTACAAAAACTCAAAGTTAATAAAAACGTAGTGGTCATATAACTTTTTCAAGTTTGATTTGTTGTTTTGAATATTAACTAGTAAAACGCCAATCAAATTTCATACTTTTTCAAAGTCTCATCAATTCTGTTCTGCAGTTTATAAATCACATTATTAATTAAAAGTTGTCGTACATTGTTTTGTCAGTTTAGTTAATTGCAAGCTATTTGATTTTATCTTTTGGACGGCTAATTGTAACAAGTGGTTCGTATTTGACTAAACGTGGTTATTGTATGTTCATAAATTCATTTAGATTGACAATCCTATATTCATTTAAAAGCATTGGGCTCTTTTGCAAAGACCTTGTATAGGTTAGACACTGAAACCAAGGGATCTACGTGATTTAGAATCCCTGAGGGTCTTGGGCTGTAGCGTCCCGAGCTGTAGCAAGGCTACTAAGGGCCTTAGGGCGGTACTTATACAAGTACCAATGATTGCCAGCGTGAGAATGTTTCTAAATTGCAATACATCAAAAGCATGAGTATGCACCATACCCACTGCATACTCATGCTTTTGCCACTGGAATCAAAAACTGCTTAGACTTTAATCAAAACTCAGTACCTGGAACTTATTATTTCCACTCTTGTGCAAATGTAACTTTTAATATACAATACAATGTATGCAACTCAAGTAATTGAGTGTTAAAAGGAGGGATTCTAAATGCCTAGGGCACTTAGAATCACCCTAAATGGCACTTATAGCCCCTCTCGAGGTTTCTGCCATGTTTAAATACCTGAAATGACCAATCAGGTTACACAAATCACTTCCGCTATTGTCTAAAATAAGATACGTGTTGGAACATTGAAAATAAAGGCAGAATTCGAATCAATTTCTATCACATTCCTCACTGCAAGTGGTGGAAAATATGTATGTGTAGGAGTCAGTGTTGTAAACATCAGCAGAAAGTTACAACAAATCCAAGTAGTGAATATCAGGAACTACGTTAGTAGTAGTCTCGTGCCCAGACCCTAAAATATATCACAGCAGTGGGTAGATTACATCACCACTACGCCTATGTACGGAGCATAGTGGTTATGTAATCCACCTGCAGTTGTGGCGTATTTTAGGGTATGGGCATGAGATTGCATTAGTAGTTACTAAATATAGGAGTAGACCTGGGTCATGAATATCATTATTTAAAATGTTAACTGACTAGCAACGCTCCCAATGAACGGACAGCATAGATAGTCATAGAAATCGAACAACAAGTTAAAAACTAATTGTTTCACGCTACTTGGACTCCGCAAACACGTATGGTTTTGGAGAATTAAAATACGAGTTGCTTGCCCTCATACCCACTCCTATCATTCCCCAGGTTAGTTGGTTCTTCTTCTCCTTACTTTCACAACAAAAGAATAGAACCTCTAGAGCCAGCATCAGAAGTGTGCAAAACAAAACTCCGCACTTGTTACGAAGAGAACAATGAAAAGAAGCAAGCTGCTATAAGCAATAGCTATGTGCCGTTCGATAAATATAACGAGCTTACGTTAAAACCTACTTAATCTAACTCTCACTTTGTCAGCACTTATCAGTATTCACAGTTATCATTGATAATTAATAAATAAAATAGACAAAACAAGTAAAGAAAAACACTCTAACAAAAAAGTTTGTGGGATATAGGGATTGGATGCAGAGGCAAAGGTGATGTAAAAAGGAAGGGAACAAGGTTTTGGGGAAAGAAAAATGACACAAAAATCCTTTATTTAGCACGCGTTAATGTAACAGAACCAAAAGAAGCAAAATTTTGTATGTTAAATACAGGTTTTGTCTCATTTTCCTTTCCCACAACCTTGTTCCCTTTTTACACCACCTTTGCCTTCAATTCCTATATCCCACCAACTTCCTTGATGCTTGTTAAATGTTATAATCTTGATATATTTTTCCCTTTCAGTGCAGTATTTAATGGTGGTGCAGTTTGGTTGTTCAAAGACTGGAGCTGCAATCCTGAACATCACAACGCAACCCACATACTTCAATGTGTAAAGCCTGTGAATATTAACAGAGATTCATACAATCCTAAGTGCTCTTTTTTGTATTTAACATGTGGTCAGTACATAGTGTTATTGGTAGGAAATAAATTGATCATTTGATATCACATTGACTTCTCCCTGGGTCCTCTTGCTTTCTGCCAATCCCTGAAACACTCCCCTCTTCTTTGCTTTCTGCCAATCCCTGAAACACAAACTTATGTGGTCAGTAACTCAGTGTTGTTGTTAGGACATTTGATTTCACATTGTCTCCTTCCCTCTTCCTCCTCCTCCTTTCTGCCCTACCAATCCTGAAACACACAAGATAACTTATTACCTGGCCATCTATATTTTTTAAACCAGAAACTCAGCCAAGTCATTCTCCCATTGACAATTCTCTAAGGTTGTACAGAGATTCTTCCTACCCCAACATACCCTCATTTGGGGCAGTGCAGGTCTACTTCACAGCAGACCCTGGTTGGGGCTACATTACAGCAGGCACTTTTACTGCCTTTCCATTCACAATGGTCGCAGCTGACGCAGTATGCAGACAACTTGGTTACACAAATGCAGTTACTTATGGAAGAAGCATTACGTGAGCATACTTAAACACAGCAGAGGTCCTTACTTATATATAAGGTTTTATACACACAGAGCTCCTACTCCACTAAAGACTTGGTTTGAGGGAAGCAATTGCACTAGGTTGCAGCAGTCTTGTTTCTCGTGCTGCTACAACCGGCCCCTTGAACCATGTGGAGACAAATGTGATCCATCAGATGCCTTGTTCATACAGTGCAGTAAGAACATAGCTCCACCTTCCTCCTCCCCATACTGGCATGTAAACCATTCAGCATTTCTATTTAGCTTGAGATGGTTATTATTTCAGTCACATGTTTCCTTACAGCATTTGACATAGGATACATATATGAGCAAACTCAATATAAATGGACCTGGAACTGTAACAACCAGTCCCCAGACGATCACTTTTGTACAACTACACCAATACCAGCTATGCCCCTACTAACACCAGTTACATCAGGTTAGCTCTAGCAGCATGCTGACACCACCGGGGGCATCACATGTTTGGTTTACACCACTGTGGTGCTTCAATGACACCGCGTGTTTGGCTGACATCGCGTGGTGCTTAAGCATCACCACAACTGTGGTGCTTAAGCAACACCACGTGTTTGGTTTACACCATTGTGGTGCTTAAGCAACACCACATGTTTGGTGCGGTGCTTACACCAAACAGATGTCGCAACTGTTCAGTGGTGGATCCAGGATTTGGGAAGGGGGGGGGGGGGGGGGGGGGCACACTAGAAGGTGTGGCTATACGTAGGGAAGATAACTGAGCGGCGCTGCCCCGGGGAGGGTGCCCCCCTCCCGCCCAGAAGCTTTGCAATTTCAGCATTAAAAAATCCTATAGCATTTATAATCCTATAGCATTTATAACGATGAGGTTTAATTAAATGTCCACAACATTATGATACATATACACTCCGTTGCATGTGAAGTCGTTTGCAGAGCCGACCTGGTCTTCGATTACTATAGCGCAGCTAGCATTGGTCACACCTAGATGGTCGCCCCCCCCCCCCCCCCCCCCCCCCGACCCTCCCTGTATCCTCGCATTTGTGAATTGCTAACTAAAGGGATCCGCTACTGACTGTTGATGGGAAAAGTCTCCTCTACCTTATGCAATGGCTCTCAGAGGTACACAGAATTTTTATAGGCAACCATAAAGACTATGGTGACCATGGAAACAAAGATGAAACATTTTCTGTTAATGGTTTTGTGTCCAATCAAATGGCTGATAGGTTATTATAATTAACATACACAAATTCAGGTAACACATGTACAAGCGTGTCCCTTGTATACCATTGCTGTCAGTGACTGTATGTTCTTTCTCTATCTGCAGGGGCTGTTGAAGAACTCATTAAAATGTCACATGGCTCACTGGGTATCTCAATACTAATTTTTTTAGGGGTGTTTGCAATACTCTGCCTCAACATCTGGCAGCAATGCAGTGCTAAAGGATGTGCTAAAGGATGTGCTAAAAGATGTCGTAGAGGATGTGCTGAAAGAGATCAAAATGAGCACACACGTCTGAATCCCGGTAATGGCGGCACCAGGAATCCCGGTAATGGCGGCACTGACTGATGGTTTTTTGGAATTATGTGTGGAGTGTTTCACAAGTGACAATAACATAATTTCTCTATGCGAAAAGATTATAGGAATCAAAGGCGATGGTGGTGTAAAAAGCAAGGGAGCTGAGAATTTTTGGCGGAATAATAGACAAAATAGTTGATGTTAGGGTTTTCAATCTCCTTTGTACTACTTTAAGCAATGCCCCGTTACCACAGTGCTACCGCCGCGCTGAACTGGAAAAGAAATGAGCATATGAACAACGCATTCGTGAAATCGAGTTTGATTCTTTTTCTATTAGCACACACTGACATCCTCTGCCCTTTTCCAATGGGCATTTTAATTATCCCACGCACGCTCACGTGACTACATGTGTTTCTGAAGGTTGGAAGCTGTGAAATAAACGTTTATGTCGTTTGAACGTAGTGAATTAGACAGAAACTATGCTCTCTCCGATTGCAATTGGATACATATTGCGTAAGTGTGAGGCACGTGGGCATGGCCACGTGGAGGAGGGTATATTAGCCTTGGGAGCGGGAAGAATGGTCAGTCTAAGGTCATAAGTGCACGTGACACCTGGAAAACCATGTCGGACCACGAAAACGAGGGAGAACGTGCTACTGCAGCGAAGAGGAGCACTGCGGGACCCTCATCAGACCTTACCGCACGCATGGATCTGATGCTCCAGGCGATGCCGCAGATGAGGGAAGAAATGAAGGCGGGGCAGGAGGAGACGGCCCTCAGGCATTCCTACAGTTTAGGTTCCGGCGATTAAATTCACGAGCATTGAAAGGTTTCGAGGTCCAACGGCTGATTTAGACATTATGAAATAATTATAGTAGTAAGGCAGTAAGGCTTCCTGCATGATGCTGAGCACGCGAGCAAATGCTATTTTACCGCCAAAACTTAAAAACCTTGCTCGTGGTCTACAATTCAGGATAGCCCACAAAACCACAACGGCACACCACAACCCCCGATGCCGCTGCCGCTGGTATCCTCACAACCACAATCATGGTCTCACGCAGTACCTTTGAATTTTTGTCACGTACACGCAGCGCGCCACCATCTTGTTTCCGTTCCCAACGTGTACGCGGCCTCGAAAGGAGCGCTAAGACTGCATGGCTCGCCTAGAGCACTATATTATGCACCATATGCATGCATGGAAATATATAAGCACCGCCATCGATATTACAAGTTATGTCACGTGAGCACTTCGATGACGAGCACGCGAGCAAATGCCTTGAGGTTTATGCCTAACACAAACAGCAATAAACACTTACAGTAATGAGCGTTTCATTTTTCGCCGGTACTGGTCCACACCCCTCTTGTAAATTCTCGTTCTAGCTGGGCCTAGTTTAGGTTCAGTGTAAGGGGGATAAGTACATTGGCTTCACTCCCCTATCCTAGCATGACACCCAACTAACGCCCCCCATTTTCTAACCCTAACCCTAACCCTAAGTGAAGCCAATGTACTTATCCCCCTTACACTGAACCTAAACTAGGCCCAGCTAGAACGAGAATTTACAAGAGGGGTGTGGACCAGTACCGGCGAAAAATGAAACGCTCATTACTGTAAGTGTTTATTGCTGTTTGTGTTAGGCATAAACCTCAAGGCATTTGCTCGCGTGCTCGTCATCGAAGTGCTCACGTGACATAACTTGTAATATCGATGGCGGTGCTTATATATTTCCATGGTGCATAATATAGTGCTCTAGGCGAGCCATGCAGTCTTAGCGCTCCTTTCGAGGCCGCGTACACGTTGGGAACGGAAACAAGATGGTGGCGCGCTGCGTGTACGTGACAAAAATTCAAAGGTACTGCGTGAGACCATGATTGTGGTTGTGAGGATACCAGCGGCAGCGGCATCGGGGGTTGTGGTGTGCCGTTGTGGTTTTGTGGGCTATCCTGAATTGTAGACCACGAGCAAGGTTTTTAAGTTTTGGCGGTAAAATAGCATTTGCTCGCGTGCTCAGCATCATGCAGGAAGCCTTACTTACTGCCTTACTACTATAATTATTTCATAATGTCTAAATCAGCCGTTGAACCTCGAAACCTTTCAATGCTCGTGAATTTAATCGCCGGAACCTAAACTGTAGGAATGCCGGCCCTCAAGCTAGCACGTAGCGCCAAGCGTGATCCCTACTCGTTCCGCAGAAAAGGGAACGAAAACCAATTTCGTTTCTGCGAAGACGTGGAAGACCAGTTCCAGTCAGCAGCAGCCAGCATTTCGCGCGCAGAAAAAGGAGCGGGAAAGGAGGCTCTTTCCCGCGCAAAAGAATCGGTTGAAAAAGATGTGATGTCTGCAGGTGTCTGGCCTCTGCTGAAGGATCTGGAGGACCCAGAGTTGAGGCGCCTGGCACAGTCTCTACCAGCCACTGTTCTGAGAAGCAGGGCGGATTCCACATCAAAGAAGTACCTTGGAGCGTACCAGAGATGGAAGACCTGGGCGGAGGCCAGACATGAAGGACCTGCATTCCCTGTCCAAGCAGTGCATTTGGCACTATACCTACAACATCTGAGTGAGTCCGTGCAGTCCAAAGCTGCAGTAGAGGAGGCAGTGCATGCATTGTCATGGTTGCATGAAGTAGCTGGGCTCGAGTCTGTGGGTAGTATGCCTATAGTGCAGGCTACACTGAGTGGCCTGAGACGTGTGTTGGCTAAACCCAAGACTCGCAAGGAGCCAATTACAGCAGATATGTTGAAGGCCATGGTGGAGTCTGTGGGGTCAGATCCATCACTGACAGAAGTCAGGCTGTTGGCAATGTGTTTGATAGCATTTGCTGGATTTTTGAGGTGTGATGAGCTGATTAAGCTTAAGTGTTCCGATATAACTACTAATTCAGAGAGCATGGTTATTAACGTTGCCTCCAGTAAGACAGATCAGTACAGGGAGGGGTCCTCCCTCATTGTGGCTAGGACCAGAACAGAGACCTGTCCTGTGAGTATGTTAGAAAAATATTTTGCAATGGGTGGGTTATGTCATACGTCGCATGCGAAGGTGTTTAGAGGAATAACTAAGACCAAGACAGGTGAAAAATTGCGAAAGGATTGGGGGGGGGGGGGGGGGGGGGGGCTGAGTTATTCTAGGGCACGTGAAATTTTGTTGGAGAAGATAAAGGCAATGGGTTGGGATCCATCACAGTTTGGGATGCACAGTCTTAGGGCAGGAGGAGCCACAGCTGCTGCCAATGCGGGGGTACCTGACCGGTTGTTCAAGCGGCATGGCCGCTGGAGGTCAGAGACAGCAAAAGATGGATATGTTAAGGACTCCGTGGAAAAGCATCTCGAGGTGTCCAAACACCTTGGGTTGTAAGTGCTACCTGCTTTCTTTGTTGCGCTATGTTAGGTGTCGTGCACAGCCGACGCTACACCAATGTGTTGTCATGGGAGTAGGTAGGGTACAAGGGTTATGTGGGAGGCAATAGGAGAGAGATAAACGTTTATGTCGTTTGAACGTAGTGAATTAGACAGAAACTACGCTCTCTCCGATTGCAATTGGATACATATTGCGTAAGTGTGAGGCACGTGGGCATGGCCACGTGGAGGAGGGTATATTAGCCTTGGGAGCGGGAAGAATGGTCAGTCTAAGGTCGTAGTGCACGTGACACCGGGAAAACTTCAAAATAAGTGTATTTTGACATGTTTTTTGTCATATTGGAATCAGGTTGCTCCTTAACATCATGACCACAGATGAAAGCACAAGATCTGAAGTCTGGTTCAGAGCAGTGTGTGTTGGGTTTTTTCCTCACTGAGGTTTTTTTCCCTGAGCTGGTGTGGGCCCACCACTCTAAATAAAGTAGGCTAAAACCAAAAATTTAGTTATAGGTAGTTGGCCCCTGCTCTGTGTGTGCTTCTATGTGTGCTGTTTTGTTGATTTTGTGGTGAAGTTTGTAAGGTGTCGATCTATGTTAGGTGTCGTGCACAGCCGACGCTACACCAATGTGTTGTCATGGGAGTGGGTAGGGTACAAGGGTTATGTGGGAGGCAATAGGAGAGAGTTGTTCTAGTCAAGTTACAGTCAACTCTACGGTACGAAACTTTAATGTAACGTTGGTACTCATTGTTTCCATCGACTGATTATGAGCGATGATTCTTGCTGCTTAAGGATAGGTTGCTATTTCGAAAACAATTTTGTAATCCCTAGCCCTTCGTCGATCCAAAAAAAAACGATGCCTAATAACTCTTCGCCATATAATGGGTGTTAATGGATTCATTTCGCTTCAGCCTTTTTTACATCCTGTATTTAACTAATCAAGAGTGTGCAATTGAATGGCTTTGGCTGAATCCTCTGCATGGTCCAGACACTAAACAAGAAGTACGTAAACCAAGTACACATAGGTGCTCGGCGGGTGTTAATAGATATAAATTACGTTCGCATGATGTTGTGTTGCTGCAACTAAGTTTCACAGTTTGCCCTTATAAGATTAGGGAGACGTATTTCAGAGATTCTCATGACTAAAAAATAAGTGTAAAATTATCAGAAAAGACACACTTTGTATCAAAATCCATTTCTATGATTCAACCAATGAGTCCCATTAATCTGAGCAGGGAGTCCACCCTATCATCTAGCCACTGTCTGTGCTTGAACTGGAGGAGGTCTTGTGGGAGAGCCTTGAAGCCAAACTTACATCCCATCAGAGCTCCACACACTGCACCATTGCTGGGGACCACACAAGACACACACATATCAACGCTCTCAATGGTCAACAAACCACCATTACGTGTCAGCATCCCCTCCTTCCATTATGAGCTTCATGATGGTCTCCCTGAAATCAGTAGCCTTCCTCAATCCATAGAACCCCGCCCCCAGGGCCTTGAATGTGTAGCTGTATTGGGACACTTCATATTACATGTCATATATATTACAAGTCTAACTATACCATAGGGATGGCATGCAGACAAGATACAAGAAGGAATTAAAGAAAAGTTTAGGGATCACTTGCCCTATTGTATTGGTCCCATTCCAATATTTCAAGGCTGTATTGGTCCCATTCCAATGTTCCAAGGCTGTATTGGTCCCATTGCAATACAGCCTTGCATTTCTCATCATTGCATTTGTCCCATTCCCAAGGATGTACTGACTCCATCCCCCCTGCCACCCCGTCGAAGGCAACTAACCCCATCCCAGCGCCATCCAGCATGAGCTCACTCAGGTCCTCCACTCCAATGTGCTTCCTTAGCTCAGCCCTGTGTCCCTCTTCCCCAGCCAGCACTAAATCAGAATACTGTGCGTCAACAATACATGCGCAGTTAACCCCTGTCTGTCGGGCTCCATCACATTGACCTGCAGGCACTCTTCGACCAGCTGTACTAGATGATCAGGTTTGTTTGCATCGTATCTGCCTTGCAGCATAAGGGCTACCTAGCAATAGATAATGTCAGGACTGGGGATGAGTCAATGTGATAAGGTAAGACTGGGGATGAGGCAACATTTGACACACGCACATGCGTGTATGAGGTATGAGGTTGGATGGTAAAAATTAAGCTTACCGCAGTTGTCACGGCGATACAGCTGGCAGCACATCTTGGGTCTGCATGAGTTACAGCACTGATCTCAAGTGTGTTCTTCATAACTTTACCGAGGTCTGGGGAGGAGCAATGGGTCAAACAGGTATCATTTCATCTTTAGAAAACTGTCAAATCACCGTCAAATTGAATCAATCCTAATATAGAAGTCCTCATCACTGCTCCATTGGCAGCAGATGTACACCTTGGTGCGTGTGTGGAGTGCATATGTATTGCATATGTATGCATGCACAATCACCACTCTACATCTGGTCAGCATTGGCCCTCCTTCCATCCCTCTCTCCATCCCTCCCTCCCTCCCCCTCTCTCCTCTCCTCCCTCCTTCCACTTCTCTCCTTCCCCTCTCTCCTTCCCTCCCTCCCTCCCCCTCTCCTCCCATCCATCTTCTCTGGCCACTCACCCCCATTGTTCCCACACTTCCCTTGCAGCCCTGTGAGGATCATTCATAAATTCCTTGTGTTCAAGGGTTCTGCCAACTGTATCTCCTATACCACGCCCACCTGGAAAATTAGATAATCTCAGCATCATTTCCTCTCCATCTCCCCCTCTACACTCTCCACACTCCCTCCATATGTCCCCCTACAATACTCACATATGTCACCAAGTTCCTCAAATCCATAATACATCCAGTTATGTAATCGCCTGGCGAAGTCAAGCCTGTCAACTCTCCCTCCCTTCTGCACAAGGCTGGTCAGAATCAGCAGCAACTGCTCAATAATGTCACGTTTGCATCACATGTATGATCTGTTCACTATCATGGTTACCATGGTTACCTGGTCCGTATCATCTGTCCAGTCTCCTTTTTCCCATCTTGCAATTAGAACAATTATGAAAGCCTTGGTTAACTTATTTCTAAGCTCACTTGTCTCTGTGCCTATCTGAAATGATGCTATGGTAACCGCTGGGTCCCGTTGGACCATATGTTTTCATAGAGGTCTCTTTATTCAAAAATTCAGTAGCAAGACCTAACGTGGTAATATTAAACGACAAATGACATTCATCTCCTTCTCCCCCCCCCTCTCTCTCTCTCCCTTTCTCTCCTTCCCCCCCCCCCCTCCCTTTCTCTCCTTCCTCCACTCCCCCCTCCCCTCCCCCTCCCTCTCTCTCCCTCTCTCAGTGAAGGCTTGCGATACGTAGTTGCATCCATTATATCGTATAGCTTAAAATATGGCCGGTGTCATGAAAATTACCAGCTACTTCAATAATATAAATTATAACACCGGCCATTTTAAGATTTGCAATAGCTATCAACTATCGCACAACCTTCCACAGAGATATACACGGCGACTGTGGTACAGCGGCTACAGTCGGTTAGTTTGTGCAGCGACTCACCAATGGCATCTCCGATGGCCTGCCCATATATGGTTCCCTTCACCTTGTCCACCACTTCGTCCTTGGATAGGGAGGACCAAGAGCTACAATATACAGTAGTGGGGTCTATAGATTCCGCCGGACCATCTTTTAAGCGTTCTGATGGGACAGACGAAACCTCTTAATATTTTTGGTGGGAACGTAGCATGTAACGAACTAGCCTGGCATATGATCAAACGCAGGAATGACCGATGCAGCCGGTCTACTGGACTTTACCCCCATTTGTAATACCGCTCTAGCGCTCTGGGCGTGGTTTTCACCTCGTTGATTATAATTAATCTTAAATGAGCATGGAAGGTAACTACACTTTAACGGGGGTAACTACACGTTAACGGGGTTGATCACGTCTCTCTGCCCTCACAATTGCCTTGTTTTCTTTCAACAATGAAGAGGCACCAAACTGCAGTGGAGCTGACACAGAAGGCGTAGCGCCGAGCCTTGCGGGGGTCGAAGTATCCGACGGTACTCTGTCGGCCACACCGACCGTGGCCACCACTACCACCACCACCTACAGTGCCACCACCTCGACCCCCTCGACCACCCTGGGCGCTGTGCACTTAGAAGCAGTGAAGGTACACATGTCAACAATGGTAAACAGACGCAAGGAACCTAGCTGCGAAGGTCAGTAACTATGATATTCTACGCACGTGATATTCTGTATAGACAGATGACGGCCTTCAGCCTTTCTAAGGCACACCCACCTCCCTCTTCTTCCTTTCTGACTACCTCATATAACTGATAAATATATTCATGTGGTTCCCTTGATATCCCCTCCTCTCTTTCCCTGCCCCCTTGGCTCCCCATGTTTCCGTAGTACTCTCTCTCTCTCGCTCTAGCATCATTCCTCTTATTCCTTCTGCCCCCCTTTGTGGTACTTATCAGGTCCCCAAGGGCAGAGAGAAGGTGCTGGGGTCCTTGATGATGGTGGTGGTGGTAGTGGTGATGGTGGCTCTACTGGTGGTGGCTCTACTGGTGGTGGCTCTACTGGTGGTGGCTCTACTGGTGGTGGTGGTGGTGATGGTGTTGGTGGCTCTACTGGTGGTGGCTCTACTGGTGGTGGTGGTGGGGATGGTAGCTCTACTGGTGGGGGTGGGGGTGGTGGTGGTGGAGGTGGTGGTGACTCTGCTGGTGATGGTGGCTGTACTGGTGGTGGTGGCTCTACTGGTGTTGGTGATGGTGGCTGTACTGGTGGTGGTGATGGTGGCTCTACTGATGGTGGGGTCCTTGGAACAGTTGGGCCCAGCCACATCTTCACCTCTGAGTGGTCCTCCCTCTCCAAGGAGGAGGTGGTGGACAAGGTGAAGGGAACCATATATGGGCAGGCCATCGGAGATGCCATTGGTGAGTGGCTTTCTGGGACAGAGTGTTAGGAGGGAGAGGAGGGGACAGGACACGGTCAGCCATATTTATCTTCTTGTAGGGCTATCTACTGAGTGCATGACCAAGGCAGAGGCCAGGGAGGTGTATGGGGAGGAGGGACCAATGGGTTATCAGAGAACATACATAGACTTCCACAGATCAAGGTATTGAACTCTGGTGGGAGGGGGGGGGGAGAAGGAAAGGGTGGGAAGGGAGGGGTGGGAGAGAGGAGAGGGTGGTGGGTGGGATTATTACTGCAGGATATAAGTGTTTCAGACTCACAGGTGGGATGAAGGCGATTGGACGGAGGATACTGATCAGGTTAGAGAGGGAAGGGGTTTAGGAGATTCATTGATTGTGGAATTAATTTACGCTGTGTCCCTGTTAGATGTTGGTGACCTTGCAGAGTGTTGTGAACAGTGAGGGCACGGCAGATAGGCTGGACTTTGCCAGGCGTCTGAACGATTGGATGATATTTGGTTTTCCAGAACTTGGAGATGTGGGTACGTTTACTGATGGCTTCCTCCCCCCCAAGAGGTATGCTTTAATGGGATGGGTAGGGTGAGGGTGTGGCTACTCCAGACAGGGGAAGGGACACCTCAAGACAGGGGAGAGGATGTCTCTAGACAGGGGAGGGGATACCTCTGGACAGGGGAGGGGATACCACTGGACAGGGGAAGCGATACCTCTGGACAGGGTGGGTATACCACTGGACAGGGGAAGGGATACCTCTGGACAGGGAGGGTATACCACTGGACAGGGGAAGGGATACCTCTGGACAGGGGAGGGGATACCTCTGGACAGGGGAAGGGACATCTGGATAGGGGGAAGGAGGTTTAAGTAGTCCTCATTTCATATCTCCATTATTTCAATGCTGTATGGATATCTTACTAGGTGGAATGGGAATCGGCACGGCTGTGCACAGGGCTCTGACCAGCACGCACTTCCTCTCCAGTCCACATGAGGCTGCGAGAGAGATGTGGGAACGGTCTGGGTACGTGCTGATGGGGAGGGGGATTGATGTGTATAGTAAGCATTCAACCCTCATGTTCATCAGACGTTACCTGGCAACCAATGAAGCCATCACAAGAACGTCAGTACTGGGTGTGGTGAATTTCAATGGTACTGTGAAGCTTTTTAAAATGTTACTTTTTAAAGGCACACCTTATTTTTTTGTGACTCCTCCCCAGACCTAGATAAGGTTATAAAGAACACACTTGAGATCAGTGCTGTAACTCATGCAGACCCAAGATGTACTGCCAGCTGTGTCGCCATGACAACTGCGGTAGCCCATCCCACATCCATTCATCCCCTCATGTCTCATTTAATGAAACCCCTCCCCCCCCCCCCCTAACAGCTAGCCCTGATGCTTCAAGGGAAGTACGATCCAATGAAGAAGTGTGACAATGAAGCCTTGGTGGAAAAAGCCATGGAGGTTAGTTTGTCTCCTTAGCTGGTCCAGGCTGTCTCAACCTGCCCCCCCCCCCCCCCCCATCCCAAGTATGCCTCCAAGCATATGTCCCTGGATGAACAGAGGGATGAGTTACGTAATCATGTGATGATGTCATCATTGGAAGACCTCCAGCTAGACGAAAAGGCATCGATCAGGTATGTGTATGTGTACTAGACATAGGGTGTGTTTTGTGTTTTGAGCATCACTCCTTATAAGGAGGGAGGGAGTGAAGTTCTTCATTCCCATGTGATGTAATGCTGTCAATATGTTCTATGAACAAGGTTAATAATAAGGTTAATAACAAGGTTAATAATCAACTTTGTGTTGTCATATTATTCTCTTGCAGCTACACATTCAAGGCCCTGGGGGCGGGGTTCTATGGATTGAGGAAGGCTACTGATTTCAGGGAGACCATCATGAAGCTCATAATGGAAGGAGGGGATGCTGACACGTAATGGTGGTTTGTTGACCATTGAGAGTGTTGATATGTGTGTGTGTCTTGTGTGGACTCCAGCAATGGTGCAGTGTGTGGAGCTCTGATGGGATGTAAGTTTGGCTTCAAGGCTCTCCCACAAGACCTCCTCCAGTTCAAGCACAGACAGTGGCTAGATGATAGGGTGGACTCCCTGCTCAGATTAATTGGTCTAAATTAATGTTATATGTTGTTGGTCATTTCGTTAATTTCAATCCTTTTTAATAGGGTTTTTATAAACGTACCCACTTGTAGAGGGGGAATCCCCAGGCTGTGTTTCACCACACAGCATTTTAGGATATGTTAAACAAAGCAACTTTGGAGAGATGGCAGCCATACTTTTACGTGACATCATACCTGAGGTGGTTGGTATCTCCAGTAACAGAAATTCTTACCCAGACCAACTTGAATAATGTGTTAATTAAATCAGCTTGAAACACCACATAAATACACATACAGAACACCACATATAAATACTTCACCTAATTAAAGAAAACACCACATCCCACATATGTGCACTTCATATGGTGTAGCCGCATACTGTATATGATGTAGCCGCATACTGAATATGATGTAGGCGCATACTGGCGTAGCCGCATACTGTATATGATGTAGGCGCATACTGTATATGATGTAGGCGCATACTGTATATGATGTAGCCGCATACTGTATATGATGTAGCTGCATACTGTATATGATGTAGCTGCATACTGTATATGATGTAGCCGCATACTGTATATGGTGTAGCTGCATACTGTATATGATGTAGCCGCATACTGTATATGGTGTAGCTGCATACTGTATATGATGTAGCCGCATACTGTATATGATATAGCTGCATACTGTATATGATGTAGTCGCATAATTCATATGGTGTAGCCGCATACTGTATATAATGTAGCCGCATACTGCATATGATGTAGCTGTATACTGTATATGATATAGCCACATACTTCATATGGTGTAGCCGCATACTGTATATGGTGTAGCCGCATACTGAATATGATGTAGCCGCATACTGTATATATTCATATATTCTTCACCATGCACTTCATATGGGGTAGCCAAATACTGTATATAAATGTAGCTGCATACTGTATATGGTGTAGCCGCATACTGTATATAATGTAGCCACATACTGTATATGGTGTAGCTGCATACTGTATATATGTAGCCGCATACTGAATATGATGTAGCCGCATACTGTATATGATGTAGCCGCATACTGTATATGATGTAGCCGCATACTGTATATGATGTAGCTGCATACTGTATATATTCATATATTCTTCACCATGCACTTCATATGGGGTAGCCAAATACTGTATATAAATGTAGCTGCATACTGTATATGGTGTAGCCGCATACTGTATATAATGTAGCCACATACTGTATATGGTGTAGCTGCATACTGTATATATGTAGCCGCATACTGAATATGATGTAGCCGCATACTGTATATGATGTAGCCGCATACTGTATATGATGTAGCCGCATACTGTATATGATGTAGCTGCATACTGTATATATTCATATATTCTTCACCATGCACTTCATATGGGGTAGCCAAATACTTTATATAAATGTAGCTGCATACTGTATATGATGTAGCCGCATACTGTATATGATGTAGCCGCATACTGTATATGGTGTAGCTGCATACTGTATATGATGTAGCTGCATACTGGCGTAGCCGCATACTGTATATGATGTAGCCGCATACTGTATATGATGTAGCCGCATACTGTATATGGTGTAGCTGCATACTGTATATGATGTAGCTGCATACTGGCGTAGCCGCATACTGTATATGATGTAGCCGCATACTGTAAATGATGTAGCCGCATACTGTATATGATGTTGTAGTCGCATACAGTATATGGTGTAGCCACATACTGTAGATATGATGTCATGCTGTAGATTATGTGGGTACAAAGTGTAGTCGACAGGAGAATAGAAGACAATGCATTGTAGTGGTGAGATCCAAGATGACATTTTAATCGGGATAAGAGCTAGTTTTGGAGTGAAGATAAGTTTAAAACTGCATGATCAACCAAAAGTCAATTAATTATTTTATTACATGGACATTCAGTCCCCACTTGAGGTATGCAGTTCCATGAACAGTGGACTGGCAATCTTAGGCAACTCCTTGTGATATATGATCTTTAATGGAATTTTACAACAGAAGACCAGAATCATCACATCCAAATAGTTGGATGTATAATGTACACATTCCATGTATACAGAAGCAACCATTTACTCCATGCAGATGTCACCTAAAGTACCATCTAGATGTTCTAATGATGTTCCTAATACTTTATCCTCTAATCCTCTACAAATGTCACCTAATACTTGTACCCTCTACAGATGTCACCTAATACTTGTAACCTCTACAGATGTCACCTAATACTTGTACCCTCTACAGATGTCACCTAATACTTGTAACCTCTACAGATGTCACCTAATACTTGTACCCTCTACAGATGTTACCTAACACTTGTACCCTCTACAGATGTCACCTAATACTTGTACCCTCTACAGATGTCCAGTTTGTCACAATGGTAGCATATCAGAGTGCCAAAACCTTTCTCTTCTGGGGAGACTGCTGATTGGTTTCAGCGTAGCGTTTGACATACGCAGTGTGGCAAATGAAAGTGAAAGCAGTCAAACTGCCGAGGCTGCTTGAAGGGGAAATACTTGTAGCTTGGTGAAGATGAAAAAAGGACTACACAACTGTTGATGGCGATTGTTTTAAACATTTTAGACACTTCGCATAAGCTGCTACTACTAGGTGAATCAGTGTCTCTGTTCAGTCAGGAACTCAAGAAGTTATTGGATCATGTGATGCATGAGATGTCAGAAAGATGGGACAACAGGATGCTAAATACTGATGGCAGGCTGTTATCAGATGCTACAATTGGACAAACTGATCAACAGTCTGAATACAGCCAAGTTCATATCTACATATGATCTATCACGGGGGGGGGGGGGAATACTGGCAGGTTCCATCACGTTCCCATGGTAACAGAGGCAACAAGGAAAACAGTGTGCACCCTTTGGTCAGTCCAAATTCAACATAATGTAGTTTGGACACCAGGGTGCTACCTTCCAGCATGTAACAAGGGCTGAAGGAATGGTCATCAGCATAGATGAACGATAAGGTTGTCCATTGAGAGCAAGCACATACCAGTTCTAGCAGCAGTACTCAGGGGACCAGGCTACAGCCAAACCTAGAATGCACTACTCGGGTCAAGTGGTAAATGTGGAAAGGCGAAGTTGCTACGGTGGAGGCATTCCCACTGCTCAAGATGAAGAATGTGAGTGTGTTCCTATGTCTTAACACAAGTTCATCCTGAAGTATGTAACAAAAAGCAACAACCCAATTGCCTGGTTTTGAATACCAAGTGTATTGAGGCAAGTTGAGGCATTAAAGTGGCAGCTGTGAACTGAATTGTCCAAACTTCAAGCATCCCTTGTACTCCAGATGGATGGGAAGTTATACTGATAACGAGCACCCAGTGGCCTACTTCAGCAAGATGCTATTACCATTGGTAAAAGTGGTATACTCCACCACTGAGAAGGAGTGCCTGCCAATCAAGCTGACCTTCCAGGTATACCTTATAGGGATATCCTTCACAGTACTGACCGATTATCAAACCCTGGAGTGGCTTGATGGCTTGAAGGATGACAATGCAAGACTCACAAGGTAAAGTCTGGGTCTGCAGCTGTATAATTAGGGCAAAGTGAAATGAAGGCTCAACTGCTATGTCAGTAGAAGACTAGGATTGTAAGGGTCCAGGAAAAGCTATTGGTGGATTTTCTATAGTGTAGTCATGTTAAACAGGCATTTGGGAGTATCATGTGCATACCATCAAGCGGGTTATATATCCTCAGTTAGGGATATTGCACAAGCCCTGTCTATTATAAATCCTCAGAGGCTTTTACAAACAGCAAGAGACAAAGACAGGAACTTTGCAGCCAATGCATCAGGATTATCACTGTAATACCACAGTATTTCAAACAGTGCTACTAGTATAACAAAAATGATTCAGCAGGATTGATGGAACTTGCATTAGTTCCATTAAGAAAAATGGTGCTGAGAAATAGGAAGATATTGTAAATTTTGTTGGAGTGGAGAAGACAGAAATACAAGGGAAGATATGAAAGACCATACATATAGAAGGCAGAGTATGGTCTCAATTAAGAACAGCAATTTATATGACTGTCCAAATAATCCTCTTGTCAGGAGTCTATGGTTTCACCAACTTTAATCTGCTTGGTATGTCAGGAGGTATACTTATCTTTGTTACTCCCTACGGATGTCACCTAAAGTACCCTCTAGATGCCTCTAACAATGTCACCTAATACTTGTAACCTCTACAGATGTCACCTAATACTTGTACCCTCTACAGATGTCACCTAGTATATGTAACCTCTACAGACGTCACCTAATACTTGTAACCTCTACAGACGTCACCTATTACTTGTACCTCTACAGATGTCACCTAATACTTGTACCTTCTACAGATGTTGCCTACAGATGAAACCTAACCTCTACAGAACATATCACCAGTACATCTAGATTGCATGTGTATTTTCTGTACTCCTGACCACCCACTTGTTTGACATCACCTAGTACCGCTTGCTACCTACTAAACGATTTCTTCCAGACAGCATTATAGAAATGTTTGGCTGTTATCTCTTGTCAGTATCTCCACATGTAGCAAAAGAGCAGACACGATGCAGTAAAGAATTCACAGGAATTGCTGCCTCCTTGGATGGGCATCGCCATAATGAACTTTTATGCCCAAAAAGATGCACCTGTCTTTGCAGTGACTGCATGATTCCATTTATGGGTTGATGGGGTATGCATTGGTGCACATCACGTGACTTTTTTCCCCTAGTAATGGTGTGATTCCATTTAACAGGTAGATGTGGTTGTCATCAAGAACACCACAAGTGTGAACATAAATCAAATCAAATGATTGAATTGTTATTAAATGTCCACATTGGTAGCAGAGAATGGCTGTATCAAGTGATGCAATTAGAATGCCAAAACCCATCTCTTCTTGGGAGACTGCTGAGTGGTTTCAGTGTTTGACATATGCAGTGTGGCAAATCAAATGATTGAATTGTTATTAAATGTCCAGCTCTCACCCTTGACATAGAAGACCTTTGCCACATTGGTAGCAGAGAATGGCTGTATCAAGTGATGCAATTAAGAGTGCCAAAACCCTTTCTCTTCTGGGGAGACTGCTGAGTGGTTTTTCAGCATTTGACATATGCAGTGTGGCAAATGATGAGGTGAAAGCAGTCAAACTGCCGACCCCACTTGAAGGGGAAGTACTTGCAGCTTGGTGAAGATGAAAATAAGGACTGCATGACCATTGATGCTGATTGGCTTAAACATTTTAGACACTTTGCATAAGCTGCTTGTACCAGGTGAATCAGTGTCTCTGTTCAATCAGGAACTCAAGAAGTTATTGGATCATGTGATGCCTGGGATGTACCATTAGCTGTTCTTGCACCAGTGATGACCAGAAGATTGACGGACTCAAGGAACAGGTAGCACTGTTGCACAAGTACACTATTCTAACAACAGGCAATCCAATAACCAACAACAGCCAGATATGACCAATCACCTCATTGTTTTAATTACAGTAGGCAAGGACACATTGCACTAAACTGTTGCTAATACCATTAATAGTAGCAGCAGTAAAAACGCAAAGTAGCAAATATAAGCATTGACATAGTTAGAAATAATGTTAGATTTGTATAATTCATTTCACTTCTTAAGCAGCAGCTGCGAACATATAAAGATTTTAGAAAACTAATATACTAATCATCGGAGGCTGTTTTTATTCTTTTCTTTTTTGATGAATATTAAGAATGCTATTCTCCATTTCAGGTCATAAATGCCGAGGTGATTCAGGGTCACTTTGACATTGGCATAAAATCAGTAGAAATAATGTTAAGATTTAGATAATTCATTTAACTTCTTAAGCATGAAATAGCTGTGAACACTCCAAGGGTAGTGGCATCTTAGTGGAAGCCTGGACTGCGGTTGATATCGGCAGTGGGAGATGGAATACCCATCCTGGAACATGTTAAAACAGTGGTGGCAGTTGGGGGCTTGGTGAAATGAAAGTTCATTGTATAGTCAAGGTTCTCACTACACCTGGAATTCTTTCCTTAAAGAACATGGACTACACCTTGGTTTCACTACTACTCCATTTACTGTACCAAAAGTAGAACAGGTCAATGTGTACTGCAGCCAGCAGACCAGGCACCACAGGAGTCAACAGTGTTGAAGACACCTGCCAGGTCTCACACTAGTGTCATACAATTTCATGTGCACTGCGTTTGTGAAAGACAAATTTACAAGAAGATGGCCAATGGCTTTTGTGACAATGATGTGGATGATGATCTGTGGCACACTGCTCTGCTACATAGGCAGCAAGCGCCTACATAGACCTTGATTTGCTGCAGTACCAGGATTTTTAAATCCCACTACTGGTTGCTTTGCACCAAATCCAGCCCACAGAATCCCAACCTATTTTTTGGCTTGAAAAAGTATTTAAAATGTAGAAAGTTGCAGTCCCTGGTTGGCTGCAACAGTATAGGTGAGGATGAGCTCAGGGGAGTTAAGGTTCTGTGTGGATTATTGCAAGTTGACCACCAAGGATGCATATCCACTCCCACGGATTGAGGAAGTCCAAGCTAGGTTGGTGTTGGTATCCACCAAGATGGTTCTAACAAAGTAGGGTATTGGCAGCTACCTACACTTATCCTCCATTTTTTCGTAGTTGAAGACAGCAGGGCTTACATTGTGAAGGAGCAAGTGCCAAATAGGAATGTCAATAGTAATATACAGGTCTAGGTTGTATCTTTTCAGCAACATGTTTTACCTCCAGATGAAGCAAACACATAAAGACAGTAATGGAATGGCCAACACCAAGTAGTTTCCTTAGGTGTTGCTCCTCTGCAAAGATTGATACTAAAGGACAACTCATTTGTTGGACCACCAAGCTTTCTAATCCTTTCAAGTGATAGCAGACTGGATCCAAGCCTGCTGATGCATTTTTTCCCCAGCAATGATGGGTGTAATTCTCTTCAGTGGCCTGTGTCCTTGGTGAGGATTGTCTCATTACAACCATCATGTGAAGTGTGACTTTATTCTGTAGTGAAAGTGTGGATCAGAAGCTAGTCAATTGCATTGGAGTTTATTCTGTAGTGACAGTGTGGATTTGCTGGCACTCAAAACAAAAAGGTATGATAGTAAGGCAATGAGAACTGTTATGGTGAGATCCAGGATTTTTAATCAGGATTAGATGCTAGTCAATTGAATTGCAAAGTACACGTTTAACTGGTTTGTCTTTATTAGATCAGAGTTAGTATGGTATACAAATAATCAGAGCATATTAAGGTGAATGGTTATCTGATGAAGTTATTAATGCTGCTCAAGCTTTTTATAAAAGACGTAAAATGCCAATAAGTAGTTTGTGTGGGGTATTGAAAGCACCACCTTTTATCCAATGGACAAGTGAAGTATTTTTATGCACTGGTTTAAAATGATGCAAGGGTCTGGGAACCCTTCCACATAATCATTACGTCATCAATTATTATTTGAACATTGATAAACTATTTTAAGCTGCTCTTGACTAACCATATGTAACAGGGACACGGTGAAAAGAGCACTCAAGGAGACGGTGGAAGGCTGGGTTGCCACTACATCAAATGGTGAATGGGTAGCCCCCCATAGTCCAGAAAGATGGGACAACAGGAGGCTGAATGTTGACGGCAGACTGTTGTCAGATGCTACGATTGATTGGACAAACTGATCAACATTCTGAGTTCATATCTGCATATGATCTATACTGGCAGGTTCCCATGGTAACAGAGGCAACAAGTGTTTGTGACACCCTTTGACCCATCTGAATTCAAAGTGATGCAGTTTGGACTGCAGGGTGCTTTGAAGGACGCGTAACAAAGGCTGAAGGAATGGCCACCGGCATACATAGACAATAAGCACATATCAGTTCTAGCAGTCGTACTCAAAAGGTTTCATGGACTAGGTCACGGCCAAACCTAGAATGCACTACTTGGGCCTAGTGGTAAATGGGGAAAGGCGAAGTAGCTACAGTGAGACATTCCAACTGCTCAAGATGATGAAGAATGTGAGTGTGTTCCTATGTTTTACCACAAGTTCATCCTGAAGTATGCAACCCTTGCAACAAATAGCAACAACCCAATTGCCGGGTTTTGAATGCCAAGTGTGTAGAGGCATTTGAGGCATTAAAGCAGCACCTGTGAACAAGTCCCGTACTGAAGTGTTCGAATTTCAAGTGCCCATTTGTACTTAAGATGGATGCATCAGATTTTGGGGGGCGGGGGGGCTGCTACTGAAAATGAGCATCCAGTGGCCTATTTCAGCAAGAGGGAAAGGCAGTACTCCACCACTGAGAAGGAGTGCCTGGGAATCAAACTAGCCGCCCATGCCTTCCAGGTATACCCTCCTAGGATATCCTTCGCAGTACAGATCGAATATCACACCCTCAATCGCCTGATGGAGGACAATGTAATACTCACAAGGTTGAGTCTGTGTCTGCAGCTGTATCAGTTTAAAGTGAAGTGAAAGCTCAACTACAATGTTGGTGGAAGAAGGTTAGGAGTGTATGGGTCTGGGAACCCTTCAACAGAATTATGTCATCAATTATTGCATGAACAATGATAAAGCTGCTCTTGGCGGGACACTACAGGAGGTCCAAAAGAGTGATCAATTCTCATGTACCCCCCACGGAAAACCACATAGAAAAGCTATTGGTGGATTTTCTATAGTGTAGTCGTGTTATAGAGGCATCTGGGAGTATGAAGCACATACCATCAAGCGGGTTATGCATCCTCAGTTAGGGATATTGCTGCATCTTGTATAAGTCCTCAGAGACTTTTACAAATGGCAAGAGGCAAGGACAGGAAATTCATTATCACTGTAATACCACAGCATTTCAAACAGTGTTACCAAGGTAACACAAATGATTCAGCAGAATAGATTAACCTACTTCGGCTCCACTAAGAAAAACAGTGCTGAGAGTTAGGAAGATATGGTGAAGATGGTGTTTGAAATATTTCATTGGAGTGGAGAAGACAGAAATACAAGGGAAGATATGAAAGACCGTACATATAGAAGGCAGAGTATGGTCTCAATTAAGAACAGCAATTTAAATGACTGTCCAAATAAACCTCTTGTCAGGAGGTTTTTTTAATTTTGCGTAACTATGGTTTCACCAACTTTTGTGCAGGCTGCTGGCATAGCACAGTATATCAGGCGGTATAAGAGTGTAAAATACTTGTAACCTCTACAGATGTCACCTAACCTCTACAGATACCACCTAATACTTGTAACCTCTACAGATGTCAACTAACCTCTACAGATACCACCCAATACTTGTAACCTCCACAGATGTCACCTAACCTCTACAGATACCACCCAATACTTGTAACCTCCACAGATGTCACCTAACCTTTACAGATACCACCTAATACTTGTAACCTCCACAGATGTCACCTAACCTCTACAGATACCACCTAATACTTGTAACCTCTACAGATGTCACCTAACCTCTACAGATACCACGTAATACTTATAACCTCTACAGATGTCACCTAACTTCTACAGATACCACCTAATACTTGTACCCTCTACAGATGTCACCTAACTTGTACCCTCTACAGATGTCACCTAATACTTGTACCCTCTACATAGGTCACCTAATACTTGTAACCTCTACAGATGCCACCTAATACTTGTAATCTTAACATATGTACTATTACCCTGTAACCTAACCTTAATAAATGCCACTGAAGACTTAGACGTAGTATTTTCACAGACCTATACTGCTCTAACGCATCACCTAAGTAGATCTAATGTCTAAAGAGAAGACCTTTTCAATATTCATAACCTTGACGTCCCCTAATATTGCTACCCGCTAAAAGATTTCATCTAGTGCATTCCAGACAGCATTAAGGAAATGTTTGGCTGTTATCTATATGACAATATTCCCTGCTATATTATTCCATGTAGCTTTCCCACTGTACTGGCAGCAGTCTGAAGGTTTAGATCGGGTAAACCATACTTAATTCCTGTGAGTGTGCTACTGCATCTTCTGACCTTTTGCTTTATATGGACTGACAAGAACTGCTGCAGCAAAGCAATCTCCTGCTTGACAGTGTGTAGGACCATCCACAAAAGATGTAACGTTAGAAGGGTGTCACCAATATCAAGTGACATATTGTATGTCCCACTGATTTTCAGTGAAGGTGCGATTCTCTTTTCTTGTGGATGTTGGTGTCCCGTGACCTTGATGATATTGTCTTTTAAAAATATCATGTGATCAAGGTGCCTTTTTCATCTGTGACTCCGTTTTACGGGATGATGTGGCAGTTAGTGCTGCATTTCGTAAAAATAAGGACACTGGCAAGTGTGATACATTCCACAGCAGTAGAGATGTTTTCAAGCTTTTGAGCTTTTGAGAATGTCATCAACAATGATACATGCACCAATCACAACAGAGTACTCCATGAACCCCTTGCCTTTAAATAAGCTTTAAACAATTCAAATACTAGTAGTTGTCAACATTATGAGACCAGCTTATTTAGGGGTGAGTGTTCTCTTGGGCGACAGTTCGGTTGTGTTCTCTGATCATAAAGCCTTCTACAGTTCTTCCTTTTGTGAGAAAAAAACCAGTGCTATTGATGAGAAGCAGATGATAAGGTTAGCACTGTTGTGGTGGGCTCCAGTATACTTTAATCACCTGGGATGACAAAACCACTCCAATGTATTTGGAATGAAGATGATGAGCATCAAAAGATATTGCACAGTAGATCACTGAGTTGTCACGGAGACACAACTTGGCATGCCATGCCCTGTTTGCTGCACCACAAAACAGGTGATGTCATTAATCACATGAGTATTTTTAGGTTACATGAATAAATCTTTTTTATAAGGCTTGAGCAACAATAACTACCATATCTGACATTCACTACTTAAATGATGGTTAATATTATAACATTCTAACTCTGATCCAAATAAGGTAAAACCATAATTTAAACCTGCTGTTTTAAATAAGACAGACATCAACTATGGCATGAGCATCATTCGTAAGCTTTGTTATTTTTACCACAGCATATAGTGATATGGAAGGTAAAGGCTACCAAGCGCCATAAGGTTGAAAAGGGTAGAGTAGCCACGTTGGTGATGTGGTCAGTTGCTCATGTGAAAGCGCGAAAGTGGGAGTAGCTCCCTGAAAACTGGGTGGAGCTCACAATAGGCAGACTGCACGACAACCTGCAAAAAACTAGCCATAGCAAAAAGGCCACATTTGTATGAAGAATGCAACATCATCTCCTAATGTCTGTAAAATATAGGCAAATGAGTTTTTATCTCATGAAAGTAATCCAGAAGTCCTATAAATATGGCAGTAATAATCCAGCAATGATTAGGACGTTTGCCCTGTGGAAGGACGCAGATCTATGACCAATCTATTATGGACAGCATGATGTCCTAGGTAGCAAATGTAAAAACTTTTGATAATACCATGAGGTACCAAATTGTTAGGCAGGTTTGGTCATTTAGCACGTTTAGAGATGTGCAGATGGGGGACTTGTTTAGAGCGGCTCAAAGAATACAGTGGAAGACAAAGGACCCCATCACATCACATCTGGGATTACATCACATCTGTCAATCCTCACCTGGAGGTGGCGATCGAACATGTGTATTGCATACTGCAGGGAATATCAGGAGCCTGGAGAGGGAACCACATCATTACCACATGGAGCCACCACAAGCACAATACTCACCACCAACATTGAATACTGGTAATGCCATATTGCTGATAGAACTACTGCACCTTTTCATCACTGTAGCAGCTCTGTTGTAGCACAAAATATTCTGCAGCCAATGGATATCAAAATCACACCACCACAACTTTGGTCACATGATATCAATATCTCTCATTGAGGGCATAAGGCTTCAACAGATACCACATTGTCCCTCATAGGGAGTCATACGCCACTGCAGAAAAAGGTCACACTTGGGTCATCTGACATCAAAGAAGTAAAAAACATTCTCTATGAGAATGTTGGTGGCATATTAGATTGGAAGTCAATACAGGAAGGAAACAAGGAGGGGAAATGTAAGTTCTATATTTTGCCCATTTGTAGGACATAATGTTTGTGTGCAAAATTAGAACAATTACATTTCCCCATTTTATTAGACCTTTGTTTCCTTCCTTTAGACAAGATTATTGCCTTCCAATCCTATAGTTCTCATAGAGAATATTTTTATTACTTGTTATTATCTTCATGAGATAAGAGACTTACTTTTCTGGATCAGCCTCATAGCATAGATATTCTTTTCTGGATCAGCCTCGTAGCTGTCGGGCTCATAGACCATTACTGGATCAACCTCGTAGCTGTCGAGCTCATAGATCATTTCTGGATCAACCTCGTAGCTGTCGAAATCATAGACCTTCCTTTCTGGATCAGCCTCATAGCTGTCGAGCTCTTAGACCTTCTTTTCTGGATCAGCCTCGTAGCTGTCGAGCTCATAGATCATTTCTGGATCAACCTCGTAGCTGTCGAAATCATAGACCTTCCTTTCTGGATCAGCCTCATAGCTGTCGAGCTCTTAGACCTTCTTTTCGAGATCAGCCTTGTAGCTGTTGAGCTCATAGACCTTCTTTTCGGGATCAGCCTTGTAGCTGTTGAGCTCATAGACCTTCTTTTCGAGATCAGCCTTGTAGCTGTTGAGCTCATAGACCTTCTTTTCGAGATCAGCCTGGTAGCTGTCGAGCTATAGATTTTCTTTTCGGGATCAGCCTTGCAGCTGTCGAGCTCATAGATCAGCCTGGTAGCTGTCGAGCTCGTAGACCTTCTTTTCTGCCACAGCACCAAGAGGCTACCAAATCAACTGCAGACAAAGGTCACACATGGATCACATGATATCCTTAAAAGCACACATTCCTCACCAGAGTCACACAGCAGCAGCAAAGGCTAGCACATCAGAAATCACCTCACCCCCTGTGGAAGGCCATATGCACAAAGTTATAACCTTCATCTGAAGTACTCCTTAATGCTGAACCCTCACCTGGATGGACAGTAGGATCTTCTTTGCCTCCCCAAGGATGGCCTCCCCATCGCCCTCTCCCCTCACCCTTCCACACCCAAACACCTTGCCCTTGCTCAACCACCACCCTGACACCCCACCGTACTCCCCCACCTCCCCTTCCCTCCCTCTCCCCCGCAAACATCCGTCATCCCTCCACTTCCACCGCTGTACACCTCCATGCCCTCGCCTCCCAGCCCCCCCACCTTCCACCATTACCACACCTCCCCCTGGCTCACACTCCTCTGCCCACACCTGCAGAAGCCCCCCAACCCTCACGACGAAACACCAGGTCCTTTCGGGTATATCCAGGGAGGGGACGAAGGAGGAGGGAGGGAGGGATCGGGAAAAGAAGTTTTTAGACTTTAGGTTTTTTTTTGAGGACAATTTTAAGCCGTTCCGTTCTCATCACTTTCCACATGACCTGGTGCCGTGGAGCATAACAACATGACCTCTCATGGTGTGGCACACACCTTCACCCTCCCCTTTTCCCCCTTCCCCACCACCATTGGTCCAGTACACTGTACCTGCACACCTGTGTCCCATCGGTGACCACGCTAGTCAGAGAGCCACACCCTTTCAAGCTGCCACAGCTATCCCAGGGAGATAGTTCTAGCCCTTACAGCATACGTATAGCACTCCTGAGAGCAGTGTGAGGATCATCATGTTCAATGCAAACCCTAGCGGCTTCCATTGACAATCATGATGCTCACAGTCACTGCCAGAAGTACTATAAGGAGCTGTGAGGTTGGTACTTCATCTCCCCCTAGAGGTGGGGATAGGGCAAGCAATGGTTGCCTTAACCCAGCCATGCTGCCTTCCACCTTAAATGACCCACAAGAATACTGCATAAGAATGTCACATGACCAGCAGTGCCAATGGATGACACAATGTCATGTGACACCCTTGATAGTATTCCTGTGGTGGGCAATGGAGGTGTCTCCCAGCGGATCCAACACCTAATATCCAGAGGGAGACCCCCCCAGGTGTAAGGCAATGTAGCCAGTGACAGGGGAGAGGCTTGGATGCATGGGGTAGAGGTGATTCAATGGAACTTGTGTGCATTGCAGCACCATCTGCACCCAGATAGCAACCAAACCACACCCCTTCACGGTCATGGCAACCATTGCTAGCCGTGGATCAGCTACTAGTATGAAGGAGGTGCCTCTGATCTCCACATGTCCAGCACTTATTTGTCAGAACTTCATCGCATCAATGATGGCGTCATAGAACTACATCAGAAGCTAAGCAATTAATGACCGACATGCATGTTATTAATTAGCAGAGGAGCAACGAACTAATAATGATTAGAACACCACTAGTAACTACTTTAAATGTCTCAAAAAAGTTTGCTATTAAATAGAAAGCGATTAGAAGCGTTCGATAATGTAGTTGCTATGTACCATCATTGAGGGAATGTAGTTATGAACAGAGGACATTTGTCCCCTAGTGCATGGTTGTGGAGACCATGGCAACAACCTCTGCCAAGAGTAAGGGGGTGCCCTGGTTGGTTAGCACTGGTCTGTTGCTCAAACCCCACCTAACAGAAAATGTAACCACCCCCATGCACCACCACATGCATCACCCATCCCCTCACTTCACACTACGGTCCGACCTCCCATTCCATACACCCTCCCTTACCCACACCACTTCTCACATCCCATCCCTCCCCACCCTCATCCCCTAAACCCTCCCTACCTACCCTGCAACAGAGTACCAGTACTGACCATTGGAGCAGAGGTACACCTGACGTGGACATGATGGCAGGCACCAATGTACTGGTACCATGGCGATGGGGATTAGAAGGGGGGGGGGGGAGGGGTAGGTGTGTGCCTTGCACACCACAAGCTGGTCACCAACACCCTCATCTTTGATTCAATATTATGGGCGTGGGGGATGGAGTGCATTTCAACACCACACTGTGCTCTGCACATGTGTACTTTGTATCACTGTACACTTTTTGTATTAGTACTAGGCACACTCCATCCCTGTTGAAATGCTCCACTAAGAAGTACACATGAGATTTCCATATTCCACACCACTTTACTTTTCAGCACCAGGTCATGTGGGGCCGGCAAGCCCCCCACACCCCACCCCCACCACACACAAACACACCACACAAACACACACCACACACACACAACACACCCCCCTCACACACCACCCCCACTACGACGCTTAGGGGGCGGGGCGTCTACATCCGGGCTTGCCAACCTACGAACGGAACGGCGAGAAGCAGGGGGAACAAAGGGGAGGGAGGAAGAGGAAGAAGACGAAGGGGACGAGGAGGGGGGGACATACCCAGAAGGACCAGGCATTTCGCCTGAAGGTGAAGGTCTTCTGCGAGATGGGGCAGGACGGAGGGGCACAGGTGATGGATTAGAAGGTGTGATAACAGCGGTAAGCAGAGATGCGGTGTTGGGGGCACTGGCAGGTTTGGCCACAGAGGTTTCTAGGGCAGTATGGTAGGTCAGGATGGTGGCTTCAGAAGCCGAGCAGGAGAGAGGCAGGTCAGGCGAGGTCTGGAGCGTAGCAGGGGCCGGAGTGATGGGAACAGCGGTGACGAAGTGTTGGGTGGCCTCGGTGTCAATGAGCGAGGAAGGGGACTGGTGGTACACGTCTCGAGAGGAGGAGGGCGGCCAGTTTGAATTGGCTGGGGGAGACCCTCCTCGAGGGGCTACAGGGGTGGACGAGGTGACAGGTGCCGGCAGACCAGCAGAGATGATTGCCTCCAGGTGTTTCACCTTCTCTTCCAGTTCAACCGTCCGCCTCTCAAAGTGGTCTGCACGCTGTGCTCTGTTCTCGAGGTACACCAACCTCTGTATGATGTCAGCCATAGTGACCCCTCCCTGAGGAGGTGATGGTGATGGTGAGTCCAGAACTGGTGGTGGTGGTGGTGCTGCTGCTGCCAGAACTGGTGGTGGTGCTGCTGCTGCTGCCAGAACAGGTGGTGGGGCCTGGACAACTGGTGGTGGTGGTGGTGGTGGTGGTGGTGGTGGGGCCAGGGCAGCCATTGCCCTCTCCATAGCCGCCAGACGCCTATCAGTCCGTGACCGCCTGCGCTCCTCGACGTTGATGACTGTGTGCACCAAGGAGCAACAGACCTCATCACAATAGTATACAAGTAAATGCACACACACATACACACACACACACACACACACACACACACACACATACGCAAACACACAAAATCAAATCATGCAGGGAACACACAATCGAATCATGCAGGCATGAACCATGATTATACACGTACTCTGCACCCATCCCAGTTGCTACGGCTACCATACCATACACAGGCAAAAGCAATTTAACGTACCCCTCATGGTCTTTGGAGCATGGACGGCAGTAGGATGGTGGATGCCTGTATATAAAGTAAATCTAAATCCAATTGCAAGTTAATGTAATTAATATATCTTCGCAAAGGTGAACTGTTTTCTTCCACCTGTTCGGTGTTCCCGCTACCATTTTGGTGCTCTAGTTATTATCCGCGTGTACAAATTTTGCCAACCCGTCTCCAGGTATGAGCGTCGAAAGCGCGTCCAATTCGGTACATTTGCAGAGGAGTGCCGTTGGCTAGCTATTTACCATGCAATCCAGATCGTTCACATGTAACCCGTTACATAATATTTGAGTGCACGCTACCCAAATTATGTCAATAACTTAATATGAGCAGTTATTAAGTTGACCACCAATTCAACGTGAGTGGCGGATCCAGGGACCAGGGGCCAACCCCATCGTAATAATATAATTCGGGGTCGAGGCGCGAAAATGGACCTAGCGCATATTTTTTCAACGTCACATTCTAAGAGACACAGCTTTTTTTTTTTACGCACTAAAAATTAGACAGTCCATCATGGAGTTTGACAGCGGCCTGAATTACAAATTTGATGGCTGCTTCCTGGAATATGGCTAGGTCCCTTTTCGACCCAATAAATTACAAATGGTAGCACATATCTAGCATGCATGTATGAAACATATCTAGGTGTGGTTTGGGCATCAAGAGGTATAAGGGAGTGTGACATTTTAGCACAACGGCTGTTACGTGATGGTACCGTACCTTCACATACATACAGAAGCACTGCTGGCATATTTAGCATTCAGAGGGACTACTCAAGGCTATCAGTACGTGCAGGTGGGGGGGGGGGGGGGGGGGGGGGGGGTTGTTATTATCATGAGAAGATCTTTGTTGAACAAATGGCAACATGGCACTGAGCTAATCGATGACGCCGAGCTTACAAGGACCCTGTTGTCCGTACATGTAGCTTTCAATTACTTATACAGTCGTACGTCACAATATATGCCCATACAAGGCAAGAGGTGGAATCCTCTGCATGGTATCGGCTATATAGAGATTGGTTAACTTATACATACGTACCCAGATGACATTCTAAATGCGCAATTGCCTCGCATGCATGATATACTACTGCTATTTTAACAAATCACAAACCCGGAGACATGCATGTCCTACGAAATTGACTCCATCAAACGCAAATTATAATTAGCGGCGTTAGTACTAGTGAGGCTAAGCACGCTATACGTCTGTGAATGTTACTTCATGCACGCTCATAAAGCCGTTAGCATTTGTAGCTGCTGTCTCAGCTCACCGTGGGCGTGGACGATATGGCGCATGTAGCGCTGGGCTTGCGAGGTACATCGCTTGGTAACGGCGCCAGGTGGTGAATTGATGGTCAGTAAGGGCGCCCGTGAGCCCTGGATACATAAGCGAGGGAAGGAAGAGTACAAGTGAAACATGTGAATTCAGAAATTGGACATTTTTAGATGTGTGTGTGTGTGTAGTGAGGGTCTCTCTCTCTCTCCAGTATGTCTCTCTCTCTCCTCGCTCTCTCTCTTACTCTCTCTTCGCTCTCCCTCCCTCTCTCTCTCTCTCTCTCTCTCTCTCTCTCTCTCTCTCTCTCTCTCTCTCTCTCTCTCTCTCTCTCTCTCTCTCTCTCTCTCTCTCTCTCTCTCTCTCTCTCTCTCTCTCTCTCTCTCTCTCTCTCTCTCTCTCTCTCTCTCTCTCTCTCTCTCTCTCTCTCTCTCTCTCTCTCTCTCTCTCTCTCTCTCTCTCTCTCTCTCTCTCTCTCTCTCTCTCTCTCTCTCTCTCTCCCCTCCCTCCTCTATTCTCTTTCTCACTCTCCTCCCTCTCTTCCCCCCTATCCCCCTTACCTGCCAGCGGATGGTAAAGGCGTCATGGCACTGGAAACAGCACAATTTCTGTGTGTCTCTGGCGTTGTACAGTGCCATGAGGGAGTCTCTCAACCCAGCACGGGTTAGCGGCTACATGGAGAGGCATAATGACCATGAAAAGTGCCTATATACACACTAACTCACAAGAACGTTTGCATTCACAACAATTGCCATTGCTTGGAGTTTTTGAAAAAAAACGAATTTTTAAAAATTGATCACGATCTTATATAGCATGCATGCATGGGTACCCGAGCGTTTAGCGGGTAACTAGTTGGGCGTGGTCGTATGTAATGAATGCAATCAATGCATGCAATTATGCTCTGAGTCCATGGGGTGAAGTACAGTATATATGAGGGACATCTTCAGGTAGGAGAGTTCAAGTTGCTTCGAAATTGGTATTCATTCGTAAAAGGGTCCTTTAATTCGCTATTGATTTTTTCCTGTTCGTTAATTTGTACTTCATCAGTTACGGAGATATAGTGCGTGTACGGTTATTCGCGCCAAAAATTTTGGCGCCGTACATTGAGTTGCCTAAATCATAGATATTAGAAGTAATACTCTAATATCTATACCTAAATCATTGTCGCTAATTGTGCAGGAAACCATCCTGCACACACTTTGCTGAAGTACAAATTAACGAAACAGAACAAATCAATAGCGACAGGACCCTTCTACGTACGTATCGAAATTGAACGCTCATATATGACTTTACCTCATAGAGAACGCAAACTGTATCATTAAAGTTACATAGTCAACACACATATATATATGTGTGTATGGAACGGTGCCCAGCAAAATCACTTTTTCAAATTTTCCAGGACAAGCAAAAGAAAATTAACTCTCTCATTGAAAATAAACTCATGCAGTGCCTAATAACGTTTTCATGGATAGTCCAATTTAGGATGTGTGTGAACCTTTTGATAGAAGCTCTTAGGAGTTCATGGAAAATCAAAACAATTTGAAAACTTGAAAAACTATCCAGAAGGGTGATTTTGCTAGACACCGGCTGTCTCATATATATACTTCACCCATAGAGAACACCACGAACCGTAAATGCTATTGACTTCCTATTTTCAACACTTCATACTACATCATTTCTCTCTGGTATAATAAATTTTGGGCTCTTGCATTAGCTTCGTGCCAGTGTTGCAACGTCCGATACCCCTTGGGGTTCAAACTGGCCATATCTTTCGGCAGGACATCTCAATTAACTTGAGATGTTCTGTACCTATCGATTTGTCCTGTTCGTTAATTTTTACTTGATCCGTTACGGAGATACAGCTGTGCAAAGTAATTGCACATTTCTCGTTCATTTCGCGCCATTAACCTACTTCAACCTGGTTCCCGCTACTCCGAGCACATGAATATACAATAACCTCCCGTGCCCATGCCACTACATGTACAACTGAAGTACCACCGTTAATATATATATATACGTTCTTACAAACGTCAGTGGTTCTCTTCTATAACGAACAAGATTCGTTAAGCGATCAAAATGCGTAGGATTCAGCTACCATCACCATACAAAACACGGTACGTACTATCAGTACCGATACGCGCGCACAACAATATGTGTCCCTGTCGATTCGGTCATACTCTTTGGGTGCCACTCATTGCGTGGCCATTTATAGGCTCACAACCTATAACAGTACGTAAGAGCCATGAGATATAGTGCACGGTGTATCAGCTAGGCTATGGGAGAGGCGTGGTCGATTTAAAGACACATGCAGCGCAGCTAGGCTGGAACGCATGTAACCCTTCCTTATTGTCGGGATTTGCGTTCTGCTGGCACATATATTTTAAACGCCCACCGTTTTTCATTTCATCTGCATGGCTGGCACACACACACACCCATGAACCAACACATACACACGTCTCACGTCACACTTATACACACTCTTTCCACTATTCTTTCCCCTTGCTGTACACCCTGTAAATTGCTATGTGCTACATGGATTCACTCATAAGCTTTGTCTATTTGAACTTTTTTTGGTTACAGTGCTTTTACTGGCTTACTATCCAACTATTTATATTCTGACTGATGTGTTTTTCACGTGTGTAACTGGATTGTGTGTTTTATACACCGTGGTATAGGAGCATGGGAGCCATGGGGGCAAAGGCCCCAACAATTTTTTCAGAGGAAGGCCCCCCTCCCAACCCCTCCCCCCATTGGTTGTATGTACTGGGTTAATGTGTTGTATGTACTGGACTATTTGTTCCTGTCTCACCGTACCTGCCACATCATGACGTACCATGCCTCATGTCCCATATTCCATTACATGCATCCATTTACACACTCACACACTAATACAGACACAAATCACTATAAACGCTGAAGATACAAGTAAATAAAAACCTTCTCTAACGAGAAAGTTGGTGGGCATATAGGATTGACAATGGTGGTGTAAAAAGCACGGAAACAAGTGTGACAGAAATTTTACTGGAAAATTGAAATAGGCCTATATATTTAGCCCATTTTCTCAGGCGTGCGCTGCCTAAATGTGAGTGGGCTAAATATAGGCCTATTTCAATTTTCCAGTAAAATTTCTGTCCCACTTGTTTCCGTGCTTTTTACACCACCATTGTCAATCCTATATGCCCACCAACTTTCTCGTTAGAGAAGGTTTTTATTTACTTGTTTCATAAGTTTTTTTTTCTCCGTGTCAACGAAGCTTCATAACTGTAATGTGATGAGGAACGATGTGCAATGGACAAATGTCTATACCTTACGAACGCTTTGTGCATTGCCCCGACCACAAGTTACTATAAAACTTTAATAAATACGTACTAGTATGTTAAAAATTTAGCCCACTCACGTCTCAACATATAGTGCACGGTCTGTTGTATGGGCTAAATATAGGCCTATTTCAATTTTTCAGGATTATTAAATGCACAGCTCGCAGGTATTTAGTATACCCATACCGTATATGATACTTTTTCGTTGTAGCTTCTTTCTCAATTATGACCTTAAGGGGCACCGCGCCGGTAAATTCTGAAGCGTTTGGTATCATTGCCGTTCTTTAAAACCATTCCTAGCGTGAGTTATACTTTACGGAGAAGAAGACGACGACGACCAACAATTTTTTTGGGAATGGGCACGAGAAGCAGGTTTTTTGTTTGTCTGGAAGCGCATAGTTTAATGACATGAAACTAGCACGAAAACGTAGATCTTGGTGTTGTCGTTCGATAACTGCAAAGTGATAAGCAATCCGTTTCTTCGTTGTCCCTCCCGACGCGATTTAAAATTTTTAATGACATTCATCACTCCTCAATCAATCCTATATTGAACCTGCTGACGCAGGTTCAGATGAGTGTGTACCATTGAGAGGTTTAAAAAGACATAGGACGTACTATTTATTACCTTCCTTTGTTATATAAAATTTCCAGGGCCCTGATCTTTATCTTTAGGGATAAAGCAGGGATAAACATTCCTGCCGGGCTTATATACAAAAGTAGGTTTAATTAAAGAGTGGTAATATCACAAAAGATAAATAGCACAGATTCCCAGAAAAGGCCCATGTATAATGCTATACATACACACACACACACACACACACACACACACACACACACACACACACACACACACACACACACACACACACACACACACACATGCACACACATACACGTACACACACACACACACACACAAACCAGTGCTACTTAGAATTAGTGGTTCTGGTGGGTATGACTGTCAGTTTGCTATGACCAGATGCAAAGCCACCCATGGAAGTCACCCATTGAATGTTGATTTACATCAGATGGTGGCAAATATATAGGCTAATACCTTTGTGTTTAGGACTCTGCCATTAATGAGACATATGAATTTTTTTTTTGGATCTGGGGCAGTGCCGCTTCCAAACATGTTACAGACCTGTGAGTTCCATAGGCTTTTGCATTTGGTCATATGTGTAGCAAACATGACAGTCATCCTCACCAGAACCACTAATCCTAAGTAGCATTGGAATTTCCGTATGTGTGTGTGTGTGTGTGTGTGTTTGTGTGTGTGAGTGAGTATGAGTGTTTGTGTGTGTAGCATTGGAACCTTTCTTTCTTGCAATTGGAGGATGTGCAATATATTTTTGTAATGTCTGACAAGGATTGTACGGTACGTACTACCAGTACCGATACGCGCGCATAACATCATGTAGAAATCGTGTCCCTGTCGATTCGGTCATACTCTTTGGGTGCCACTCATTGCGTGGCCATTTATAGGCTCACAACCTATAACAGTACGTCAGAGCCATGAGATATAGTGCATGGTGTATCAGCTAGGCTATGGGAGAGGCGTGGTCGAATTAAAGACACATGCAGCGCAGCTAGGCTGGAACACATGTAACCCTTCCTTATTGTCGGGATTTGCGTTCTGCTGGCACATATATTTTTTATGCCCACCGTTTTTCATTTCATCTGCATGGCTGGCACACACACACCCATGAACCACACCCATGAACATACACATGTCTCATGTCATGACTATTCACATTCTTTCCACCATAAGACACTACTCTTTTCCCCTTGCTGTAAAATTGTTATGTTATGTGCTACATGGATTCACTCATATGCTTTGTCAATTTGAACTTTTTTTTCTATGTCTTTCGGTTACAGTGCTTTCACTGGCCTAATATACAACCTCTTTCTCAACTATTTATATTCAGATTCATTCTCTTTATGTTTGGTCCTACATGTGCAAATATTCCATTACCTTCTATTTCTTTAGTGGTCATAATTGTATCAGCACAAAATGGTAGTATGTCTTGTCAGACTCATGCCCACCACTGTATGCTCATATCCCATGGCCTCCTCTACATGGTCATGTCCAAAGGCCTCCATGTCACTGATGTGTTTTTCATGCATGTAACTGGACTGTGTGTTGCATGTATTAGGCTGGTGTCAGTGGGGTAGGAAGCACGGGGGCCGTGGGGGCAAATGCCATGATCATGCCTTAAACTTGCACATCGCCAGCAACATTATTAGTTGTTCAGTTTCTATTGTATTATTATACTGACCCTCCTATTTTAATTTTAAATTGTGTGTGTTATATCAACTGTCCGTTTAATTACTTCCAATTTTGCACCCCTTTTTATGGCATGTGATGTCCCATAAAGCATGGCTCTTTCCCTAAATGGGAGGGGGTAGGGGGTGGTCAGATTGGCACAGTGGTTACATCGGTGTAATCACAGTGCTTGGTCAGTGGTTCAAACCACGCCAAGTTACATATTTCTTCAAACCACGCCAAGGTACACATTACATCGGTGTAATCACAGTGCTTGGTCAGTGGTTCAAACCACGCCAAGGTACATATTTCTTCAAACCACGCCAAGGTACACATTACATCGGTGTAATCACAGTGCTTGGTCAGTGGTTCAAACCACGCCAAGGTACATATTTCTTCAAACCACGCCAAGGTACACATTTCAACAGCATCCTTGAATATACACTAAATGCAAGGTCAACGAATATACACAAAATGCAAGGTCAACGCAACATACACTCCACCATGAGTGGCTAACTAGGACCCACAAGGACCCACATACCTAAAGCAGGCCTCCCAGCCCAATGCATATGAATCCCAATAAAATATAAAGCAAAGCGATCATTAGCGATATAATGAGCAACTCATTAAAAAATTAGTGTAATTGGGAGTATGTTATTTTTGCTGCTATAATTGTCGATACATATATATATATATATATATTAACATTATTATATGCAAAATCTGCATTGCTTTTTGTTGCATGTGCTAGCATCTATGATACAGAGCAAGTTACTGTACAAAATCTGGTAGAGACCCTATAGAAATCTCCATTTGAAGTACTAAATTATTCAAATGGTTGCATTTTATAAACTAAACTGACTTGGGGTATACAAATATGCAGCAATTGAGTGTAGTTGAAGGGAAAATATATATGGAAAGTTGTGTAAGGATATGAGATGGTGATGGTTTGAGGGTGGTCCTGTTTCATGTGAAATGACACCCCAACAACCATAGGTCTCTATTGCCAAGGGGATGTAGATCCAACCTAGCTCTCTGCACTTCTGATTGTTGGCCGTATGTTTGCGAGCTTCGGCATTACCAGCTGCTGACCCACCTGTAGCTCCGGCTTTGTTCAATGTCTCGGAGTTAAGCTTAGAGACTACAGTTAAATCAAAAGCAGCTGGCTTGCAAGTCAACCAGGATGTCCGCTGGCCAGCTATTTGTACCATCACCTCAGACCCGTGACCTACTTCAAGTTGCCCACCCAGCCGAGCCCTATGACAGAATTAGGCAAAAACATCCCTCAGGGCATTGTGGCACACAACAACATCACCACCCTCACGGCATGATGCCCCAGAGGATCCATGGCCAGCTGGTGGTCAGGGCAGTGAGGGCAATGTACCTGTGAGGATGTGTACATTCGAAGTCACCGTTTTAAGATCAAGCTAAGAATAAGTCAATAACAGATGGGCACGGTTGGCTGGAGATGAGATGAGGGTACAAGTGGTCAAATTGATTGTCATGAAACCTGGCTAGTAAAGTTTTTTTTTTTGACTGAGATCTGAACTTACCTAGTGTAGTGGAACGTAGATCCCGATCTCAATATAGCAATGACAACTGATAATATCCTGATCTCTTTAGCAATGCAGATACAATATATACTTACATGTCACACACCAAAAGGAGGGGTTCACAAATTTGGTGCATGCATGTGTCACACACAACTAATGATAACCTGTACGAACCCCTGTAATAACAATCATTGCCTCCCAGAATTAAAGGATCATATGCGTTAGAATTGCAGTAGACAAATGCATGGTATCAACAGACCAGTATGCAGTATGCATGTATTGGACTGGTGTCAGTGGGGTAGGAAGCACGGGGGTCGTGGGGGCAAATGTCACAATACGTTTGTCAGAGGCCCCCATGAGGCTCCACTATACATGTCCCATATACCATTAACTATACTCAAATTCAGACTGTGCTTCATTGGGAGGGTTTTAAAGACTCCTCTATTTCAGCTGATAGTGGTCATGAAAGAGTTGGAATGATGTGGGAGGGGGGGGTGGGGGGGGATGGGCTCAAATGTCATGTCCCCATCAAGGTGCTCTTGTATATATAGCTGCATACTAGTCCTGAAGCTTCATCTCTGTTGTGTACCAACTCAGTGCTGCCTGTATACCCATTGGGTAAATAGAAGCCATGTCAGTGAATGCTCTGTATAAACTGTACAGTGGCCCAGTCTTTCAGATAGGCTAGCCACTGCCACTTATGCAAGGCTTCCTAAGTAGCTTGCACAAAAAATAAAATCCTCAGAGAAAGAAAGGTACCAATGCTACAAGCACACACACACACACACACACACACACACACACACACACACACACACACACACACACACACACACACACACACACACACACACACACACACATGGTGGTCTTGAAAAAGCTTAGCAAGCTGTATCCGGACCTCCACCAGTGGACACTAAGCTAGCCCCTTTATGTTGGGACACCCATGGCACTACAAGGCCACCAATGGATGCATGTTACTTGCTCCTCCACATAAGGGCTTCCATCCCCACCAGTAGACACCTCTTTCACATGGGATTTCCCACCCACTTCACAGCAGGTGCCCCTTGCTCCTCCACATCAGGGCACCCCCTCTTCCATAGATGTCACACTTCTACGTAGGGATCTCCTTCCCCCTTTTTACCATTCCATCCAGGAGACCCCCCCCCCCCCCTCCTCCTCCACACAGTATACCCCTCCTAAACTGTGTAACACCAAATGGTCTTATTTCAAAATACTCTAAATTTGTTATGTTCTATCTCATGAAGAAAAAGAACTGATGGAACAAGTAAAAAAAAAACATTCTTTGTGAGAAAGTTGGTATATATGATTTTAAAAAGGCAATATAGGTGTAAAAAGGAAATATGTAATAGCCCTATATTTAGCACATTTGTAGGACATTGTGTTGTTGAACTGTGTGCATTACATTTCCCCTTGTTTCCTTCGTTTTGCCTTCCAATCCTATATGCCATCAACTTTCTCATAGAGAATGTCTTTATTACTTGTATGCAAGGCTTCCATCTCTAGGTGAGCAGATGAAGAAGAAGCTTGTCAACACATTACAAAAATAAATTGCAAAGAAAGATTCCAATGCTACGTAGACATACATACACTCACATACACAAATACACACACATACACACACATACACACACACACAAACACATACGGAAATTCCAATGCTACTTAGGATTAGTGGTTCTGGTGAGGATGACTGTCATGTTTGCTACACATATGATCAAATGCAAAAGCCTATGGAACTCACAGGTCTGTAACATGTTTGAAAGCGGCACTGCCCCAGATCCAAAAAAAAAATCATAAAATATGACACCAACTGCTCTGATCCTCGGGTGGGTATGTGACCATATGTCTCTTAATGGCAGAGTCCTAAACACAAAGGCATTAGCCTATATATTTGCCACCATCTCATGTAAATCAACATTCCATGGGTGACTTCCATGGGTGGCTTTGCATCTGGTCATAGCAAACTGACATTCATACCCACCAGAACCACTAATTCTAAGTAGCACTGGTTTGTGTGTGTGTGTGTGTGTGTGTGTGTGTGTGTGTGTGTGTATACGGGAATATTTATTCCTGCTTTATCCCTAAAGATAAAGATCAGGGCCCTGGAAATTTTATATAACAAAGGAAGGTAATAAATAGTACGTCCTATGTCTTTTTAAACCTCTCAATGGTACACACTCATATCTTCAGCGTTTATAGTGATTTGTGTCTGTATTAGTGTGTGAGTGTGTAAATGGATGCATGTAATGGAATATGGGACATGAGGCATGGTACGTCATGATGTGGCAGGTACGGTGAGACAGGAACAAATAGTCCAGTACATACAACACATTAACCCAGTACATACAACCAATGGGGGGAGGGGTTGGGAGGGGGGCCTTCCTCTGAAAAAATTGTTGGGGCCTTTGCCCCCATGGCTCCCATGCTCCTATACCACGGTGTATAAAACACACAATCCAGTTACACATGTGAAAAACACATCAGTCAGAATATAAATAGTTGGATAGTAAGCCAGTAAAAGCACTGTAACCAAAAAAAGTTCAAATAGACAAAGCTTATGAGTGAATCCATGTAGCACATAGCAATTTACAGGGTGTACAGCAAGGGGAAAGAATAGTGGAAAGAGTGTGTATAAGTGTGACGTGAGACGTGTGTATGTGTTGGTTCATGGGTGTGTGTGTGTGCCAGCCATGCAGATGAAATGAAAAACGGTGGGCGTTTAAAATATATGTGCCAGCAGAACGCAAATCCCGACAATAAGGAAGGGTTACATGCGTTCCAGCCTAGCTGCGCTGCATGTGTCTTTAAATCGACCACGCCTCTCCCATAGCCTAGCTGATACACCGTGCACTATATCTCATGGCTCTTACGTACTGTTATAGGTTGTGAGCCTATAAATGGCCACGCAATGAGTGGCACCCAAAGAGTATGACCGAATCGACAGGGACACATATTGTTGTGCGCGCGTAACGGTACTGATAGTACGTACCGTGTTTTGTATGGTGATGGTAGCTGAATCCTACGCATTTTGATCGCTTAACGAATCTTGTTCGTTATAGAAGAGAACCACTGACGTTTGTAAGAACGTATATATATATATATTAACGGTGGTACTTCAGTTGTACATGTAGTGGCATGGGCACGGGAGGTTATTGTATATTCATGTGCTCGGAGTAGTTAGGTTAATGGCGCGAAATGAACGAGAAATGTGCAATTACTTTGCACAGCTGTATCTCCGTAACGGATCAAGTAAAAATTAACGAACAGGACAAATCGATAGGTACAGGACATCTCAAGTTAATTGAGATGTCCTGCCGAAAGATATGGCCAGTTTGAACCCCAAGGGGTATCGGACGTTGCAACACTGGCACGAAGCTAATGCAAGAGCCCAAAATTTATTATACCAGAGAGAAATGATGTAGTATGAAGTGTTGAAAATAGGAAGTCAATAGCATTTACGGTTCGTGGTGTTCTCTATGGGTGAAGTATATATATGAGACAGCCGGTGTCTAGCAAAATCACCCTTCTGGATAGTTTTTCAAGTTTTCAAATTGTTTTGATTTTCCATGAACTCCTAAGAGCTTCTATCAAAAGGTTCACACACATCCTAAATTGGACTATCCATGAAAACGTTATTAGGCACTGCATGAGTTTATTTTCAATGAGAGAGTTAATTTTCTTTTGCTTGTCCTGGAAAATTTGAAAAAGTGATTTTGCTGGGCACCGTTCCATACACACATATATATGTGTGTTGACTATGTAACTTTAATGATACAGTTTGCGTTCTCTATGAGGTAAAGTCATATGTGAGCGTTCAATTTCGATACGTACGTAGAAGGGTCCTGTCGCTATTGATTTGTTCTGTTTCGTTAATTTGTACTTCAGCAAAGTGTGTGCAGGATGGTTTCCTGCACAATTAGCGACAATGATTTAGGTATAGATATTAGAGTATTACTTCTAATATCTATGATTTAGGCAACTCAATGTACGGCGCCAAAATTTTTGGCGCGAATAACCGTACACGCACTATATCTCCGTAACTGATGAAGTACAAATTAACGAACAGGAAAAAATCAATAGCGAATTAAAGGACCCTTTTACGAATGAATACCAATTTCGAAGCAACTTGAACTCTCCTACCTGAAGATGTCCCTCATATATACTGTACTTCACCCCATGGACTCAGAGAACACATAATTGCATGCATTGATTGCATTCATTACATACGACCACGCCCAACTAGTTACCCGCTAAACGCTCGGGTACCCATGCATGCATGCTATATAAGATCGTGATCAATTTTAAAAATTCGTTTTTTTTCAAAAACTCCAAGCAATGGCAATTGTTGTGAATGCAAACGTTCTTGTGAGTTAGTGTGTATATAGGCACTTTTCATGGTCATTATGCCTCTCCATGTAGCCGCTAACCCGTGCTGGGTTGAGAGACTCCCTCATGGCACTGTACAACGCCAGAGACACACAGGAATTGTGCTGTTTCCAGTGCCATGACGCCTTTACCATCCGCTGGCAGGTAAGGGGGATAGGGGGGAAGAGAGGGAGGAGAGTGAGAAAGAGAATAGAAGAGGGAGGGGGGAGAGAGAGAGAGAGAGAGAGAGAGAGAGAGAGAGAGAGAGAGAGAGAGAGAGAGAGAGAGAGAGAGAGAGAGAGAGAGAGAGAGAGAGAGAGAGAGAGAGAGAGAGAGAGAGAGAGAGAGAGAGAGAGAGGAGAGAGAGAGAGAGAGAGAGAGAGAGAGAGAGAGAGAGAGAGAGAGAGAGAGAGAGAGAGAGAGAGAGAGCGAAGAGAGAGTAAGAGAGAGAGCGAGGAGAGAAAGAGACATACTGGAGAGAGAGAGACCCTCACTACACACACACACATCTAAAAATGTCCAATTTCTGAATTCACATGTTTCACTTGTACTCTTCCTTCCCTCGCTTATGTATCCAGGGCTCACGGGCGCCCTTACTGACCATCAATTCACCACCTGGCGCCGTTACCAAGCGATGTACCTCGCAAGCCCAGCGCTACATGCGCCATATCGTCCACGCCCACGGTGAGCTGAGACAGCAGCTACAAATGCTAACGGCTTTATGAGCGTGCATGAAGTAACATTCACAGACGTATAGCGTGCTTAGCCTCACTAGTACTAACGCCGCTAATTATATAATTTGCGTTTGATGGAGTCAATTTCGTAGGACATGCATGTCTCCGGGTTTGTGATTTGTTAAAATAGCAGTAGTATATCATGCATGCGAGGCAATTGCGCATTTAGAATGTCATCTGGGTACGTATGTATAAGTTAACCAATCTCTATATAGCCGATACCATGCAGAGGATTCCACCTCTTGCCTTGTATGGGCATATATTGTGACGTACGACTGTATAAGTAATTGAAAGCTACATGTACGGACAACAGGGTCCTTGTAAGCTCGGCGTCATCGATTAGCTCAGTGCCATGTTGCCATTTGTTCAACAAAGATCTTCTCATGATAATAACAACCCCCCCCCCCCCCCCCCCCCCCCCCCACCTGCACGTACTGATAGCCTTGAGTAGTCCCTCTGAATGCTAAATATGCCAGCAGTGCTTCTGTATGTATGTGAAGGTACGGTACCATCACGTAACAGCCGTTGTGCTAAAATGTCACACTCCCTTATACCTCTTGATGCCCAAACCACACCTAGATATGTTTCATACATGCATGCTAGATATGTGCTACCATTTGTAATTTATTGGGTCGAAAAGGGACCTAGCCATATTCCAGGAAGCAGCCATCAAATTTGTAATTCATGCCGCTGTCAAACTCCATGATGGACTGTCTAATTTTTAGTGCGTAAAAAAAAAAAAAAGCTGTGTCTCTTAGAATGTGACGTTGAAAAAATATGCGCTAGGTCCATTTTCGCGCCTCGACCCCGAATTATATTATTACGATGGGGTTGGCCCCTGGTCCCTGGATCCGCCACTCACGTTGAATTGGTGGTCAAATTAATAACTGCTCATATTAAGTTATTGACATAAATTGGGTACACAGCCAAATTTATACAACCTGTACCAGATATGATCTTGCCACCATACCCTATCAGACACAATTATCAGTCTGAACCAGGTATGATCGCAAGTAATAATGTGGTCCAGAATGATATGACGACCGCGAACAGAATAATGGCACATCCTGGTACATAAAAGCAACAATATGTCCTAGACTGGCGATCATATCAGTACCAGACTGAGTACATCATGTACCAGAGGCAGAATATACGTACAAATAGGTATTATTTCAAACATGACACGTGTCGGTTGTTATTCCAATTCGTGCTCGCCTGTATACATGTACCGGCCATGTCTAAGCGTAAGTTAAGTCTTAGTGTACGTGCATGCATGCTGGGTCAATCGACGTTCAGGGTGTACTTTACTTTACACGCCTCCATAGTTTCCGATTCACTTTTTAATACATCCTGATCCAGGAGTCTTTTAACACATATACACTCTGAATAGACAAAGCTGCAGTCTGCAGCTAGGTATCTAAATAAATATTGTCGTTGTCAGGGAGCTAACATGATTCACCACTACCGTGTTCATTAGCGTGCATACGCGCACACGTGAGCACACACACATACACACAAACAAACATGCACACAGCACAGCCAATATTACCTCCTTCCTTCGCTGTGACTGCAATCGTGTGCTTTTCTGTCATTACCGCCATGTTCTATGCGTAACGGTTGGGGCTCAAGGAAAAGGAGTTATTTGTACTGAAGTGAAAAGGGTAAAGGGTTGTTCGCACTATCTGATGGTTGCTGGTGTATTTTATTTCATTTCAGGTTTGCGTTGTGCCTTGTGGAGAGAGCTTCACAGTTTTTATAAGCGCCATCTTGAGAGCCTTTCTCACAGGGTTTTTGTTGAAGAGGCGCGATTGTAGGAACAGTACCACTGTGCAGAGGTTTGTTAGTGCATTATAAAATTTGGTGCATAAATGTACTAAAGTACAGGCAGACAATCAGACAATCCGTGCATTAATGAGTGGTGTGGTGAATGTGAACCTATAATGTCAGTGATCAAGATTGTAAGTTGCTATTCAAGCATAATAATTTTTATTTATTATTTTCTCCCTTATATTCAAAGGGAGAGAAGATCCTATTATTTGTTTGGTTCATTCTCAAGCAGATGGGAATTTCAGTGGACCCCTAGTCTTGCCAGTGTCAAACAAGTTACCCAATATTGTAACACCTATTAAAGTAGGTTGCATTGTACATACTTTGCATATATTAATGACTGTCTGAAAATACTTCAGCATCTAGCTCCGATGGATTGCCTTTCTATTCCATTCCATTGCAATCAATAATTACACAGTGCCTCGGCTGAACTGATGTATCTCATAGTCTCATTTGAAGGGCAAAACACATACACGTAAGTAAACACATGCATGGTCACTAAACATGTCATAATGTTGTATTTCAGAAAGATTTACCATGAAGTGTCTGGAACACGAACTGTCGCTTTCTTGCACCCAGGGTTAAACTCTCTGATGGCAAGTCAATCATTTTGAGGGATTGTGTTTATCTTGCTGAGTTGGGAACAGTTGTATAGGAATGGTGGTGAAGTTCTTTCAAGAGGTGATTAACAATTGTTTGCCACCACGAATCTTTAAGCATAGCAAGCAAGTTTTGTGTTTTGCAACATTTGCGATACTTGTGTCATGGTGAAAGTGAAAGGTATAGTACTGGTGATGTTAAAATGTTTTAATGACACTAGATCCCAAGTTGTGGAACAGCGTTGAGAGACTTGTACTCTACGACATATAATGTGCAGTATTTCCATGCAAGAACTCCTTGCTGGAAGAGCTATTTACCAACCTGGAACACCAAGAAAGGTATGCACACATAACACATGTACATATATGACATGTACTCATTTGCCTAGGCATCAAAGTCCTCATGCAATCTGCCAGAGTTGGCGCTTGTTTCTACTGGAAGACATGCAACTACCCTCAACAAGTTGTTGCAGTGCAGACCAAGTGATAGAGCACCATGCTATCATGTCACAGCACAAGTGTTTGGTAAATTCAGAGGACTACATAGAGCTTGTAGCACCACAGTACAATGTAAGATCTATGCATAGTGTTGGGGCGGTTTCTATTGCCTTCACTTATACTAAATTGTAGATGCTGTATGGAATCTTGTTTAAGTTGCAAGATGGAGGTGTGGTGTGTGCTTTCAAAAACTGCAGTCACAGGATGGTGCAAGGCCCTTTGTGAATGAGTATGACTGTCCCCTGCTGGAGCTGACCAGAACCATTTTCTCCACATCTGGGAGACACATACTCCGAGCAGTCTCAGTTGTCCCATGAATGTGGTGCTAGCTGTCGCTCTGAGGAAGCACTGACAATTGAGAACGTTGAATGGCAAGAAATAACTCGGACAAACCTTTTGAACATGACTGGAGCAACACTTTGTATTCCTACAATGTTTATTGTGTACTATAGAGTGGTAAAAATAACCTCTTCCGTACAAGGAAAACCACCATATGAATTACGTTATTAGTAACTGTAAACACTTCCATACATGGAAGATATATCTATGTTAGCGTATGTTATCATTCTGATCCAAAGCCGTTGTACAATCTGATTTATGCTGTTACGACAGTCTCGGACAGTCGACTTGTCTACATACCTTGTACCAGATTGTTCACAACCTTGTATACCATATATGTTATCATATATGGTGTGTGTATGGGTACAGTCTGGGTCAATAAATAGAATTTGGCTGTGTAGCGTGCACTCAAATATTATGTAACGGGTTACATGTGAACGATCTGGATTGCATGGTAAATAGCTAGCCAACGGCACTCCTCTGCAAATGTACCGAATTGGACGCGCTTTCGACGCTCATACCTGGAGACGGGTTGGCAAAATTTGTACACGCGGATAATAACTAGAGCACCAAAATGGTAGCGGGAACACCGAACAGGTGGAAGAAAACAGTTCACCTTTGCGAAGATAATCAGTGGCGGATCCAGGGGGGGGGGGGGGGGGGGGGGGGGGCGGAAGGGGCGTACGCCCCCCCTAACAAGCCGACCCAAAAAATGAATTAAAAATGAATTCCTGAAGCTCAATAATGCGGAACTCAAAAGCTTCTGGGGGTCTGGGGGAGCTCACAGCGCTCCCCCATACCCCCTAGCTGGAGCTGGAGGGGGCGGAGCCCCCTCCCGCACCCACCCCCTTTCCTACCCTGTGATTAATACGCCCCCCCTTAACTTAAAATCCTGGATCCGCCACTGATAATTACATTAACTTGCAATTGGATTTAGATTTACTTTATATACAGGCATCCACCATCCTACTGCCGTCCATGCTCCAAAGACCATGAGGGGTACGTTGAATTGCTTTTGCCTGTGTATGGTATGGTAGCCGTAGCAACTGGGATGGGTGCAGAGTACGTGTATAATCATGGTTCATGCCTGCATGATTCGATTGTGTGTTCCCTGCATGATTTGATTTTGTGTGTTTGCATATGTGTGTGTGTGTGTGTGTGCGTGTGTGTGTGTGTGTGTGTGTGTGTGTGTGTGTGTGTGTGTGTGTGTGCATTTACTTGTATACTATTGTGATGAGGTCTGTTGCTCCTTGGTGCACACAGTCATCAACGTCGAGGAGCGCAGGCGGTCACGGACCGACAGGCGTCTGGCGGCTATGGAGAGGGCAATGGCTGTCCTGGCCCCACCACCACCACCACCACCACCACCAGTGGTCCAGGCCCCACCACCTGTTCTGGCAGCAGCAGCAGCAGCACCACCACCAGTTCTGGCAGCAGCAGCACCACCACCACCACCAGTTCTGGACTCACCATCACCATCATCTCCTCAGGGAGGGGTCACTATGGCTGACATCATACAGAGGTTGGTGTACCTCGAGAACAGAGCACAGCGTGCAGACCACTTTGAGAGGCGGACGGTTGAACTGGAAGAGAAGGTGAAACACCTGGAGGCAATCATCTCTGCTGGTCTGCCGGCACCTGTCACCTCGTCCACCCCTGTAGCCCCTCGAGGAGGGTCTCCCCCAGCCAATTCAAACTGGCCGCCCTCCTCCTCTCGAGACGTGTACCACCAGTCCCCTTCCTCGCTCATTGACACCGAGGCCACCCAACACTTCGTCACCGCTGTTCCCATCACTCCGGCCCCTGCTACGCTCCAGACCTCGCCTGACCTGCCTCTCTCCTGCTCGGCTTCTGAAGCCACCATCCTGACCTACCATACTGCCCTAGAAACCTCTGTGGCCAAACCTGCCAGTGCCCCCAACACCGCATCTCTGCTTACCGCTGTTATCACACCTTCTAATCCATCACCTGTGCCCCTCCGTCCTGCCCCATCTCGCAGAAGACCTTCACCTTCAGGCGAAATGCCTGGTCCTTCTGGGTATGTCCCCCCCTCCTCGTCCCCTTCGTCTTCTTCCTCTTCCTCCCTCCCCTTTGTTCCCCCTGCTTCTCGCCGTTCCGTTCGTAGGTTGGCAAGCCCGGATGTAGACGCCCCGCCCCCTAAGCGTCGTAGTGGGGGTGGTGTGTGAGGGGGGTGTGTTGTGTGTGTGTGGTGTGTGTTTGTGTGGTGTGTTTGTGTGTGGTGGGGGTGGGGTGTGGGGGGCTTGCCGGCCCCACATGACCTGGTGCTGAAAAGTAAAGTGGTGTGGAATATGGAAATCTCATGTGTACTTCTTAGTGGAGCATTTCAACAGGGATGGAGTGTGCCTAGTACTAATACAAAAAGTGTACAGTGATACAAAGTACACATGTGCAGAGCACAGTGTGGTGTTGAAATGCACTCCATCCCCCACGCCCATAATATTGAATCAAAGATGAGGGTGTTGGTGACCAGCTTGTGGTGTGCAAGGCACACACCTACCCCTCCCCCCCCCCTTCTAATCCCCATCGCCATGGTACCAGTACACTGGTGCCTGCCATCATGTCCACGTCAGGTGTACCTCTGCTCCAATGGTCAGTACTGGTACTCTGTTGCAGGGTAGGTAGGGAGGGTTTAGGGGAGAGGGTGGGGAGGGATGGGATGTGAGAAGTGGTGTGGGTAAGGGAGGGTGTATGGAATGGGAGGTCGGACCGTAGTGTGAAGTGAGGGGATGGGTGATGCATGTGGTGGTGCATGGGGGTGGTTACATTTTCTGTTAGGTGGGGTTTGAGCAACAGACCAGTGCTAACCAACCAGGGCACCCCCTTACTCTTGGCAGAGGTTGTTGCCATGGTCTCCACAACCATGCACTAGGGGACAAATGTCCTCTGTTCATAACTACATTCCCTCAATGATGGTACATAGCAACTACATTATCGAACGCTTCTAATCGCTTTCTATTTAATAGCAAACTTTTTTGAGACATTTAAAGTAGTTACTAGTGGTGTTCTAATCATTATTAGTTCGTTGCTCCTCTGCTAATTAATAACATGCATGTCGGTCATTAATTGCTTAGCTTCTGATGTAGTTCTATGACGCCATCATTGATGCGATGAAGTTCTGACAAATAAGTGCTGGACATGTGGAGATCAGAGGCACCTCTTTCATACTAGTAGCTGATCCACGGCTAGCAATGGTTGCCATGACCGTGAAGGGGTGTGATTTGGTTGCTATCTGGGTGCAGATGGTGCTGCAATGCACACAAGTTCCATTGAATCACCTCTACCCCATGCATCCAAGCCTCTCCCCTGTCACTGGCTACATTGCCTTACACCTGGGGGGGTCTCCCTCTGGATATTAGGTGTTGGATCCACTGGGAGACACCTCCATTGCCCACCACAGGAATACTCTCAAGGGTGTCACATGACATTGTGTCATCCATTGGCACTGCTGGTCATGTGACATTCTTATACAGTATTCTTGTGGGTCATTTAAGGTGGAAGGCAACATGGCTGGGTTAAGGCAACCATTGCTTGCCCTATCCCCACCTGTAGGGGAGATGAAGTACCAACCTCACAGCTCCTTATAGTACTTCTGGCAGTGACTGTGAGCATCATGATTGTCAATGGAAGCCGCTAGGGTTTGCATTGAACATGATGATCCTCACACAGCTCTCAGGAGTACTATACGTATGCTGTAAGGTTAGAACTATCTCCCTGGGATAGCTGTGGCAGCTTGACAGGGTGTGGCTCTCTGACTAGCGTGGTCACCGATGGGACACAGGTGTGCAGGTACAGTGTACTGGACCAATGGTGGTGGGGATGGGGGAAAAGGGGAGGGGTGAAGGTGTGTGCCCACACCATGAGAGGTCATGTTGTTATGCTCCACGGCACCAGGTCATGTGGAAAGTGATGAGAACGGAACGGCTTAAAATTGTCCTAAAAAAAAAACTAAAGTCTAAAAACTTCTTTTCCCGATCCCTCCCTCCCTCCTCCCTCGTCCCCTCCCTGGATATACCCGAAAGGACCTGGTGTTTCGTCGCGAGGGTTGGGGGGCTTCTGCAGGTGTGGGCAGAGGAGTGTGAGCCAGGGGGAGGTGTGGTAATGGTGGAAGGTGGGGGGAGCTGGGAGGCGAGGGCATGGAGGTGTACAGCGGTGGAAATGGAGGGATGACGGATGTTTGCGGGGGAGAGGGAGGGAAGGGGAGGTGGGGGAGTGCGGTGGGGTGTCAGGGTGGTGGTTGAGCAAGGGCGAGGTGTTTGGGTGTGGAAGGGTGAGGGGAGAGGGCGATGGGGAGGCCATCCTTGGGGAGGCAAAGAAGATCCTACTGTCCATCCAGGTGAGGGTTCAGCATTAAGGAGTACTTCAGATGAAGGTTATAACTTTGTGCATATGGCCTTCCACAGGGGGTGAGGTGATGTCTGATGTGCTTGCCTTTGCTGCTGCTGTGTGACTCTGGTGAGGAATGTGTGCTTTTAAGGATATCATGTGATCCATGTGTGACCTTTGTCTGCAGTTGATTTGGTAGCCTCTTGGTGCTGTGGCAGAAAAGAAGGTCTACGAGCTCGACAGCTACCAGGCTGATCTATGAGCTCGACAGCTGCAAGGCTGATCCCGAAAAGAAAATCTATAGCTCGACAACTACCAGGCTGATCTCGAAAAGAAGGTCTATGAGTTCGACAGCTACGAGGCTGATCCAGAAATGGTCTATGAGCTTGACAGCTATGAGGCTGATCCAGAAAAGAAGGTCTATGAGCTCGACAGCTACGAGGCTGATCCAGAAATGGTCTATGAGCTGGACAGCTATGAGGCTGATCCAGAAAAGAAGGTCTATGAGCTCGACAGCTACAAGGCTGATCCAGAAAGGAAGGTCTATGATTTCGACAGCTACGAGGTTGATCCAGAAATGATCTATGAGCTCGACAGCTACGAGGCTGATCCAGAAAAGAATATCTATGCTATGAGGCTGATCCAGAAAAGTAAGTCTCTTATCTCATGAAGATAATAACAAGTAATAAAAATATTCTCTATGAGAACTATAGGATTGGAAGGCAATAATCTTGTCTAAAGGAAGGAAACAAAGGTCTAATAAAATGGGGAAATGTAATAGTTCTAATTTTGCACACAAACATTATGTCCTACAAATGGGCAAAATATAGAACTTACATTTCCCCTCCTTGTTTCCTTCCTGTATTGACTTCCAATCTAATATGCCACCAACATTCTCATAGAGAATGTTTTTTACTTCTTTGATGTCAAATGACCCAAGTGTGACCTTTTTCTGCAGTGGCGTATGACTCCCTATGGTATCTGTTGAAGCCTTATGCCGTCGATGAGAGATATTGATATGATGTGACCAAAGTTGTGGTGGTGTGATTTTGATATCCATTGGCTGCAGAATATTTTGTGCTACAACAGAGCTGCTACAGTGATGAAAAGGTGCAGTAGTTCTATCAGCAATATGGCATTACCAGTATTCAATGTTGGTGGTGAGTATTGTGCTTGTGGTGGCTCCATGTGGTAATGATGTGGTTCCCTCTCCAGGCTCCTGTTATTCCCTGCAGTATGCAATACACATGTTCGATCGCCACCTCCAGGTGAGGATTGACGGATGTGATGTAATCCCAGATGTGATGTGATGGGGTCCTTTGTCTTCCACTGTATTCTTTGAGCCGCTCTAAACAAGTCCCCCATCTGCACATCTCTAAACATGCTAAATGACCAAACCTGCCTAACAATTTGGTACCTCATGGTATTATCAAAAGTTTTTACATTTGCTACCTAGGACATCATGCTGTCCATAATAGATTGGTCATAGATCTGCGTCCTTCCACAGGGCAAACGTCCTAATCATTGCTGGATTATTACTGCCATATTTATAGGACTACTGGATTACTTTCATGAGATAAAAACTCATTTGCCTATATTTTACAGACACTAGGAGATGATGTTGCATTCTTCATACAAATGTGGCCTTTTTGCTATGGCTAGTTTTTTGCAGGTTGTCGTGCGGTCTGCCTATTGTGAGCTCCACCCAGTTTTCAGGGAGCTACTCCCACTTTCGCGCTTTCACATGAGCAACTGACCACATCACCAATGTGGCTACTCTACCCTTTTCAACCTTATGGCGCTTGGTAGCCTTTACCTTCCATATCACTATATGCTGTGGTAAAAATAACAATAGCTTACGAATGATGCTCATGCCATAGTTGATGTCTGTCTTATTTAAAACAGCAGGTTTAAATTATGGTTTTACCTTATTTGGATCAGAGTTAGAATGTTATAAAATTAACCATCATTTAAGTAGTGAATGTCAGATATGGTAATTATTGTTGCTCAAGCCTTATAAAAAAGATTTATTCATGTAACCTAAAAATACTCATGTGATTAATGACATCACCTGTTTTGTGGTGCAGCAAAGATGGCATGGCATGCCAAGTTGTGTCTCCGTGACAACTCAGTGATCTACTGTGCAATATCTTTTGATGCTCATCATCTTCATTCCAAATACATTGGAGTGGTTTTGTCATCCCAGGTGATTAAAGTATACTGGAGCCCACCACAACAGTGCTAACCTTATCGTCTGCTTCTCATCAATAGCACTGGTTTTTTTCTCACAAAAGGAAGAACTGTAGAAGGCTTTATGATCAGAGAACACAACCGAACTGTCGCCCAAGAGAAAACTCACCCCTAAATAAGCTGGTCTCATAATGTTGACAACTACTAGTATTAGAATTGTTTAAAGCTTATTTAAAGGCAAGGGGTTCATGGAGTACTCTGTTGTGATTGGTGCATGTATCATTGTTGATGACATTCTCAAAAGCTCAAAAGCTTGAAAACATCTCTACTGCTGTGGAATGTATCACACTTGCCAGTGTCCTTATTTTTACGAAATGCAGCACTAACTGCCACATCATCCCGTAAAACAGAGTCAAAGATGAAAATGGCACCTTGATCACATGATATTTTAAAAAGACAATATCATCAAGGTCACGGGACACCAACATCCACAAGAAAAGAGAATCACACCTTCACTGAAAATCAGTGGGACATACAATATGTCACTTGATATTGGTGACACCCTTCTAACGTTACATCTTTTGTGGATGGTCCTACACACTGTCAAGCAGGAGATTGCTTTGCTGCAGCAGTTCTTGTCAGTCCATGTAAAGCAAAAGGTCAGAAGATGCAGTAGCACACTCACAGGAATTAAGTATGGTTTGCCCGATCTAAACCTTCAGACTGCTGCCAGTACAGTGGGAAAGCTACATGGAATAATATAGCAGGGAATATTGTCATATAGATAACAGCCAAACATTTCCTTAATGCTGTCTGAAATGCACTAGATGAAATCTTTTAGCCGGTAGCAGTATTAGGGGACGTCAAGGTTATGAATATTGAAAAGGTCTTCTCTTTAGACATTTGATCTACTTAGGTGATGCGTTAGAGCAGTATAGGTCTGTGAAAATACTATGCTTAAGTCTTCAGTGGCATTAAGGTTAGGTTACAGGGTAATAGTATATTACGTGACATATGTTAAGGTTACAAGTATTAGGTGGCATCTGTAGATGTTACAAGTATTAGGCGGCATCTGTAGAAGTTAGGTGACATCTGTAGAGGTTATAAGTATTAGGTGGTATCTGTAGAGGTTAGGTGACATCTGTAGAGGTTACAAGTATTAGGTGGTATCTGTAGAGGTTAGGTGACATCTGTAGAGGTTACAAGTATTAGGTGGTATCTGTAGAGGTTAGGTGACATCTGTGGAGGTTACAAGTATTAGGTGGTATCTGTAGAGGTTAGGTGACATCTGTGGAGGTTACAAGTATTAGGTGGTATCTGTAGAGGATAGGTGACATCTGTGGAGGTTACAAGTATTAGGTGGTATCTGTAGAGGTTAGGTGACATCTGTAGAGGTTACAAGTATTCTACACTCTTATACCACCTGATATACTGTGCTATGCCAGCAGCCTGCACAAAAGTTGGTGAAAAAACCTCCTGACAAGAGGTTTATTTGGACAGTCATATAAATTGCTGTTCTTAATTGAGACCATACTCTGCCTTCTGTATGTATGGTCTTTCATATCTTCCCTTGTATTTCTGTCTTCTCCACTCCAATGAAATATTTCAAACACCATCTTCACCATATCTTCCTAACTCTCAGCACTGTTTTTCTTAGTGGAGCCGAAGTAGGTTCATCAATCGTGCTGAGTCATTTGTGTTACCTTGGTAACACTGTTTGAAATGATGTGGTATTACAATGTAAATGAATTTCCAGTCCTTCTTGCCTCTTGCCATTTGTAAAAGTCTCTGAGGACTTGTACAAGATGTATAACCCGCTTGATGGTATGTGCATGATACTCCCAGATGCCTCTATAACATGACTACACTATAGAAAATCCAACAATAGCTTTTCTATGTGGTTTTCCGTGGGGGTTACATGAGAACAGATCACTCTTTTGGACCTCCTGTAGTGTCCCGCCAAGAGCAGCTTTATCAATGTTCATGCAATAATTGTTGACATAATTCTGTTGAAGGGTTCCCAGACCCGTACACTCCTAACCTTCTTCCACCAACGTTGCAGTTGAGCTTTCACTTCACTTTGAACTGATACAGCTGCAGACACAGACTCCACCTTGTGAGTCTTGTGTTGTCCTCCATCAGGCAATTGAGGGTGTGATATTCGATCTGTACTGCGAAGGATATCCTAGGAGGGTATACCTGGAAGGCATGGGCGGCTAGTTTGATTCCCAGGCACTTCTTCTCAGTGGTGGAGTACTGCCTTTCCCTCTTGCTGAAATAGGCCACTGGATGCTCATTTTCAGTAGCAGCTCCCCCGCCCCCCAAAATCTGATGCATCCATCTTAAGTACAATTGGGCACTTGAAATTTGAACACTTCAGTACGGGACTTGTTCACAGGTGCTGCTTTAATGCCTCAAATGCCTCTACACACTTGGCATTCAAAACCCGGCAATTGGGTTGTTGCTATTTGTTGCAAGGGTTGCATACTTCAGGATGAACTTGTGGTAAAACATAGGAACACACTCACATTCTTCATCTTGAGCAGTGGGAATACCTCCACTGTAGCTACTTCGCCTTTCCCCATTTACCACTTGGCCCAAGTAGTGCATTCTAGGTTTGGCCTGACCTAGTCCCTGAAACCTTTTGAGTATGACTGCTAGAACTGATATGTGCTTATTGTCTATGTGTGCCGATGGCCATTCCTTCAGCCTTTGTTACACGTCCTTCATAGCACCCTGCAGTCCAAACTGCATCACTTTGAATTCAGATGGGTCAAAGGGTGTCACAAACACTTGTTGCCTCTGTTACCATGGGAACCTGATGGGAACCTGCCAGTATAGATCCTATGCAGATATGAACTCAGAATGTTGATCAGTTTGTCCAATCAATCGTAGCATCTGACAACAGCATGCCGTCAACATTCAGCCTCCCGTTGTCCCATCTGTCTGGACTATGGGGGGCTACCCATTCACCATTTGATGTAGTGGCAACCCAGCCTTCCACCGTCTCCTTGAGTGCTCTTTTCACCGTGTCCCTGTTACATATGGTTAGCCAAGAGCAGCTTAAAATAGTTTATCAATTGTCAAGTAATAATTGATGACGTAATGATTATGTGGAAGGGTTCCCAGACCATTGCATCATTTTAAACCATTGCATAAAATTACTTCACTTGTGCTTTCAATACCCCACACAGACTACTTATTGGCATTATACGTCTTTTATAAAAAGCTTGAGCAGCATTAATAACTTCATCAGATAACCATTCACCTTAATATGCTCTGATTATTTGTATACCATAGTAACTCTGATCTAATAAAGACAAACCGGTTAAACGTGTACTTTGACATTCATCATTGCTACAATTCAATTGACTAGCATCTAATCCTGATTAAAAATCCTGGATCTCACCATAACAGTTCTCATTGCCTTACTATCATACCTTTTTGTTTTGAGTGCCAGCAAAATCTAAAGCAAATCCACACTGTCACTACATCCAATACAATTGGCTAGTTTCTGATCCACACTGTCACTACAGAATAAAGTCACACTTCACATGATGGTTGTAATGAGACAATCCTCACCAAGGACACAGGCCACTGAAGAGAATTACACCCATCATTGCTGAAAAATGAAGCTTGGATCCAGTCTGCTATCACTTTAAAGGATTAAAAAAAGCTGTATCATAAATATTAGTTGGTGGTCCAACAAATGATTTGTCCTTTAGTATCAATCTTTGCAGAGGAACAACGCCTAAGGAAACTACTTGGTGTTGGCCATTCCACAACTGCCTTTATGTTTGCTTCATCTGAAGATAAATCATGTTGCTGAAAAGGTACAACCTAGACCTGCATGTTACCTTTGACATTCCTATTTGGCACTTGCTCCTTCACAATGTAAGCCCTGCTGTCTTCAACTACGAAAAAATGGAGGATAAGTGTAGGTAGCTGCCAATACCCTACTTTGTTAGAACCATCTTTGTGGATACCAACACCAACCTAGCTTGGACTTCCTCAATCCGTGGTAGTGGATATGCATCCTTGCAATAATCCACACAGAACCTTAACTCCCCTGAGCTCATCCTCACCTATACTGTTGCAGCCAACCAGGGACTGCAACTTTGTACATTTTAAATACTTTTTCAAGCCAAAAAATAGGTTGGGATCTGTGGGCTGGATCTGGTGCAAAGCAACCAGTAGTGGGATTTAAAAACCTTGGCACTGCAGCAAATCAAGGTCTATGTACTGTGGGTAACTCAGGTTTCCCAAAAATTGGAATAGCACTACACTCAACCATTGTGTGAAGGTTGTCAACCTCAATAACTGCAACACTACACTTCTTGGTATCCTGCTTTCGAGAAAGTTTTCAGTAGCTCTGTTTTTTGCAAAGTGCGCTGTAATTCAGAAGGACTACTGAACAAAGACATGCAGCACTAATGATCAATAATGCAGAGTTAAGCATAAGAAAAGCAAATCACATTCTACGCACAGAAAATTGTGCACGGGTGAAGGTCTTCCTCTGCACAGACAAATACTCTTTTCATGAAATAAAATTCCAGAGCTTCATTGATGCTAGTCTAATCTTCAAGCAGATGGAGGGAGAGACTTACCGTAACCTTTCTGCACTTCCCTGCTAGTTACGTCTGACCAGATGAGTCCATCATCATGATGTCAAAGTGACCTTTAATCCAGTGAAAAGACCTCAGCATTTATGACCTGAAATGGAAAATAGCATGCTTAATATTAATAAGAAGAAATGAAATAAACAGGCTCCTGTTAATAATTTTATTTTTAAACGCATTAAATAATTTAATTGTATCTACCTGCTTGCTTCACGTTTAAACATTTCATCAATTTTGTGGACCATTTACAAATCCTTGGCACATTTTATATGGTCAGATCCACACAGTTCTCTTCTACCTTTCATGCTCAAAGATAAATGCCCAGGAGCAGACACTGCACTCGGCCTTGGGCTCAGATGTGTTTGTAATGCAAGGGTATTTTGATGACCAGGCGCTTGCTGCCTATGTAGCAGAGCAGTGTGCCACAGGTCCATCATCATCCACATCATTGTCACAAGAGCCATTGGCCATCTTCTTGTAAATTTGTCTTTCACAAACGCAGTGCACATGAAATTGTATGACACTAGTGTGAGACCTGGCAGGTCAGTGTTTTCAACACTGTTGACTCCTGTGGTGCCTGGTTGTTGGCTGCGGTACACATTGACCTGTTCTCTTTTTGGTACAGTAACTGGAGTAGTAGTGAAACCAAGGTGTAGTCCATGTTCTTTAAGGAAAGAATTCCAGGTGTAGTGAGAACCTTGACTACAATGAACTTTCATTTCACCAAGCCCCACAGCTTTAACATGTTCCAGGATGGGTATTCCATCTCCCACTGCCGATATCAACCGCAGTCCAGGCTTCCACTAAGATGCCACTACCCTTGGAGTGTTCACAGCTATTTCATGCTTAAGAAGTGAAATGAATTATCTAAATCTTAACATTATTTCTACTGATTTTATGCCAATGTCAAAGTGACCCTGAATCACCTCGGCATTTATGACCTGAAATGGAGAATAGCATTCTTAATATTCATCAAAAAAGAAAAGAATAAAAACAGCCTCCGATGATTAGTATATTAGTTTTCTAAAATCTTTATATGTTCACAGCTGCTGCTTAAGAAGTGAAATGAATTATACAAATCTAACATTATTTCTAACTATGTCAAAGCTTATTTTTGCTACTTTGCATTTTTACTGCTGCCACTATTAATGGTATTAGCAACAGTTTAGTGCAATGTGTCCTTGCCTACTGTATTTAAAACAATGAGGTGATTGGTCATATCTGGCTGTTGTTGGTTATTGGATTGCCTGTTGTTAGAATAGTGTACTTGTGCAACAGTGCTACCTGTTCCTTGAGTCCGTCAATCTTCTGGTCATCACTGGTGCAAGAACAGCCAATGGTACATCCCAGGCATCACATGATCCAATAACTTCTTGAGTTCCTGACTGAACAGAGACACTGATTCACCTGGTACAAGCAGCTTATGCAAAGTGTCTAAAATGTTTAAACCAATCAGCATCAATGGTCATGCAGTCCTTATTTTCATCTTCACCAAGCTACAAGTACTTCCCCTTCAAGTGGGGTCGGCATTTTGACTGCTTTCACCTCATCATTTGCCACATTGCATATGTCAAACACTGAAACCACTCAGCAGTCTCCCCAGAAGAGATGGGTTTTGGCATTCTAATTGCATCACTTGATACAGCCATTCTCTGCTACCAATGTGGCAAAGGTCTTCTATGTCAAGGGTGAGAGCTGGACATTTAATAACAATTCAATCATTTGATTTGATTTATGTTCACACTTGTGGTGTTCTCGATGACTACCACATCTACCTGTTAAATGGAATCACACCATTACTAGGGGGAAAAAGTCACGTGATGTGCACCAATGCATACCCCATCAACCCATAAATGGAATCATGCAGTCACTGCAAGACAGATGCATCTTTTTGGGCATAAAAGTTCATTATGGCGATGCCCATCCAAGGAAGCAGCAATTCCTGTGAATTCTTTACTGCATCATGTCTGCTCTATTGCTACATGTGGAGATACTGACAAGAGATAACAGCCAAACATTTCTATAATGCTGTCTGGAAGAAATCGTTTAGTAGGTAGCAAGCGGTACTAGGTGATGTCAAACAAGTGGTATGGTTAGGAGTATAGAAAATACTCATGCAATCTAGATGTACTGGTGATATGTTCTGTAGATGTTAGGTTTCATCTGTAGGTCACAGCTGTAGGGTACAAGTATTAGGTGACATCTGTAGAGGTTACAAGTATTAGGTAACATCTGTAGAGGTTACAAGTATTAGGTGACGTCTGTAGAGGTTACATATACTAGGTGACATTGTTAGAGGCATCTAGAGGGTACTTTAGGTGACATCCGTAGGGAGTAACAAAGATAAGTATACCTCCTGACATACCAAGCAGATTAAAGTTGGTAAACCATAGACTCCTGACAAGAGGATTATTTGGACAGTTATATAAATTGCTCTTATTCATTGAGACCATACTCTGCCTTCTGTATGTATGGTCTTTCATATCTTCCCTTGTATTTCTGTCTTCTCCACTCCAACGAAATATTTCAAACAATATCTTCCTATTTCTCAGCACCATTTTTCTTAATGGAACTAATGCAAGTTCCATCAATCGTGCTGAATCATTTGTGTTATACTAGTAGCACTGTTTGAAATACTGTGGTATTACAGTGATAATCCTGATGCATTGGCTGCAAAGTTCCTGTCCTTGTCTCTTGCTGTTTGTAAAAGCCTCTGAGGATTGATAATAGACAGGGCTTGTGCAATATCCCTAACTGGGGATATATAAACCCGCTTGATGGTATGCACATGATACTCCCAAATGCCTCTATAACATGACTACACTATAGAAAATCCACCAATAGCTTTTCCTGTACCTTTACACTCCTAGTCTTCCACTGACATAGCAGTTAAGCCTTCATTTCACTTTGCCCTAATTATACAGCTGCAGATCCAGACTTTACCTTGTGAGTCTTGCGTTGTCATCCTTCAAGCCATCAAGCCACTCCAGGGTTTGATAATCGGTCAGTACTGTGAAGGATATCCCTGTAAGGTATACCTGGAAGGTTAGCTTGATTGGCAGGCACTCCTTCTCAGTGGTGGAGTATACCACTTTTACCAATGGTAATAGCATCTTGCTGAAATAGGCCACTGGGTGCTCGTTATCAGTATAACTCCCCATCCATCTGGAGTACAAGGGGTGCTTGAAGTTTGGACAATTCAGTTCACAGCTGCCACTTTAATGCCTCAACTTGCCTCAATACACTTGGTATTCAAAACCAGGCAATTGGGTTGTTGCTTTTTGTTGCATACTTCAGGATGAACCTGTGGTAAGACATAGGAACACACTCAAATTCTTCATCTTGAGCAGTGGGAATGCCTCCACTGTTGCAACTTTGCCTTTCACTTGGCCCAAGTAGTGCATTCTAGGTTTGGCTGTAGCCTGATCCCCTGAGTACTGCTGCTAGAACTGGTATGTGCTTGCTCTCAATGGACAACCTCATCATTCATCTATGCTGGTGACCATTCCTTCAGCCCTTGTTACACGCTGGAAGGTAGCACCCTGGTGTCCAAACTACATTATGTTGAATTTGGACTGACCAAAGGGTGCACACTGTTTTCCTTGTTGCCTCTGTTACCATGGGAACGTGATGAAACCTGCCAGTATTTCCCCCCCCCCCCTCCCCCCCCATGATAGATCATATGTAGATATGAACTTGGCTGTATTCAGACTGTTGATCAGTTTGTCCAATTGTAGCATCTGATAACAGCCTGCCATCAGTATTCAGCATCCTGTTGTCCCATCTTTCTGACATCTCATGCATCACATGATCCAATAACTTCTTGAGTTCCTGACTGAACAGAGACACTGATTCACCAGGTAGCAGCTTACCCGAAGCGTCTAAAATGGTTAAACCAATCGCCATCAACAGTTGTGTAGTCCTTTTTTCATCTTCACCAAGCTACAAGTATTTCCCCTTCAAGCAGCCTCGGCAGTTTGACTGCCTTCACTTTCATTTGCCACACTGCGTATGTCAAACGCTACGCTGAAACCAATCCGCAGTCTCCCCAGAAGAGAAAGGTTTTGGCACTCTGATATGCTACCATTGTGACAAACTGGACATCTGTAGAGGGTACAAGTATTAGGTGACATCTGTAGAGGGTACAAGTATTAGGTGACATCTGTAGAGGGTACAAGTATTAGGTGACATCTGTAGAGGGTACAAGTATTAGGTGACATCTGTAGAGGGTACAAGTATTAGGTGACATCTGTAGAGGGTACAAGTATTAGGTGACATCTGTAGAGGGTACAAGTATTAGGTGACATCTGTAGAGGGTACAAGTATTAGGTGACATCTGTAGAGGGTACAAGTATTAGGTGACATCTGTAGAGGGTACAAGTATTAGGTGACATCTGTAGAGGGTACAAGTATTAGGTGACATCTGTAGAGGGTACAAGTATTAGGTGACATCTGTAGAGGGTACAAGTATTAGGTGACATCTGTAGAGGGTACAAGTATTAGGTGACATCTGTAGAGGGTACAAGTATTAGGTGACATCTGTAGAGGTTACAGGTATTAGGTCACATCTGTAGAGGTTACAAGTATTAGGTGACATTTGTAGAGGATTAGAGGATAAAGTATTAGGAACATCATTAGAACATCTAGATGGTACATTAGGTGACATCTGCATGGAGTAAATGGTTGCTTCTGTATACATGGAATGTGTACATTATACATCCAACTATTTGGATGTGATGATTCTGGTCTTCTGTTGTAAAATTCCATTAAAGATCATATATCACAAGGAGTTACCAAAGATTGCCAGTCCACTGTTCATAGAACTGCATAACTCATGTGGGGACTGAATGTCCATGTAATAGAATAATTCTTTTCTTAGTAATTTACTTTTGGTTGATCATGCAGTTTTAAACTTATCTTCACTCCAAATACAATGGACTAACTTCTTATCCCGATTAAAATGTCATCATGGATCTCACCACTACAATGCATTGTCTTCTATTCTCCTGTCGACTACACTTTGTACCCACATAAATCTACAGCATGACATCATATCTGTAGTATGTGGCTACACCATCTACAGTATGTGGCTACATCATATTCAGTATGCGGCTACATCATATACAGTATGTGGCTACACCATATTCAGTATGCGGCTACATCATATACAGTATGTGGCTACACCATATTCAGTATGCGGCTACATCATATACAGTATGCGGCTACATCATATACAGTATTTGGCTACACCATATACAGTATGCGGCTACATCATATACAGTATGCGGCTACATCATATGCAGTATGCGGCTACACCATATGAAGTGCATGGTGAAGAATATATATGTTGTGTTCTCTATGAGTGAAGTATATGCATTTATGTGGTGTTTCAAGCTGATTTAATTAACACATTATTCAAGTTGGTCTGGGTAAGAATTTCCGTTACTGGAGATACCAACCACCTCAGGTATGATGTCACGTAAAAGTATGGCTGCCATCTCTCCAAAGTTGCTTTGTTTAACATATCCTAAAATGTTGTGTGGTGAAACATTCCCCCTCTACAAGTGGGTACATTTATAAGAACCCTATTTTTTTTAAAAAGATTGAAATAACGAAATGACCAACAACACATAACATTAATTGAGTCCCATTAATCTGAGCAGGGAGTCCACCCTATCATCTAGCCACTGTCTGTGCTTGAACTGGAGGAGGTCTTGTGGGAGAGCCTTGAAGCCAAACTTACATCCCATCAGAGCTCCACACACTGCACCATTGCTGGAGTCCAAACAAGACACACACACATATCAACACTCTCAATGGTCAACAAACCACCATTACGTGTCAGCATCCCCTCCTTCCATTATGAGCTTCATGATGGTCTCCCTGAAATCAGTAGCCTTCCTCAATCCATAGAACCCCGCCCCTAGGGCCTTGAATGTGTAGCTGCAAGAGATCAATGATGAGCAAAATATGTCCATGTCATGTCTGCGTGTCCTGTGTGGCATGTGTACATGTGTGCGTACACCTGAGCAGGCGTGTGTATTTGTGTGTACTGCTGTATCGTGCATAAGCGTGCGCGAATGGGTGTGCACATGCATATGACAGGCACTGTGGCCACCCAAATGGTAATATTACCCAATAGATGACTTCTCGTCCATTCTTAAATCCTTCATGGTGGAGGTAACATGTCTGTACATCTCCTTGCGTTGCTCGTCTGCTGTCAGGTACACATAGGCATACTTGGGATGGGGGGGGGGAGGGAGGGGCAGGTTGAGACAGCCTGGACCAGCTAAGGAGACAAACTAACCTCCATGGCTTTTTCCACCAAGGCTTCGTTATCATGCTTCTTCATTGGATCGTACTTCCCTTGAAGCATCAGGGCTAGCTGTTGGGGGGGGGGGGGGGGGGGGGTTCATTAAATGAGACATGAGGGAATGAATGGATGTGGGAGGGGCTACCGCAGTTGTCATGGCGACACAGCTGGCAGCACATCTTGGGTCTGCATGAGTTACAGCACTGATCTCAAGTGTGTTCTTTATAACTTTATCTAGGTCTAGGGAGGAGTGATGCACATGATGTCATTGGGTGCATGGGTAAAGCTGTGTACCATTGAAGTCCAGTGTCCCAAGTACTGATGTCCTCATGATGGCTCCGTTGGCTGCCAAGGTACAGCTGTAGAGAGAGGAGGGAAGGGGAGGGGGAAGGAGTGACAGAGGAAAGGGAGGGGGAGGGAGTGACATAGGGAAGGGGAGGGAGAGGGAGTGATAGAGGGAAGGGGAGGAGGGAGTGACAGAGGGAAGGGAAGGAGGATAGAGTGACATACGGAAGGGAAGGAGGAAGAAGAGACAGAGGGAAGGGGAGGAGGAAGGAGTGAAAGAGGGAAGGGGAGGAGGAACAGAGGGAAGGGGAGGAAAGGAGTGACAGAGGGAAGGGGAGGAGGGAGTGAGCAGTGACAAAGGTGGGGACAATTACATCATACTTTCCTACCCAGAGGCTTCCCAAACATCCTTGGCTGCCTTGTGAGGGTCTTCAAGAAAGTCCCGATGAGTTAGCGTGTTATGTACAGTCATACCTATGCCCATTCCTCCTGTAACCATGGAAACATAAACAATTCATACATCACATGCAAGTATGGCACACACACACACACACACACACACACACACACACACACACCATAATCTCCAAACTCTGGGAACCCTCTCTCCATCCAGTTATACAGTCGTTTCGCAAAGTCTTTCCTGTCCACAATACCACCGCCATCCACAATGCTCATCAGAATGAGCAACATCTAGGAGGTAAAGGGTTAAAAGCTGGAATGTAATCAGTGCTAAGCAACCTGGTCTGTGTCGTCTGTCCAATCACTTTTTTCCCACCTGTGAGCAATCACATGTAAAAGGTGATACCATTACCATCTTGGTACCCTTAACAGACCATCAGACCCACCTAGACCTGTGACCATCTTGGTGTATGTCCCCATACCCCGACAGACCCTTACGATAGATCTCCTTGGCCTGTTTCTTGGACATAAACTCCGTGGCCAGACCTTAAAAGAAAGGACCTTTAACCCTTTACCTCCAACAGGCTTTGTTACGCGTATACTCACCAATGGCATCTCCGATGGCTTGCCCATATATGGTGCCCTTCACCTTGTCCATCACCTCCTCCTTGGAGAGGGAGGACCACTCGGAGGTGAAGATGTGCTTGCAGTGATCTGCAGCTTTGGGGATGAAGGAGCAGTGAAGGGAGACCTTTTCAGTGTACAACTTGCATACAGGGTGTGGCTCCCTCGTGCTGAAGTGGAGTCACATCGGGTCCCGTCTCTTGTTGGGGCGGAATCACATCGGGTCCCGATTCTTGTTGGGGCGGAGTTACATCGGGTCCCGATTCTTGTTGAGGCGGAGTTACATCGGTTCCCGCCTGCTCTTTATGCACAGGTCCGCGGTCGTCGCCTGGGTAACCGTGGGTGTCGCCTGGGTAACCATGGGTGTCGCCTGGGTAGCTTGGGTGACCACTACTACTCACGTCCATATCGCACTCGATGTTCGAATCATCGTGTTTGCTCGTAGAATCTGAGAGTTCAAATGTATAATTTACCGGTATAGAAGAGAGGGCGGGTGGTTAACTTTGGCACTTGTGCAGTTCCCCCTACTACAATTATTGTGCTCTACCCTCTTATAATATATTAGAAGAACACCAACCTCGCAATGCTGCTTCGCCATCCATTATATCAAGGATTTTAATAGTTAATAAACCTTGAAAAATTTGCCTCGGCCCCCAGCCCATCCTATGCAAGGTACAGGGTTTACAATTGAATGCCTAGTTGGGCGCCGCCCGGCTACCAAATTGCAAACGCGGTAGTCGGTCCACGCCCAACTATGCTACTCCTCGAAACAATCGCAACTTCCTTGGTCATGACTTGATACTATCATTATGGCTTACCTCTTACAGGAGAGCGGAAAAAGCCAAAAGCAGAGTGCCTTGCCACCTAAACACACCCCCGTGACTCGTTTTCGGTTGGGCCAGAGACCCAGAGAAATTATCAATGGTCGTGGAATATGAATGACGCAATTAATAAGTTTGTAAATTAATACATATTAATGAACTGTACGTACCAACAAAGACAGGTCGTGAAAAAAAAAAATTATATTCCACCTGCGCCATAATAACGTTGGTTTATTCAAACAAAGGTGTGTTACTTCAACGAACCAAAATCCTACAGTCGAATGAGCAAAAGGTACTAATATAACTATTTGTCACATGTTGACATCGTACAGTGTATGTTATTATCCGTCTCCGGACACGTAACATTCCTTAAAACCACGCTCTCTTTATTGGCCTCGCCGACATGTGAAGGTGCACGTGATTATACGTGCATGCAATGATCATTTGGGGCAACTTAGAATAGCTATGGCAATCCTACACCCCGTACTGTACTCTAAGAGTATTTGCATTTGGCTAGCTTATGAATTATTTTATTTATTGCCATTCACTGTTACTGTTTCTCGAGAAGCCCAACCCCCCTAGGGGGGGGGCAAGGGTGGAGGGGGAAGTTTCATTTCGATTCGTCTTTACATGTTGATATATCCACACGGCGCGCGCGCACACACACACACACACACACACACACACACACACACACACACACACGCACGCACACACACACACACAGATGAGCAGTCAGCCACAGGAAGGTGTAGCAGACAGTTGCAAGCAGCTGCTCAGCGATCACAACATGGATACCAAACACGCTGGGGATAAGAGTGGTGAGCAGAATGATGTGGCAAGAGAGGATGACATCCAGAATGAACTGAAAGAGACGGCATTAAAACAGCAAAAATCTGAAAATGAAAGTGCCCCGAGTTCGAATAATGAAGAGCCGTCCAAGGTGTGTGTTGCATCTAATGAGGTGGGCCGGAATCAGTTGGAAGCAGTGGGAGGAAGACAGCTTAAAGTTGAAGAAGAGCGGCTAAAGCCAGCACCTGATGGAAGCGAACTGTTTAGACCTCACATCTTCACCTCTGAGTGGTCCTCCCTCTCCAAGGACGAGGTGGTGGACAAGGTGAAGGGAACCATATATGGGCAGGCCATCGGAGATGCCATTGGTGAGTGTGTAGAGGGATAATGGAGGATGAACTATTCTGTGCAACATTGTAGGTCTAGCCACAGAGTTTATGTCCAAGCAGGAGGCAAATTACATATACCATAATGGAATATCAGGGGTGGGAAGAGGGATAATGGAGGATGAACTATCTTGTGCAACATTGTAGGTCTAGCCACAGAGTTTATGTCCAAGCAGGAGGCAAATTACATATACCATAATGGAATATCAGGGTACCACACAAGATATAACGATGGCCACAGATCAAGGTGGGCCTGTCAGTCTGGTTAGTTCACCTGTTTTTAATAACCAACTTCAGGTGGGCAATAGCTGATTGGACTGATGACACAGATCAGGTTGCTTAGCATCGCATAAATGAGGTTGATTTAACCCTTTGCCTCCTAGATGTTGCTCATTCTGATGAGCATTGTGGATGGCGGTGGTATTGTGGACAGGAAAGACTTTGCCAAACGACTGTATAACTGGATGCAAAATGGATTTCGAGAGTTGGGTGACCACTGTATGTGTGCTTTTGATAGATTCATCTCGTGGGGGTGGGTAGAAGAAGTGAATGATTATAGGATGGGCTGAGCATCATATTGAAGTCATTGTGGAGAAGGGGAGAGGGAAATGCAGTTAATAGAATCAAAACAATTGTCAGCCCTGATACATGCCAGCAGCGCAACTGAACTTAGTAGACTTGGTTGTGTTATTTCTGCCCATGTGTTCGTGGATACAGCTGGAATGGGCATAGGTATGACTGTACATAACACGCTAACTCATCGAGACTTCCGTAAAGACCCTCACAAGGCAGCCAAGGATGTTTGGGAAGCCTCTGGGTAGGAAAGTATGATGTAATTGTCCCCACCTTTGTCACTACTCACTCCCTCCTCCTCCCCTTCCCTTTGTCACTCCCTCCCCCTCCCTTCCCTCTGTCACTCCTTCCCCCTCCCCTTCCAACTGTCACTCTTACCTCCTCCCCTTCCCTCTGTCACTCCCTCCCCCTCCCTTCCATCTGTCACTCCTTCCCCCTCCCCTTCCCTCTGTCACTTCTTCCTCCTCCCCTTCCCTATGTCACTCCATCCTCCTTCCCTTCCCTCTGTCACTCCATCCTCCTCCCTTCCCTTCTCTCTCTACAGCTGTACCTTGGCAGCCAATGGAGCCATCATGAGGACATCAGTACTTGGGACACTGGACTTCAATGGTACACAGCTTTACCCATGCACCCAATGCATTACTTCATGTACATCGCTCCTCTCCAGACCTAGATAAAGTTATAAAAAACACACTTGAGATCAGTGCCGTAACTCATGCAGACCCAAGATGTACTGCCAGCTGTGTCGCCATGACAACTGCGGTAGCCCCTCCCACATCCATTCATCCCCTCATGTCTCATTTAATGAAACTCCTCCCCCTCCTTTACAGCTAGCCCTGATGCTTCAAGGGAAGTACGATCCAATGAAGAAGTGTGATAACGAAGCCTTGGTGGAAAAAGCCATGGAGGTTAGTTTGTCTCCTTGGGCTGGTCCAGGCTGTCTCAACCTGCCCCTCCCCCCCCCCCCCCCCCATCCCAAGTATGCCTCCAAGCATTTGTCCCTGGATGAACAGAGGGATGAGTTACGTAAGCATGTGATGATGTCATCATTGGAAGACCTCCAGCTAGACGAAGAGGCATCAATTGGGTATGCACACGTGTGGGTGTTGTGGGAGACACAGAGGAGGTGGGAGGTCTTAGGAGGTTTTGTGGAGTAACAGATCTGGGATGACTGCGGCATACAATGGGTCATTTATTAGCCAGATATGCATGCACTAGCCAGGATATTAGGTGTATCAGTGTGTCACTATGCTATTCTCTTACAGCTACACATTCAAGGCTCTGGGGGCGGGGTTCTATGGATTGAGGAAGGCTACTGATTTCAGGGAGACCATCATGAAGCTCATAATGGAAGGAGGGGATGCTGACACGTAATGGTGGTTTGTTGACCATTGAGAGTGTTGATATGTGTGTGTCTTGTGTGGTCCCCAGCAATGGTGCAGTGTGTGGAGCTCTGATGGGATGTAAGTTTGGCTTCAAGGCTCTCCCACAAGACCTCCTCCAGTTCAAGCACAGACAGTGGCTAGATGATAGGGTGGACTCCCTGCTCAGATTAATGGGACTCATGTGACACATCACATGTGACAGTACTGTGCATCATATAGTACGAAGCAATTGCTTTTTAGCAATTGTTAATTATAATAATTAGTATCCGTAATAGTATTCACAGGCTAGCTGTAAAACCCACAAGTGTGAATTAGTGCTTTGACACTGCTATAAATACATCAGTTGAAGATATATTTATGTGGTCCGGCAAGTAGGGTTATCTCAGCTTGAAATTTATCCAAATCAACACTTTCCTACTTACTATTAGACCACTTCTTTTTAATTCCCTTTTTTTTTTTTAACCTTTTTAACAGGGTAGGGTGAAAGAAGACCTTACCCGTTCTCTGCTTAGAACTCTTCATGCATGGAATTAGCATTGTGTCGGTTTGTTTTTATTGCATCATCAAATACTATTATTTCCGATGTACGTACATGTATGTCCAAAACTATATATGACCGCAAATGTACATAGCAAATGTGTCGGTTTGTTTTTATTACATCATCAAATACTATTATTTCCGATGTACGTACATGTATGTCCAAAACTATATATGACCGCAAATGTACATAGCAAATGTACGCACTTAGCAACCACAAGCCTTGATATGCACGTACATGTGCGCAGCGTTCGTATAGTATATCCTTGTGGCAACAATAAATTAATGTTACAACATGGAGTGTTTGTATTGCGCGGGCATGTTATATGGGTTGCGTGTATATGCATGTAGTAATACAATAAACGGTAAAACAAGTTTGTTGACTTCTTATAATAGGATCAGCCGGTAGTTATAATTAGTAGTCATAATAGTATTCACGGCTAGCTGTAAAACCCACAAGTATGCATTAGTGCTTTGACACCGTTATAAATATATCAGTAAAAGCTAGATTAATGTGGTCCGGCTAAGCAGGGTTATCTCGATTTACTATTACCTGCTTACTATTAGACCACTGCTATTTTTTTTAAGCCTGTTCGTCATTGCTATTATGCTTCAATTTATTTTTTTAACCCACGCCCAGCTGCATTTGACATAAAGGTCATCAATCCGCTTAATTTGCAATTTATACAAGAAGCGGCTCAAACCTGTGGTCATGCAGCTGAGATGGGAGAAGAGGCCAAGCACTCAAGAAATGATGAGGCATGTGCCCTTAGAGGATGGTCATGCATCCCTTTGGTTGTAGAAGTGTTTGGGGGATGAGGCAATGAAGCCATCAATGTAATTTTGGCCTTATCCAAAAAGGTAGCCACTCAACTCTGTCGACCTCTGAATGAGGTTATGTCGGGCATCTACAGTCGCCTCAGCCTCACCCTCATGAGGCAGAATGCCAGGGCAATTTTGGCCAGATGTGTTTCACCAAACACTTGCTGTGACTTTTAGTTATTTATAGTGCTTATGTTTTTAATTAGTGTATTCTAATAAATGTATATACTTCTTTTTATATAAAGATTATGTAAAACCCATAATAAAAACAAAAAATAATAATAAAGTATGTAGGTGCTTCTCCTCCTGCACTGCTGTGGACACTTCAGATACAGCTTGGAGGACAGGCAATTCTAGGCCTTAGTAAGGGAGGGTTGGGTCTTCGCTCACTATACCAACATGCACCTGCAGCATATATAGCCTCTATTTGCTCAGCTGGGTTTGGTTCAGAGACAAATCTTCACCTCTGTTCTGCAGTTGCAGATTTTAATTCTGCTGTTCCACCTGATAAGGCACTGCAAATTCACTCCCTTCTCTCAGCGTCTCTGGTCTCCCAAAAAGAACTATCCAGCATATTGGACACTTGCATGTTCAATCTGCTGTTGGAAACCTCTGACCAAGCATGATTGCTTTCAGTTTTCGAACCACATGCATCATCCTGGCTGTCTGTTCTACCATCACAGGGGCTGGGTCTACATCTTGATGCACTGGTCCATCAAGCTGCCATAAAATGGTGGCTTGGTATGGACACTTCCCAGGGATCCCAGTGTGCACTTTGCCCTGGCAATGCCCTTGACCCTCTGGGACATCATGCCACCACTTTCAAGCGTGGAGGTGATATGGTGGTACGACACAACACCCTTCGTGATGTTCTGGCTGAAACATGCCACCGGACCCATCTTGGCATCCAAGTGGAAGCTGGCAATGACCTCACAGCCGATCATAGCCACACCCGTCCTGCTGTCCTGCTAACCTTCTGTTGACTAACTGGACAACAGGCAAGACAGCTGCCTTTGAGATCTCTGTAATCTCTCCGCTTAAGACACATACCCTTATGGAAGCTGGAGTGTCTACAGGATCAGCTGCCCTCTCCACTGAAGGCAGAAAGCACAGTGCCAATTATGCAAAATGCAAAGGACTTGGCTAGTTGTGTGTTCCCCTGGTAGCAGAGACTTATGATGCATGGGGAAATGAAGCTGCTGAAGCCTTCTCATAGCTGGCTTCTCGGCTTGCCACTCTTACATGCAGGCCCAAGTCAGCGGTACTTAGAGACATCTATGGCAGGCTCAACCTCCATCTAGTGAGGGCCAATGCCACTGCCATCCTCACCAGATGTATTTTGAATGAACATTAACTATAGGCTATGTGTAAGATTGTACCCATGTACGTATTTTAATAAATATAATAAAGTATTTTTAATTATTTTGCTGTTATGACAGTAATGAAATGGCACAATGTATGTGTTGGAAAGCTAGACTGGTATGATAGTCATTTTCAGAGTGGATCTATCACTATGGTAAGCATGATTAAGAATCTGATAAGCCTCTCTCTTCTTTTTGCCTCTTAACATGATGCCATCAACTTCAAATATCTCAAAGCCCGGCTGAAATGAAAGTGGAATCTGGTGACAGTTTAAGTGTACACACCATAAATGTAACACTTGCTTTCAGAAGGTCATTCATTTTGGCTGCTCCTTCTGGTTTTAGCTCCTTTATACGAATCTCTGCTGTGCCTCTGTTCACTCCTCCTTCTATTTCAATCCCTTTAGGAGGAGGAGAGCGTGAGAGGGAGAGAGGGTGAAGGGAAAAGGTTTGAAAGCGGAGGAGAGAGAAGAGCACAGGAAGAGAGTATCTTGGACATAAAGGGGTGACCAAAGGGAGCATACCTAACTCTGCCGACCCTTTTTGAAGCTCAAATGTGATTGGAGTGGGAATTGATTTAGCAAGTTGCGGCTTCTCTCTGTCTTCCTCATGCCATGCCATGAATGATTCTGCCGTCTGCACTCCTGACAATAAAGGTTCTTTCCTGCATGAGGGATGAAAATATACGTAAGAGACATGTACACATGCAAACTATTATATGCAGGTTTGCACGCAACACACACACACACACGCACATATACACACATACACAAATACACATGCACACACACACACACACACAAACACTGTACACACACACACACACACACACACATACACACACACACACACGCACCTAGTGGCCTTCTGCAGGATGTTCATAGCATTTGGGTCTTTGAACGGCCCTAGGTCCGGTACACTTGGTTTAGGCCCCACCTCTTTGACCTGCCGCAGTTTGGGTGGTCCATTTGCTGAGTGAGTGGAAACAAAAACATGGATTCTGCATGCACATAATTAATATTGCACGTGTGACTGTAGCATGTATCAGTGTGCATGTATTTATTGCAAATGAATGATTATATTCGTTGTAAATGAAAACACAACGTCCGCCATTTTTTGTGGTAAATGTCATTAGGAAGCCATTGAAATGGCTTTCACTATGCTATGACTACAACATGCATGTAAGGTAGTTATGTAAGCCGACATATACGCTTGATAACGCGTGCAAACTTCTTGTTTCAACTTCGATATCTCCATGCATTTGCGGTTCGTAACAATAGACCCCGCCGCCGGTCACCCGTTCGTGTTTTCAAACGTCAGACTTACAGCGCTCCGGATGGCCAAAGCAGCCACATGCGGCCGTCGCTAGGTTTTGCATAATACAACTTCGCCACAGTACTAATTGCAAAAAAAATTTAAACGCTGACGATTAACCAATTATATTTTTTCGTTTCAACCTAAGGGCATGCAGCATTCCAAGCAATGGGAGGAATCTAAATGTAGGAGATGGAAGAAGCGATTATCTCACGAAGCATTTAATGTGTAGAAACTGACACTGATGGGAGCAACGGAAAATTATTGTTGCCATGGTAACCGTAGAGAAATAACTATTAATGTGTCAAGAAAGTGTGATGCAAAGCTTGCCAGCAGCCAGCAACTCACGCACATACTGCGGTATGCATATTGTGTTTCACTACGTCCTTTATGGCCAGGTACCCCCCCCCCCTCCTTCCACCGCTTCAGTCTAGGCTGGCCTTTCATGGTTCAGTTGACCAGCTTACTCTGCAAGTCAGTGAGCACCCCGTTGTAGCCATCTGCTGCATCAGATGAGCCCTCCACATGCCCGGGCTTTTTTATTGCAACCAACTCGTGGGGGACGACCAGCTTATCGTACCGGGCAATGTCCCTGGGGTGCAGCACTGATCTGGATGTTCAATGGGGGGGTGGGGGGGGGGGGGGGGGGGAAAGGTTAGAGGGGTTCTATGACAACAGGCAGGTGCCCACAGATAAGGAGGTTACCCTTTACCTTATGTCATTGAACAGCCGAGCTTTCTCACGATTGTCCAGTAGGGCTATCAGAAACTCCGCAAAGTCCTTTATGTTATTGCTCTTGTTGTACTGTGAAAGGGGGGAAAAAACAATGCCTCAAACATGGTGTACAAGCTCCTAACCCTTTGCATCCCCTCGGGGTGCATTGGAGGGCATGGGCACTACCTCTTGTAAGTGGGCCTTCAAAGCTAGCATCTCAGGTTCCGTGAGTAGCCGTCTGGACTCGTCCATAAGAAGTTGCTCGGCCTGGCTTGTTGCAAAGGCCAGCATCACCTGAGTCCCTGCAAGGCCGGGCTCAAAGAAGCTGGGTTCAGCCAGCTCTTCGTCGTTGGCCGACTCAGTAGGCTGGTGTAGCTGCTTGTCGCGGTCTCCTGGTACCCCTTCAGCCTTTATGGCGTGAACGGCTAAAGGAGATAGCACAGCCATTGTGCTTCTTGATCTTCTGACTTCCTTTTGGCCTGTGAGAGACAATGTGAAATTAGGAGGGAAGGGGAAAAAAAAGAACAGACGACAAGTTGTTACCTGTGGAACTTGCTCTTGGTCTGCCAGTTTGAAGGGTTGGGGTGGAGTGCATTGGCAATCTATCACTGGGTGTGCGTAGGCTCTTAGAACGTTTTACTGAAGCATGCTGTGAGTCACGCTTTGGAATTCAAAAAAAGGAATTGAATATAAACAGGGATTCTTCCACTTCATGTCCCAAACATGTCTCTGGCTCTACCCATCTCTACCCATCCATACATCCTCCCTTTTCTCCCAACCACTCCATTTGGATCCCCCTCATCCTTACACGCAATTCTTCTGTGCATAAACCACTTACATGAGACGACTTGGAAAGGGCAGGTGATCCATGAACGATGTCATAAGACACTGAGGTAGAGAGAGAGAGAGATAGATAGAGATAGACAGAGAGAGAGAGAGAGAGAGAGAGCAGAAATGACCTCTACCACAAGTAAATGAGTCATAGTGCACGTACTTGACACAACGTTTTTCCTTTCTGTTGTTTCTTTCCTATTCACTCCTTCCCATCCATCTGCCTCCTTATTCTGTCCATCCACTTCCTCCTCTGCAACTTGTGCGTGTCCCATATCTGCTGGTTCCTTGATTTCTTCAGGCAGGATTGGGATAATGCCCAAAGACTGAGATTATGTGTGGGGAGGGGAATGACAGATTGTGCCCAGAGGGGAACCCTTCAAATTCAAACCTTGATGGTCATCATCAATGGTGAATAGGACTTGAGGATGGTCACAGCTTCTTTGTGGAGGATGTTTTTGAAGTTGTGTCCATTAACCTCAATGATCTGGTCTCCAACTTTCAACCCACATATGTCGGCAGGTGACCCTGTGTCAATGCTATTGGGACGAGGCAATGCTCCACGTCAGTGGTGATGCAAGGTGTGTGGCCATTTACCCAGATACAAAGATGCCCAGTTGATACTCTGATCCTCCTCTGATGCTAAGTCCGAGAGATTTCTTTTTGTCAGGATGTAAAATGATCTTGCAGTCATCTTGTCTGCTGGTCTGCACACACACACACACACACACACACACACACACACATGCACACACAAACACACACACACACACACACACACACACACACACACACACACACATACACACACCATCATGTGGGTGCATATAGAAAACAGGTTAAGAGGGGTGTCTCCCGAGGGGATGAAACGGAAGTTAGGGTGTGTAGGGTGAGGGAGATAGAAATAGTGAGAGTGAACAATGCAAAGAGAAGGCAGTGAATGATGTGGCAGGGCAGATGCATTCAGGTGGAGTGGTGCAGTAGAAGCTTGAGATCACCATTGTATAACTCACCCCTGGTTCTCTGACATGTCTCCCAGCAGTGTCCACCCTGTGTTATATTGGGGAACGGATATATATTGTAACAAGCGTGCGGCTCTGCATGCGTGAACGTTTTTTTTTTTTTTTTTTTTACCAGATAAGTGAGCTCCTGACCAGCCTGCCGCCGGGTAGCGTGCCTGCTGTCTTCACATTTAGTACCAAATCCTCGTGCGACCTGAGGACAAGGGCCGCCGAAGGATGCATAATGTTCTCGAAGCTAATGCCGTTGACACTTAGGATCTGGTCGCCCACCACGAGCCCGCTCCTTTCCGCGATAGACTCCGACTCCACCTCGGAAATGTAGATGCCTAAGTTGTATTCCTTTCCCCCTCGGATGCTCAGTCCCAGAGGCTGGTCCTTGCGCTTCGTCAGCTTCACTATCCTGCAGTCGGAGCCGCTGGCGTGCACGGGGTTCGAGAGGGAAGGATGGGCCATCCGGCCATAAGGGGCCAGGCTGTCAAACTTCCTGTGGTCGTGCTTGGGTATCATTAGGTCCCTTATGAGGGGAAGGAGATCCAGCTTCTCTGGGGTGTCCAGGCAAGAGATGAGCGACTGCATCAGCTTAGAGACGCTCTTGTAGGTCTGATACTCCTTCACGGAGTACGATAGGTAGTCCCTGTCTTCCCGGCTAAGGAACAGCTTAGCCGTGCTCTCGAATTCCTGTTTCTTAACCGCTTTCTCCACGTCTTTTCGAAGCGTCATTGCTCCAGAAAAAGTTCGGCTTGTGTTGTACGTGTGCAACGAACGAATCGAGGCGCTGTAAGAGGGGGGCGTGGCACGTAAATTCAAAGCGCGCACTTCTAAGGGAGTGGTGGAACAGGGGGCGCCGGAGTAATTCCCGGAAGACAATATTAATAGTATCCGGAGAGGAATACGCCCTCGTGATTCGTTTACTGATATGATGTCGACGACTCGAGCAGCAGCCGTAGTAGTCGTTGCTTCTTTGCTCGCTGTTTCTGCATTGCGGTGCGTTGAGGCTGCAGAATGTCACGGTGCGGTAAGTTGTTCTTTGTAAAGTCGTCCGTTCACGTCCATTATACGCACTGCCACGCGGGCCCTTGATATCGCTGCACACGCAGCCAAGTCCTGATGCCAAGCCCAACATGAACCCCGTCCAGACCGCGCCTCCCGTGTTCGTCCGAAGCGTGGAAAACGGCAAACTGTACATGGTCGGGGAAGCGGACGACATGGTACCATTGGTGCACGTGTGGGGTAAGAGCCAAACTCACGTAGCATCAGCAGTGGCTAGCATTTAGCCTTCGCTAGCGCAGTTCCCTGTGATTCCGGCAGCTAACACGCGCGACGTATGCTTTAATTCCCTCTCGCCACGTACCCCGCATGCATGCAGGCACACCCTACCAAATGGGCTACGCGCACGGCCAGCTGATGACCTCTGCAGCACAGGGCTTGATCAACAGCGTGTGGACGTACATGGAGGAACAGGTGGTACGTTCGTTGTTGGGCATATATGGCGACGAGTAACGGGAACAAAAAAACTCATATTTCCGTCGCGATAGGAGGCGGCCATCAACGGCAGTGTCACTATCTTTCCTGCGTGGTTTTTGCTCGATGTTGCGAATTTGGGGTGAGTTTTTTTGAGTGTGTGTGTGTGTGTGTGTGTGTGTGTGTGTGTGTGTGTGTGTGTGTGTGTGTGTGTGTGTGTGTGTGTGTGTGTGTGTGTGTGTGTGTGTGTGTGTGTGTGTGTGTGTGTGTGTGTGTGTGTGCTTTTTATTGCATCCCTGTGCTGTGACAGACTCGATGCAGCATTGGATCTGGAGATCCTTGCCACTGAGGAATTTAGTGGTGAGCTTTCTTCTTCCCTTCTCCTATCAGTGGTGTAGGAATGGGGGTGAAGCATTTTTTGGAGAGGGGGGCAAATGCCTCCCACTTTGAAGGAGGCATTCTATGCACAGCAGTACTCATCGTATTCTTATGCTATAGAAAATTGTAACATGATCTGTAGTACACCCTATCTGATGGGGCGATTTGCCCCCCCCCCCCCCCCCCCCCCCCAAACAGCCTCCTTCTTTCCTCTCTCCAACCTCCTTCCATCCTCCCTCCATCACCACACCTCCTCCCTATTCTTTCCTGGGCCATCTGTCCTCTTCCTCACTCTCCACATTCCACTCAGGAACCTATTTTCTGGAGGAGATGAAAGGGCTTGCAGACGCCAGTGGTTTGGACTATAAGGTATTGTTCACAGCCCCTCCCCTCAGCCCAGGAAAGCCCCATTTTGTTACAAGGGGAAAATAAATATATCCTTTCGACCCATTGCAAGTGTGGTAGATTATTGGTGCATTAAAAAACGTAGTTATTTTTATTAACTAGTGGTTATGTGTTTGGACCACTCACATATCGAGTGCTAAATTTGCTTGCATATTTGATGTGTGGGTATTGTTTGCCATACCCACAGAAAATCCAGCGCATCCACATGATTGGAGAACTTACGTAAGCTTCCCTCTGTGTGCATGGGAGTGAGGGTGTGCATGAGGGTGAGGGTGTGCATGAGGGTGAGGGTGTGCATGAGTGAGGGTGTGCATGAGGGTGAGGGTGTACATGAGGGTGAGGGTGTGCATGAGGGTAAGGGTGTGCATGGGGGTGAGAGGAACGTAAGGCACATACATCTAAAAGGCACACAGTAATCCATCCCCTTCTGCAGTGATAATACAACACTGCATAGCTGCCAGTATGTTTTGAAATACACTTGCAAAATAAACATGCCGCTTAAGATGCCATCCTCCCTCTAGCGGAGGAGAGGCTAGGCCTGGTATTTTCTACCAGAGTGTGCATGAGGGTGAGGGTGGGCATGAGGGTGTGCATGGGGTGAGGTGTGGATGAGGGTGTGCATGAGGGTGAGGTTGTGCATGAGGGTGAGGGTGTGCATGAGGGTGAGGGTGTGCATGAGGGTGAGGGTGTGCATGAGGGTGAGGGTGTGCATGAGGGTGAGGGTGTGCATGAGGGTGAGGGTGTGCATGAGGGTGAGGGTGTGCATGAGGGTGAGGGTATGCATGAGGGTAGGTGGAGGTGGTGTGAAGGTATGAAGAGGGTAAGGTGGAGGTGGTGCAAAGGTACAGACCAATAGGGTAGTGGGGAAGTGAGAGCAAGGTGTATCAGTGTATAGGACACAGACATGTAGGATGACAAGTAATAGAGGTTGTATGTGGTGTGTGTAGTGGTGTGTAGTGGTGTGCATGATGGTGTAGTGGTGTGGTGTGATGAGGGTGTGATGAGGGTGAGGGTGTGGATGAGTGTGGGGTGTGCAGGAGGGTGAGGGGTGGGTGTGACCACCACCTGGATGCCCCTACAGTAAAGGTGGGTGCTCCATGTTCGGAGCAAATGCCTCAGCCACACCTACTGGAAGCCTACTGCAGCTGAGAGCTCTGGACTGGGACGTGGACGGTAAGTTCATTCATCCTTGGAATGGGGACAATTTTAAAATGACGATTCCTATCACAGGTCCGTTTAGGAATTATCCACAGCTTACGGTGTACCATCCCAACCAAGGCAATGGCCACGCCTTTATAAACCTTGGCTGGACGGGTTGGATTGGCTCCATCTCAGGCAAGGAAGGGGGCGGGGCTCACGTGGGTGTATACAAGGAAGGGGGCGGGGCACATGTAGGTGTCTGCATTTACCTCCTTCCTGCATTTAGGCATGTCTTCAGTACAGACAGCCATTTCCGAAATAGGTGTGTCCTTCCCTGATGACACATTTGGAAAGGAGTCGAGATTTGGAACTCCATTCACTGTAAGCTTTGCTGCAAAGACATGAAGCTATAACGTTCACATTAGCCATAACCTATCAGTCCCCATAACCTATGTCCCTATACCATAACCTTTGTCCCCTATACCATAACCTATGTCCCTATACCATAACCTATGTCCCTATACCATAACCTATGTCCCTATACCATAACCTATGTCCCTATACCATAACCTATGTCCCTATACCATAACCTATGTCCCTATACCATAACCTATGTCCCTATACCCAACGTTACTATCTGTCCCCATAACCTATGTCCCTATACCATTACCTATGTTCCCATGCCCACATTAGTACTTGCTGCGAGACATACTCCAGTATGATGAGACTCTGTATGATGCCATGAACAGGATTTCAACAGCTAGAAGAACATGTGACCTCATTTTGGGAGTGGGAGATGGAAAGGTTCGCTTATGGGGAAAATGTGGTATGTGTGTGTGTAGGGTAGCGTGCAGTATTTGTCAACATGTTGGAAGTGAGTATGTGTGGGGTGAGTGGGGTGAACATGTTGGAAGTGAGTATGTGTGGGGGTGAGTGTGGTGAACATGCTATTATACTAAAGGTTCTCTCCTCTCTTCAACCCCTCTGCGTCTCGCAAAGATTGGGGAGTTCCGTGGTGTGGAGTACTCAGCTGCGGTGGCTGACTTCATCACTCCAACCACCCTGCGTCCCGTAGCAGACTGGCACCCCCCTGTTCAAGACATCGTTTATTGGGGTAAGCTTATCCCTCCCCTCCCCCCCCCCCCCCCCACCCCTCTCCAAACACACTCATGTACTGGGATAAGCTGGTGTCCTTCACAGCCTATTATACCATATCCTCCTTCACCCCCCCCACACACACACACACACACACACACACACACACACACACACACACACACACTAGGCATGGATTGGCTCTGCCCTGGGTACAGCTCAGTGTTGGCCAGGCAACTCACTGCTTACCATGGCAACATCACAGCCGAAAACACCATTCAGAACATACTGGCCATAGTGCAGACTGGGGACCTGCACATAGCCATCTACGACCTGGAAAACAACCTGCTCTACGTGTCCAATGCACAGAGTGACGGCGAGTCTGGGGCCAAGTATGCATATGACAGGGCTTACATAAGGCTTGACATGGCTGCCATATTTGCCGAGAACCCACCCACATCTTATTAATGGAGCTGAGGCTATGCAAATTGTACTCTTGTTTGTATTGTATATATTTGTTTCATTTTAATAGTTAATGCCCTCCATTAATAATCATAAGGGAATAGAACATGAGCATTAAATAGAAATCTGAAAGCAAAGAAAAAAAGGTGGTACATGATAAGAATGGTACTGTGTGGAGATGTTGTGTACCAGGATGGGAATAACTTGAACAGCAGCCCTTTACATCTCCCCACACTGGGTTACAATGATGGGTAGCTTAGGTTTGTTGTTGTGGCCGGTGGGAACGTTCTCTATCTTCCTCATTATAAGCAAGCCGTCCACCACTTTACCGAACACCACGTGCTTGCCGTCAAGGAAGTCGCACTTGGCGCACGTGATGAAGAACTGGCACCCGTTGGTGTTGGGACCGCTGTTGGCCATCGAGAGGAGGCCAGGTGCATTATGTTTAAGAGTAAAGTTCTCGTCGGCAAACGACGGACCGTAGATACTCGTTGAGCCTGTGCCGTCTCCTTTCAATATGTCACCTCCCTGGATCATGAAATCTTTGATGACGCGGTGGAACGTGCAACCTTTGTAGCCAACGGGGATCCCATCCTTGCGGAACTCTCCAGTGCACATCTGTCGGAAATTCTCTGCAGTCCTTGGGGTGACGTCTGCAAAAAGTTCTATTTTCATCCTGCCCATATCCTGACCTCCAATGGAGATGTCGAAGAAGACCACAGGGTTGACCTGTGCATGCTTCTGTTCTGCCATATATTTCGTTATTAAAGGGTTAATATGTATAATCACGTGACCATTTGTAATTATAAACCTCTTAAGGTAAAGTGCCCTAAAATGAGCGTCAACCTGAAGAAAAATGAGCAGTCAATGCTCGCAGCGTTCAAGGACGTCGTCAATGATAAAACCGACACAGACTGGTAATGTTTATTATGGACCTACTGAAACAACGTGGGAGAATTGGGCGTACGTAGTCGTCGCCATAGCCCCCGGCCCCCGTATGAACGAGGCACGAGTGCTTCTGCATTATCGTACTTATTATTTTTTTAAGGGTGCTGCTTGGATACGAAGGGAACTCGAACGACCTGAAGCTTGTCGGTACCGGCGGTGAGTTGGAGTCCGTGGCGGTATGGCAGCATCTCGGTGCTTTGTGCGTCACTGTATTTTGCGAAGTTAATGTTGTAGCTGGGGTGATTATAGGGTGTTCTGTGTTGCTTCAACCCCCGTTGTCTCTGTTTGCGCAGAGGGAGGTCTTGAAGAACTCGCGGGGGAACTGAACAGCGGGAAGGTTATGTATGGCTTTTGCCGCGTCAAGGATCCTAACACCAAGCTGTTCAAAAACGTCTTGATCAATTGGGTAAGTGCCCCATGGTGTATTTGGAACAGGAAGTTAGTTCAGACCTGCCCCAATTTAGTCCGTTGTGTACGTAGCAACTCAACTAGATTCATCAACAAATTAATGTGTAGTTTTTGCAAACATACTCACGTGCTCTCAAAACAAGCGTTTAGCGTGACGTCACTGATTAAGCAATTATATGTTTACTTTTTAGGGCTATAGGTAAACATCTCTTACAATGTAACAGCATTGCAGCTGTTGATCAGACACCTTTTGATGTAATCAGCTCTTCCTACTATGTCTGCCTTGTTGCCTTGAGGGAAGGTCCTGCCTCTGTGAGGGTAGGACTGCCCCCAGCAAGGGTAGGACTGCCCCCAGTGAGTGGTAGGACTGCCCCCAACGAGGGTAGGACTGCCCCCAGCGAGGGTAGGACTGCCCCCAGCGAGGGTAGGACTGCCCCCAACGAGGGTAGGACTGCCCCCAGCGAGTGGTAGGACTGCCCTCAACGAGGGTAGGACTGCCCCCAACGAGGGTAGGACTGCCCCCAGCGAGGGTAGGACTGCCCCCAGCGAGGGTAGGACTGCCCCCAGCGAGGGTAGGACTGCCCCCAGCGAGCGGTAGGACTGCCCTCAACGAGGGTAGGACTGCCCCCAACGAGGGTAGGACTGCCCACAGCAAGGGTACCTAGGACTGCCCCTAGCAAGGGTACCTAGGACTGCCTCCAGCGAGGGTAGGACTGCCACCAGCGAGGGTAGGACTGCCCCCAGCGAGGGTAGGACTGCCCCCAGTGAGGGTAGGACTGCCCCCAGCGAGGGTAGGACTGCCCCCAGCGAGGGTAGGACTGCCCCCAGTGAGGGTAGGACTGCCTCCAGCGAGGGTAGGACTGCCTCCAGTGATTTGGTTGTAGGAGAGAATTTGCTTTCTTCCTGGTTGTCGCTAATGCTGACATAACTCCAATATCAACAAATGTTTTGCATGTGGCTCGTACCGTTTGTATGGTGTGAGCTGTTTGTATGTTTGTATGGCCTCAAGCTAATTTAAAGGGGTCTCTGGTTACTATTGTGCGTTCTGTTCGTTGTGCAGGTGGGAGAAGGGGTGCCTACATCCATAAAGGGTGTGTGTGCTAGACATACGACAGACGTTGCCAACTTCCTCCGAGTAAGTTTGGATAGGAGGGGCAGTAGTGGAGGGTGGAGCCAACGGTTAGGTGTAAGGGCCGGGGAGGAGGATGGAGTAAGGGCTGGGGAAGAGGATGAAGTAAGGGCTGGGGAGGCTGAATGTTGCAGTAGAGGGCAGTAAGGGCTGGGGAGGAGGCTGAAGGTTGCAGTAGAGGGCAGTAAGGGCTGGGGATGAGGATGGAGTAAGGGTTGGGGAGGAGGCTGAAGGTTGTAGTAGAGGGCAGGAAGTAGCCTCTTTGTAGTTACTTGGAGTGTGGTCAGAAACCAGTGTGCTCTCTACATGCAATAGGGTGCCCATGTGACTGTCAATGCACGATCAGAAGATGATTTGGATGTTAAGGTCATTACTGACAAGGTTGCCAAGTCATCAGGTGAGATATAACAGGAGACATTGGCTTGGAAGGGGGGGGGGGGGGGGGGGGGGTAAATGGCAGTGGGAATGTAAAGGGTTAATGGCGGTGAGGAAGTAAAGGGTTAACGGGAGAATCAATTCCTGCTATGGCATAGCTTTATGCTCAGTCACCTGCCCCACCCCACAGGGGCTGCCTACAGTGCGCACAAGGAAAAGTACACTGCTGTACCTGAGGCAGGACCAGTGGTATGCAAGAGTGTGCAGGGGTTTACTGAGATGCAATGTCCCATGGTCATGTGGTCATAGTTTGTAGGGTAGGGGGAGGAGGCATGACCTAATTCTCTCATCACGGGCTCAGTGCATCTTTGTACATCTTTGTGCATCAAGGGCTCTGTCTATAAGAAAGCTGATCCAAAAGCAGACATCAACGTGAAGACACGAGATGCATTCTGGAACACACAAGAGGTGAGAAGAATATATTTTCACTACTGTGCTTAGAGATGTGTGTGTGTGTGTGTGTGTGTGTGGTGGCTCTGAGTACAGAAAGATGATGAGAGACGCGTTGCAGAGGAGAAGAGACAGAGTACTGAAGCCAAAAAGAAGGAGGAGGCAGAACGAAAAGAGAGAGAGGTAATGTGTTGTGTGCTTGCTGCTGTTCAGTGATGATGTTGATGTGTGCAGGTCAAGGAAGCTGCTGATAGGGACAGGATGGCAGCAGACAAGGCCAGGAGCATTGAAGAGCAGAGGTGGGAGTTTCAAGAGGGGAATACTGGTGGGACATGGTGGGATGGAATGGGACATAGTGGGATGGAATGGGACATGGTGGGACATAGTGGGACGTAGTGGGATGGAATGGGACATGGTGGGATGGAAATGGGACATGGTGGGATGGAATGGGACATGGTGGGACATAGTGGGACGTAGTGGGATGGAATGGGACATGGTGGGACGGAATGGGAAGAGGAAAGAAAGTACTAAATCTTTTTTTTTCATCAGGAAGAAGCAGCTGCAGTCAGAAAAACAGGAGAGGGAAGAGTCTGAGCAGAAACTGGTAAGGGAAGGAGGGACTGGGCACCCATGAGGGGAGGAGAGAATTTTTTTTGGCACCTTTTCATTATTACACCTCTTGTTGTAGCAAAGCCGCCTTAAGCAGAGGGAGGCTGAGGTGGACAGTGAGGCGCAGAGGGAGAAGGAAGCTATCAGTATGAGGAGGATGCAGGAGAAGTCGGGCATCTCCTCAGCAGTGAGAGAGAAGAAGGCAGGGTTTGAGCAGAAGCCTGCAGAGAAGCCAGCTGCTCGTCCTCCTCCTGTGCGAAGGGAGCCACCTGCGAGAAAACCAGAACCGGAACCGGAACCTGAGCCACAGCAGGAACCAGAACCTGAGCCACAGCAGGAACCAGAACCTGAGCCACAGCAGGAGCCAGAACCGGAACCAGAACCTGAGCCACAGCAGGAACCAGAGCCAGAACCAGAACCTGAGCCACAGCAGGAACCAGAACCAGAACCTGAACCTGAACCTGAACCTGAACCACAGCAGGAACCAGAGCCAGAACCTGAGCCAGAACCAGAACCAGAGCCATACAATGAGCCTGAACCAGAACCAGACCAACCATCTGAGGTTAGCATAAGATGCCTCAAGGGATGTGTGGAGATGTGGTGGGATGTGTAATGAAGGAGGGGAGGGAGGGTTGTATATTATGTTATGGTAAAGTGTGACAGGAGGTGTACTATTGTGAGGAAGGGAAGCGTGATTGTGCAATTTTGTATTTTGCAGGCTGGAAGTGGTCTGACTGCAAAGACAGTTTATGATTATGCTGCAAGTAAGTAGAAGTGTGAGGGTTAAGTTATTAAGGCTGGTAATGTGTCAACACGTACTAGTGAGTGTAAATTAATTTGAGTCATAGTATGTACTAGGCTGGTAATATTTAATATTAAACACATTTACTATCTGCAGCTGATGAAACAGAAATATCATTTGACGTTGATGAGATCATCACAAGCATCGAGCAGATAGACGAGGGATGGTGGCGTGGTATTAGGCAGCTGGACGGTTCATATGGACTCTTCCCTGCAAACTACGTTGAGCTGATTTGAACACCAGCAGTTTTTAGTCAATTGTTGTATTCTGTTTGAGCACAAATCCTATGTAGAACAGATGTTTGCTTTGGTATGTTTTGTTGTCTCTAAGAGTGTTCTATGTGATAGCTCATTTTAATTAAAGATATTGACCTGTGGTGGGTGTGGTTCTCATCTGGTGCATAACTCAACACATGTAGTCAGGCAAATTAGCCACATACTGCATGGGAGGAGTTGTATTTCATGAAACTCTTAGCAGTCCACATGAGGCATAAACTAAACTCTTCACCCTCCCAGTATGCAAGCATGATCAAAAGCTGCATGCTAACAGTACGTGTTTAGAATTAAGCTATTTGACTACAGATTGCATTCTTGACGTCAACCAAATTTTTTTTAATGGTTAGGAAAAACTTAAGAATGACTGCTATAGTTCTGTGTAGTTTTTGGTGCCTGCACTAAGCCCAGTGAACTCCCCAAGCTCATGTACAGGTGACAGGTATAGTGACGACCTCTTGTGTTCCTTCACTGTGCTCTGGTTGAGGTGGGAGTCAGAAGGGTATAGCCGCTTCTTGCGGGGCGTCTCCAGCTTCCATTGCTGCACTTGTTCCTGAGGGAGGTGAAGGGTGAGCGAGGTGGAGGGTGAGGGAGGTGGAGGGTGAGGGAGGTGGAGGGTGAGGGAGGTGATGGAGGAAGGGTGAGAAAGATGGAGGGTGAGGGAGGTGCTCTAGAACAAGTTTTTTTTTGGAAGGCATGTTAGTCTTACTGGAATTGAACCTCCACTTCTTTCAATCTAAAAATAATATGAATTAATCATGTGACTACTACTACAGCTTCAGGTCTTACGGCTTTGGAGGCAACGTAGCATGTCTTGACCACCTGCACGACTGCCTTCATAAGGTTCCTGGCAGAGGATAGGAGGGAACTAGCACTCTCCACCTGTAGAAATGAGGATGATTTGTTATTGTGTGTGCGTGTGTGTGTGTACATATGTGTGTGTGTGTGTGTGTGTCCACACTGGTGCGACATCTTCCATTTTCTGCACAGCTCAGGATTAAAATCAGCAGTTGATATGATTGTGTGGCAAGTATCTCGTATTGCTAGTTTGTGTGATGTATTTAGTGTGCTATATGTGAGTGCTATGTGTGATGTGTGAGGGTGCACTGACATATGCTGGGCTCCCGGCCTCTGTATCTGACGTCTTCAGAACATCGCTAGTTATCTTTAGCTGATGGCAGCACAGCTGCGTCCTTTCCAAGTAGCTAAGCAAATCTCTCTTACAGTTCTCGTCTGGACACTGTCCAAGATGCAGGAGGTGTGGTCAGTTGGTATACAGTAACATCTTCCCCCACCTGCTCTGTGATAATCCTGGCTTGCTCATTCAGGTATTCACCCGCTCTGATAATATCCTAAGACACAGCTGGTGATGGGTAGGGGGTTAAAGTAGATGCCATGGTTACCTTTGCGGTGATAACAACATCCATTATGGTCTGAAGTGTTCCAGTACCCCTGGGGAAGGGGGGGGGGGGGGGGGACAAAGCTGAGTGAGCTTAAACAGGCAAGTCAAATGTGTTTTACTGTTGTCTGGTGAAGTTAGTAATGTCTTCCACCATGACACACATCTCTTTGGCCAGAAAAATGATGTCATTAGATGAATTATCCCATTTCACGGCTTCTGATTCGAGCCTGCAAATGTACAGACATGGTAGTGTACGTGCACTAGCCTGCTTCACGCCCCCCGCAGGGGGCAATACCTAGTCTTTTCCTCTGTGAGGCTCTCTGCCTCCTTAGCCAACTGAACTAGGTCTTCTGCTGAAAACCTAGTGGTGATGGCCTGAGTACCCGTGTGTGTGTGTGTGTGTGTGTGTGTGTGTGTGTGTATGTGTGTGTGTGTGTGTGTGTGTGTGTGTGTGTGTGTGTGCAATAATCTTGGTATTATATGGGGATCATGGCAGCAAAAAGGGACCTAGCGCATATTTTCATATCAAAGACCTCTACAACTTTTTTCTTATGCACTGGAAATTAGATTGTCAATCATGGAGGAGTTACAGTGGCCTGAATTTTTAATTATGCATACATTTTAATTGCATGTGTCAACTTTCATGCTCCTTCCTGGAAAATTTTTAAATATGTGCTAGGTCCCTTTTCGCTGCCACGATCCCATATATTATTATTTAATATTGCTCTCATTTTGTCACGTGTTATATTTAGTAACCTTAATAACCTTAGCTTTGCTTTCATAGAAGACAGAACTGTGTCTTGGTGTCCTTGAGAACTTCTTGGGACAAAGACGAGCTATAATGGTTAAGTGAGAGAAGGGGAGGAGTTAGGGGAAGAGGGAGGGAGGAGGTAGAGTGGAGGGGAGGAGGAGGAAGGTAGAGGGGGAGGAGGAAGGTAGATGGGGAGGAGGCAGAGAAGAGGAGGAGGAGGAAAGTAGATGGGGAGGAGGGTGGTGCTGCTGTTTATCTCACAGATGGATGAGCTTAGGCTGAGTTGGGATGTAAAAGAGGACCCAGGAGAAAGCACTCGTGGTGAGTATAACACTTCGTCAAGGTCTGGCTGTGCTTCCAGATCACTCTGTGGCTGGTGAGGTCAAGTGACCATTAAAAACAAAATTGAAGGTTAAGCTTAGATAAGTGATGGGGGTGGGGAAGGGATAGTCATGGTTAGCAAGGAGAGAGTTGTTGATTTTGAGAATAACCCTGCTAGCTGGACCACAATAATACTTCTACAAAAAAAGTACTTATAGCTTTAATAACAACAGTGTACTTATGGGTTCAAGAACCCTGGAGTTGTAATTGAAAAATACTTGCTAATTCATAGAGCAAATAATTTGTGACGAAGACAACTATTAGTTTTCATAGCAATTGCATCAGTCTTCATAACCTAAGCCACAATGCAATTAAAGTGATCTAAGCTTTTAATGCAGAAGGAAAGAAAAAAAAAAAAAAAAGTGTGGTCAAATGGTTAGCAGGGAGATAGTTGAGTTGAGTTGAGTTACCAATTCCTTGGAAACTTTTTTTCCATTAGATAACCCTGCTGGCCGGACCACATTAGAAGTTGTACAAACACAGTACTTATAGCACTGTATAGTGTCATCCACGTACTTGTGGGTTTGGGGGTTAATTAACAGGTCTATTCAGAATTATACCCTAACTATAGGACCCTAACATAAGGACAGCTTACCCTAACAAGGAGGACAGATCTCCTAACATCTTGCACACAATCATTGACCTTTGAACCCAGCAGAGAACATAAAAGAGGGAAGAGAAGTGCACGAAGACGTATATTAATACATAATGGTAATTTGAATATACAATTATCATACTGTACTGTAATATGGATAGTGAGTGACCCATCACCATAGTGACCATCACCATACCTTCTGAGCAGCTTCTTCAAGTGCTCTAGCATTCACCTTCCCAGACTCCAGTGCAGAGCCAGCCTTAGCAGTTAGGGAACAAAATCGTTGTTCTAAAAAGATGATACTTATTACTGATGGTATAAAATAAAAAATCTGTCTTGAGAAATAAACACTTGCATGCGTACCTTTCTCGAGCAAGCGCTCAACGGAGCTGCCTATCTGAGAGACGTGCTCCACCTTGTAGCTCCCAGCGTCCTCCCTCAGATCCATCCGAACCACCTCTGCGAGCCTATTGCTACGTCCGGATATCAGCTGCACGGCGTGGTTCGTCTTCCCGATATCCTTGTCCTCAATGGCCTGCACGTACCTCTGACTATCTCTGCGTACGTCGGCCTCTGGAAAATAAGGGAGCATCACTTGCCGTATTGTTGTATGTACTGGGCACTACCACTTGCCCGTGATGGCGAGGAAGTCTTCGATGGGGATGAGACAGTGGAGCGTGTTCGCCAGCGTAGCGACGGCTTCGAGCCAAGCGTCCACGTAGTCGGCCATGTTTTTCTGCGCTACCTGGCTTTCTGGATACTTTGACAGTGTCTCTGCCGCATACACGACCTGCGTAACTTATGCATCGGTTTGTTCTGCCAAAGCGCGACGCTCGAAGGGGGCTCACCTGGGGTGCGAGTGATCCGACGTGCTTAGCGGAAATTTGCACGATTCTGATGTTATCGGCGCTGTTAGCTAGCGAGCACGCAAATGCAGATACCTACTCCCCGCCATAGAACGTAACAGGTTATACCGTGGGAATAGTTTTATTTTAATTTTACCTCTGTGAGTTCTTGGGCATGCTTGGAAAACTCCGCTGACTGCACGCTCAGGGCTGCCTCGTCCGCAGCTTCGGCGACCGCCACTACCCGCTGTATGGGGCCTCTGGTGTCCAAGAATGCGTCAGAAACCCTCTCAATCATAGCCCTACGCAACTGGGTGTGTCGGGAATGTGTGAATGTGAACGGGTAATCGAGCGTTTAATTAATGCTTCTGAAAAACGTTAGTTACGTTACCTCTCTCCTCAACTCCCACGCGATCCCTTGAGCACGTGCCCCAAGCCGCTCGAAGTCAACCCCGCCATCTACCGAGTCCGTAGAGCGCAGGGTTTCCAGCAGCTCCTTCAGTTTCTCTTTCAGTTCGCTGCACTGGGATATGATGGCATGCTGCCTGTAATCTCTCGTGGCCTCGGCGTCTGCCAAATTTTCAGCCACGGCCAGTATGTTCTCTAGTCCGGTGTTGAGACCCTCTTCCTTGCAGGGGATTTCGGGTTGCTGTTGGGCGCTCGATGCTAACAACGCCTGAGGGATTTTGACGATTGTCCGCATGCGCGCGCATGCGTACAAACACACCTGCAATTGTAAATGCTACCTACCTCGAAGTCTGCGAAGCGCTGTATCAGTTGGCCCGGCGCAGACTTCCCAAACCCCCGCTCGATCTCTTCGGCCTCCTTACCTTCGCTCAACTGAGATATGACATTCACCGCTTCCAGCAGCCTTTCAATTACGTAATCGCAGTTCCGCTGTGCGTCGCGATGTTGGTGGAAGGCCTATGTTAGGGCATATATACTATCTAAGTGATCTTTGGAGCTTTGGATTTCGTCTTCACATTACCCGTGATGAAGAGAGGACCAGTCTACTGATTCTATTCAATTCGGTCTTCGCTGCTTCCATTAATTGCCTACTTGCCTCACTCTTCAAGTCCTGCACGTGAGAGACGCCTTTTAAAAAGCACGCGGCTACACGGTCGCACTGTGTGCACCTTCTCCCGGCTCTTTGCCAGCTGGATGACATTTGCTATCTCCAAAGCGCAGTCTTTTAATCGTGCCATCAGCTCCTCTTCGTTGCAAACGGCTTTAAGACCTCGGAGCTTCTTTTCTAACTGTACATGAAACGTGTCATTGGCATGGTACACAAGGATAGGGGAAAGGTAAAACTTACGTCGGTGGTAGTATCCTGAAGTTTACTGAGGTCCACCGCATCCACCGCCACTAGCAGCCTTGCTACCGCACGTAGGAGGGTCCTGCTTGCAGCTGCCATAGCTTCCCTGCTCGACGGCTGATGTATGTCGCCCGCAAAGGTTGTCGCTGCTGCGTGCATGGCTTCACCAGCGACTCTCGCTTCGTTACAAGCTAACAGAAGTTCATCCTATATAGTGTGCTAAGCTCGGTGGAAGGGAAAAGATACGCAATCCAACCAAGCATGCCTACCCTGAACGCTTCGTTCTCATTGGCGATGTCCCTTCCAACAGCAATCAAATTTTCGGTTGCAGTAGCAATTGTTCGAATCAATTCGGGCAGGCTGTGATATTTCCAGTTTGAATCTATGCTCCTAGCTTCGAGCACGGTAAACTAGGTTAAAGCAGTTGGAGAGGTATCTTTCCTCGTGGAATTAAAGTTTTATATTACACCCACCTGCTCTATGAAGGGTGCGAGTATTTCTTGAACAGAAGCAGGGACAAACTCGCCTTCATTAAGCCACTTCTTGATGCTATCGGCAGCCATCCAGATTTAGTTAAGATCCGCCCACTGGAGGCGTGGCAAGCAAATACGTGCGCGTCAACTAGAATTGTTTATATACTAGTAGCGTGGTACGGGTTGAAGTACTTTTGTAAACGATGAGTCAACCGGCTCCAGGCACCGACGATTTTTCCTGGTTGAAAACTGCGGAGAAAAACGAAAGCAAATTTGCGAGGCGGTTGAAGGAGAACCCACTAGTGCCCCTTGGTACGTACAGCCTTTGGGCATGCCTAATGCCTCCGACCCACGTCACGCTCATTGTATGTGAGCAGCGGTGGTTAAGGTGTTACGAGGGTCCTTTCCACGTTTGTAGGGTGCCTTGCAACCGTTGGTGCCCTTATGTACGGACTACTGCAGTTCAAGCGAGGGAACATGGCACAGTCTCAGTTCGCTATGCGGCTTCGTGTTTTAGCACAGGGAGGTACTGTCCTGGCTTTGATTGGCGGGATACTTCTCGCTTCAAAACAACAGAAGACTGATAAGTGACTTGGTAATCAATCATCCATTTCGCGCGCGCCTTTTGATTAATATGCTCAATTAAAGTTGGGAGGGACGGGATAGATGGATCGAACCGAACGAGAGAAGTTTGGCCTGGCTTATAAGTGTATTTTGCGATAATAGTTGACCATGGTAACCAAGCTTGTGTGAAGTACAACAAATTAATGATTTAAAAAAATACTGTGACAAATCAGTACAGTTTTAAAAAGTACAAATGCTGGGTGTTTAATCGCATGTAAATTATGGAGTTCGTATACTGAGTTTCATTGAATTGCTGTATACAATAAATGCCTATCATGAACCAGAAAGGGTATGGTATCTAGTGTATAATAACCACTTAAGCCATCATTAGATAAACCTATGCCTAATTTCAGCCTAATTAGACAATTGAGTGACAGACGTAGACAGTCTCACACTCCCAGAGGCTGTTTGTGTGGACAATGCCTCAACAACCCTGGACATCATTTTATTATAATCACACTGTAACCAATTCTCATACGTTAAATTTCACCCACTAATCGTATTACAACTATTTAAAAAAACCATTTGCAGGTTCCCAAGGCAATGACATTCTAAAGAAGTATCACATGGTTATCATATGCCTCTGCTCCTGGGATGGATCACACTACCGTATAACATTAATTAGCTGTGATAACACTGGTCATACACACATACATGCAATAACATCCAGATACACACAAATTATAAACTAGAGTATAACAATACCTTTTTCATTGTTTGATGGACTCTTAACATCCAATCAGAAACACTTCCATTCTAATATGTAACGCATACAGAGCCTATCAGCTTTGCTATTGAAGAAGAGGCCACACCTCTTTCAGAACCAGACAAATAGATATGCCTTGGTAACTATGGATACATGTGCAAGTACCCACACATAATATGCATAGCACAAACAAGGATGTCACATGACTGCAATGTTAGAATACACTACCAAACTACACACTGCACTGTACAACGCTATAACGCTGCAAATGGCTGTACCACTGGGAGCAATGGGAGACATGCCTTAAATGAACCCAAGTCTGCAATAACTGTTGGCTACGGTGTAATGGGGTGGGGGAGGAGGGGAGAGAGAAGGGTGAGTGGTAACACACATGTACATGTGTTACCACAACAACAGGCGTGCGTACCTGTGGTACGCTGACAAAGCCGTCAACGTCGTCAGTATTACCAGTCACGCCGGGTGTGGAGTCCTTTCCAGTGAGGACCCCATCTCTCTTGTCCTCACCACCATCATCTTCACCATCGTCACCCTCACCTCCTCCATCAGCCTCATCTTCCCCAAGACCACTCCCCTTCCCATAAGCAGGTACCACATGTACCGATAGCTTGCGGCGATATGGAGCTCCAACAGCAACGTGAGTCTGCACACACAAACACAACCAACCAATTATGCCTTCTCTAACACTTGTACACACAAATGTACAACCAATTGTCGTGCCTAGCACACACACACACACACGACATATAATCTTACATCAAAAAATTTTATCAAGTCTTCCTGTGTGATAGTCCTGAGACATGCAATCTCAGCCTCATCTGAAAACAAACAATAGTTACCACAGCAACTCGTCATCACTTCTCCCTCCTCCCTCCCTCCCTCACCTCTGTTAAAGTTGTACTGATAGGCTAGGATCTCGTCCCAGTACTTCTGACACTGGTCCTTTAGGTTCTTTGGCTTCTCCAACCTCTTCACGGTCAGTCCAGCTACATGCTTCTGGAAGTCTTCTGTTGCCATGGTCTCAAGGATGCGCTTAAAATATAAAGGATTGATGTCACATCCTGCCCCTCCTCACTAGGACAAGTTACCCTCATCTGGATCAGGAACACTTCAACTCTACTTTGCAGGAATTCAGGGTCTTTAACCGACTGGATGACAATACGGAGTCCCTGAGCACTGTTGGCCCGCCTTATACCGCTGCCAACTATGTAGCCTGTAAAGGGAGAGGGGAGGAGGGGGAGAGATGGAGAGGGGAGGAGGTGGGAAGGGAGGAGAGGGAAGGAAGTGAGGAGGAAGTTTGATTTACACCCACTTACCTAATTGCTCTTTGGTCCGCAAGACATTGAAGCATGGCTCTGCCATTGTCTGATTCAGCAGCTCAAGGAGCACATTATCCCTCGCACTCTCTGTACCAATCTGGTGAGCCCAACCATGAGGAAGAGGAGCCATTATGTGTGTGTGTGTGTGTGTGTGTGTATGTGTGTGTGTGTATGTGTGTGTATGTGTGTGTGTGTGTGTGTATGTGTGTGTATGTGTGTGTGTGTGTGTGTGTGTATGTGCAAGGTTCCAAGGGGGAGCCAATGTGAAAAGAAGGGTGGCTTACCTGGAAGTAAATTTCAATAGCTGTCAGTGGGTGGACCTCGTTCTGTGTACAGTACAGGTGTGGTTGAGCTGAGACCAAGAGAAGAAATTTTGACAACCCACTCCACTCCCTCCCACACTCACTCCATTCCCCTCCCACACTCACTCCACTCCCCTCCCACACTCACTCCACTCCCCTCCCACTCCCTTATTCCTCCCACACTCACTCCACTCCCTTCCACACTTCCTTACCCCTCCCACACTCCCTCTACTCCCTCTTACCTGTGGGTAGCTCGATTTCTCTGTGTCTAACAAACTGGGACTCGGGCATTGGGGTGGACCTACTGCTACCATCTTTCAGAGTATTCTCTACAGAAGCAACCAATCCAAGTGCTTGCTGGGATGGTGATGGTGTGGGGGGGGGGTCAGATGCCACCAGTGCCAATACATTCACTCATGCTTGGGGCATACCTCTCTCGTAAGGTTACCAGCCAACAGGGCATCAATCCTCACTGCTGACAGCAACACAGGTATGAATGCCTGCAGCTGCTCAGAGGTGATGCCTTACACATGCCAGGGGTAGGGAGGGAGGAGGGGAGGGGGTGGGGTTACAGAAAATGAAAATGAAATGAAATGCCAAACAACACCAACGCAAACAACATACCATCAACAACGGCCAAGACCTGGGGCACGGTCCACTTCCAGTGGTCCAGTATTGCTCCCATGTAGTAGACTGCGTGTTGAAAGGGTTGCTCAGTCCGGAAGTTGCGCAACTGACGTGCCAGCTTTTTATTTATAAGGAGGAGAGGGGAGGAGAGGGGAGGAGGGAGGAGAGGAGAGGGGAGGAGGGAAGAGAGGAGAGGGAGGGGGAGGAAGGAGAGGGGAGAGGAGAAGGAGAGGGGAGAGGAGGAGGGGAGGGGAGAGAAGGAGAGGGGAGAGGAGGAGGGGAGGGAAGGAGAGGGGAGAGGAGAAGGAGAGGGGAGAGGAGGAGGGGAGGGGAGAGAAGGAGAGGGGAGAGGAGGGAAGGAGAGGGGAGAGGAGGGGCAGGGGATGGAGACGGAGTGATGAGGGAGGTCACTAGACAGGCTATCCAAACCTACCTCCTCTTTGTTAATGACAAACCTATCCTGGTTCACAGTAAAGCTGGCCATCCTACTGACCAGCTTGTCAAGGAGAAGTGGCTGCTTGTGTTGGAAGCCAAACAGTTCTAACTGGAAAGAGCACAAAATAAAGGCTCAGTGACTGGTCCCCATCTAAAATCACCCAGTGACTGGTCCCCATCTAAAATCACTCAGTGACTGGTCCCCATCTAAAATCACCCAGTGACTGGTCCCCATCTAAAATCACCCAGTGACTGGTCCCCATCTAATATCACCCAATGACTGGTCCCCATCTAATATCACCCAATGACTGGTCCCCATCTAAAATCACCCAATGACTGGTCCCCATCTAAAATCACCCAATCATTTTATGTACTACAACTCTCCTCTCTCCCCTGCTCCCCCTCCTTCCTCCTTCCTCCCTCCCACCTCCCCTCTCTTCCCACCTTGATTCCATATACGGAAACAGCAATGTTGTATGATATTCCAGCTATCTCTGCATTGTAAGCATATTCATTGACTGCATCTTTGAGCATCTGGGCAAACAGAAGCATCAGACACCAGTTGGTGGGATCTTGGTAGGCCACAGGTCTGAAACAGAGGAGCAGAGGAGGAAGGGAAAAGAAGGGAGGAAGGAGAGAGAATGGGAGGTGGTGAGAGAAACAGGGAGCATTCCTCCTCACGTTGTTATCAGGAAGAAGAGGCCGGCCTTTGGGAGGATGAAGGTAACATCCTGTTGAAACCACACCCTTGACATGTCGGTGCGCTGGAAGCGAGTATAGTGATGTATCCAATTATGTACAATCCACACCCACACACACACACACACGCACACACACACACACACACGCACACACACACACACACACACACACACAAACCTTGATGAGGACAGGATAGGGTGTGGCATTATCAACTGGACACTGATCAAAGTTGGTTGGTATAAACTCATTGACTGGAGGCAGGTGAAGGTCTGGTATAGGAGCAGCCTCATTCCATTGGTCCAAAAGTCCCCCGTCTATCCTCTTGCTGCTATACTTCACCCCGTACCAGGGCTCCACCTGGTTGGTGAGCCCTTCAAACCTCTTACTGATATGGAAGATGCTGCAGGAAGGGAGGAAGAGGAAGGGAGAGAGGGAGGAGGTGTGTAGCAGAGCTGGTCTTAGGGTGCTGCTGGAGGGGCTGACCGTATGTACTGTGGTCTAAGCTTCTCCATCAACAGGTTGATTAGATCAGGCCTGAATTCTGTCATCAGATATGGGCCTGACAGAACATCAGAGCTAGGATACTCCTGCATACAACACACACACACACACATGTACAATCACAACACAATCATACACACACAATCACACATACAACACAATCACACACACCATCACACACCAACACACACACAAAATCATGCACACGCTATCTTCCTCCTCGTGCTCTTCACAACTCACATGGATATTCCGCACTAGGTGCTCCACTGCCCTCCTGGGGGTCTCCTTGTCCTTGAACTGGTACTCCATAGCCAGTTGAGCCTTCAGCAGTAATAAAACATTAAGTTCTAACAGTACTCTTCCCACACCATGCATAAATGTGGGCAGGGCTATTTTAAAAGCCACATCAACACATACACACAAACACACATGCACATACACACAAACACACACACGCACATATACACAAACATCACACATACACATGCACACACATGCACATATACACACACATACATACACACATACACATGCACATACACACATACACACATACACACATACACATGCACATACACAAACATGATATGCAGACAAATTAGGGAGCAATCACAGACATAAATAACCATGGTTATAGGCAAGCCAAGGAGCAAAGATCGAATTACTTTCAAGAATGCCTCCTTACAGTACAGATAATTCTTACTGTCCTAAGTGTGTGGTTACACGATAAAAAACAATGTTGTGATAATTATCTATCAAGCATTCTGTTGTATTACAGTGCTCCTAAGCAAAAGAGTGGACCCCTACACCTGCAAAAGAGTGAACCCCTACACCTGCAAAAGAGTGGACCCCTGTTGTATTACTACAATAGAGTGCTCCTAAGCAAAAGAGTGGACCCCTGTTGTATTACTACAATAGAGTGCTCCTGAGCAAAAGAGTGGACCCCTGTTGTATTACTACAATAGAGTGCTCCTAAGCAAAAGAGTGGACCCCTGTTGTATTACTACAATAGAGTGCTCCTAAGCAAAAGAATGGACCCCTACACCTGGTCACTCCATAGTAACCCCTGGGCGTAGGGCGCGTACAGCAATTTCTCCTCTCTGTTTAAATGAATCTGCCGAGTGACACCACCAAGTCAACAGAAGCCAGATTGGAGACGAGTTTATCGGTAGGTGGCATTAGAGCTGTCACGAGGGCTCGTTCAACCTTCGGTATCATTTATGCGAATGCATAAAGCAGTCTCGCACAAGAGGAACCGGCTTTACATACATGCTATTAACATGTACCACCCTCCGCGAGCTTGGTCTTGGGGAGGAGATGGTGAGGGACCCCAAGCCACTGAAACACCATACCTCGACCATAAGGTCTTGCCAATACTCGCTGACCCCGCACAATAACTTGCGGTAGCAAGCTATTTATACCTATCAGGCAGCATAACGCAACGCTTGTGGGTTTCTATTCCCTTAGTTAATCCCCTCCCCATTCCCTCTCTCTGTACTCACAGAGCACTCCTTGTATATCCATTCCTTAGGTCCTTCTCTTCGGAGCATGTTGATAAACTGGAAGACAGCCGTCACTATCTCATGAAGATGGTCTACAAGAATACAGAAAGTAACAACTTTATCTCTAAATGGCCCCCACCATACATACCTTCCCCCTCTTCAGTAAGCTCCATGTTAACAATGAAGAATGAAAATCCCTTAGCGCCATCAGACGGGCCAGCCACCAAGCTGTTACACCATCCTATTCGGGTAGGGCGTTATAGCCAGGAGGCAGTGCATGCAGTGATGGTAACATGGTGACTATGATGGTTGGTGGTGATAGTGGTGGAGGTAATGGTAGTGATGATGGTGGTAGTGATGGTGGTGTGGCAAATGTGGTGGGAGTGGCCAACAGGCCTGCAAACCTTTCGTCTTCATGTAAGACAGAATGCTTCCTTTGCCTTCATGGCCCAGGAGATGGGCAATGTATAAAAGGGGCTGGTGTGATTATATGTGTGCGATGTGATGTATGTGTGTATGTGTGTATGTGATGTATGTGATGTATGTGATGTATGTATGTATGTATGTATGTATGTATGTATGTATGTATGTATGTATGTATGTATGTATGTATGTATGTATGTATGTATGTATGTATGTATGTATGTATGTATGTATGTATGTATGTATGTATGTATGTATGTATGTATGTGATGTATGTATGTATGTATGTGATGTATGTGATGTATGTGATGTATGTATGTATGTATGTATGTATGTATGTATGTATGTATGTATGTATGTATGTATGTATGTATGTATGTATGTATGTATGCATGTATGTATGTATGTATGTATGTATGCATGTATGTGTGTATGTATGCATGTATGTATGTATGTATGTATGCATGTATGTGTGTAATATGTATGTATGTATGTATGTATGTATGTATGTATGGATGTATGTGTGTATGTATGTATGTATGTATGTATGTATGTATGTATGTATGTATGTATGTATGTATGTATGTATGTATGAATGTATGTATGTATGTATGAATGCATGTATGTATGTATGTATGTATGTATGTATGTATGTATGTATGTGTGTAATGTATGTATGTATGTATGTATGTGTGTAATATGTATGTAATGTATGTATGTATGTTTTGATGTATGTATATGTATGTATGAAAGTAATAATGTGATATCAATATTTATAAGTTATGTACAGTGTTTAAGTACACATGTATGATAACGTACTCCCACGTGTGTGTGTTATGTGTGTGTATTATGTGTGTGTTATGTGTGTGTATTATGTGTGTGTTATGTGTGTGTGTGTTATGTGTGTGTGTGTGTGTTGTATGTGTGCACACACATGCTGGTTCCAAGCACTCACATTGGCCTTGTAGTGTTCAAACAGGTCAGGTAAGGGGAACTCCAATCTTATCTCTCTCATCTCCTTCACAGGGACCACCTCAATCCACATCTGAAATGTTGTACAGACACCAAGTTCCCAAAGACCAGTCCTTTTTGCATCGAAAATTTGCACATACATGCACTATACACTCTTGCAACTACACAAATTCATCCCCTCACACACACACACACACACACACACACACACAAACACACACACACACACACACACACACACACCTGCAGTACTTCACTCGACAGGGGATGCTCAGTAAACTCCAACACAGGCAACTGCTTGTTAATAACCGATAAGAACTGGCTCTTCACCAGATTGGTCAGCTCATCCAGGGTGCCTAGCAACAGCAGGAGGTAGTAACAGCTGGCCAAACAACACAGGGGTGAGGGGGTGTGGCATATGAGAGTGGCCTAAGGAGGGCGTGGTACCTCTTCCCAGGACAACCAGTGACATCAGGTTGGAGGAATAGTACTTTGAGTGATACTTGAGCAGCTCACTCCTGACGTCTATGCCCAGCTCAGCAGGGCGGACCTGAAGTGTGTACTTGTTTCCTGCAGGGCAAAAAATAAGCAATAGGTAATGAACGCTAGATGAGGTACTTATGGGACAACTGATCCAAAAGACTGAGCACATTTTTCACACCTTACAGTTTTCCACTTCCTCCCCCACTTCCTCCCCCATTTCCTCCCCACTCACACGTCCGTTTGATCCCTCTCTCGCAATGACAATACCTGTTCCAAACTTGCTATACGGGTGCCCAGGCTTTGCAGTATGCGCGTGCAGCTGCTTCAACCTCCATGCATCAACGTTGACATTCTTGGAATGTTCTATATGAAATGAGAAGGTCTAACCGGCTGGACCTGATCAGTGAGTTACACAGTCCAGCCTCCTACCTGACTCCACTGCATTCAGCTCTCGCTCCTTCGAATCCTCATTGAAAAGCGGGCACACAAAAAACTGAGAAAACCTAACCATTTTTGACGGGGGTAAAAATAAAAAGGTGTGTAGCACAATTTCGATTTGTAGCTCAAAATGTCACAGCGAGCACCACGAGTAAATCACATGACATCCACATGACATTTTAACCCCCTACTAACCTGTCAAGGCCTTCCTGCAGGTGTTCATGCGCGATGTCAAAGAAGTAGGTGGTATACTCAAGGGACGTGCAGGCATTGAAGGTACCTCCATGTTGGTGCAGGTACTGTCATACAAGAAGAGCGTGCACTATATAATATTCATGCATACACATACATACATACGTACATACATACATACATACATACATACATACATACATACATACATACATACATACATACATACATTACATACATACATTACATACATACATACGTACATACATACATACATACATACATACATACATACATACATACATACATACATACATACATACATACATTACATACATACATTACATACATACATACGTACATACATACATACATACATACATACATACATACATACATACATACATACATTACATACATACATACATACGTACATACATACATACATACGTACATACGTACATACATACGTACATACATACATACATACGTACATACGTACGTACATACGTACATACATACATACATACATACGTACGTACGTACGTACGTACATACGTACATACATACGTACATACATACATACATACGTACATACATACGTACGTACGTACATACATACATACATACACACATACATATATATGGATTGTTACGGCGAAAAGGAACCCAATGCGATATTTAAGAAGGGGCATAAAAGTTGACGTGTGCAATTGAGATGTATGCATAATTAAAATTCAGGCCACTGTAACTTCAATTTCCAGTGCAAGTTGTAGAAATATCTCTTAGAGAATAAAAACCCACACACTAGGTCCCTATTGTGGCAACGATCACACACACACACGAACACACCCAAACATGCTCACACGCACACCACACATGGTCTCCTCACCTCAGTATACTCTGTCTCCTTGGGGTACTGAAGAGAAAAACAGATAGTTCATTCCCAAAACAAACACCAGATTAATACTGTGCAGGACTAATATGAATATGTCCATCTTAGTTTGTTTTGTACTGATCATTTGATCATTTGATCATTTGATCATTTGATCATTTGATCATTTGATCATTTGATCATTTGATCATATTTGTATCATGGTATCCATCATTTGTCAGTGATTAGTGCCTTTTTTTGTCCAAAACATGCTAGGTAGGTAGGTACTGGATGTATGGTTGTTACAATATTAGAATGTAAAGACGTGTAGCTCACGATTTCTTAAGCCTTCAAAATAGAAATTCAGGAGTATAAACTCATGTAAGTGTACACGTATTCTTTTCATTTCAGCTTTGAAATGAAATGATAGCATACACACATACACACACACACACATACACACACACACACACTCACATACATACACACCTCAACATAGAGGGGAAGGAATGGTACCATGGTACTACTCCTCACTCCACCATCACCGCTCACCCATGAACATACCTTCTGTGTTCCAAGGAAAAGCATGTGTTCACAGAAGTGTGCCAAACCCTCCACATTTGGTGGGTCACACAAATGACCTATAATAGCAAGGAGGAAGAGGAAGTGGAGGAAGGGGAGGGCCCAGTGAGCTGTTATGACAACTATACAACGTTTGGATTCCACCTGAAGTCACAAATGCAACATGTACTCATCATACCCAATGCAGAGTAAGTAATGCTCAAGGGTTAGTAATCTATGCACAAGAATTAGCCATCTGTGGTCAAGAATTATCTGCACCCAAATGGTGCCGAAGGGATTGGTGATTGTTTACCCCTAACACTCCACACGCAGGGGGTAGGGGTGAAGAGGAGAGGATGAAGATTGGGAGAAGTGGAAAGAGGTAGGAGGGATAAGATAGGTGGGAAGAAGGGAGAGCTCATTTACATGCACCAGCTGATAGTTTTGCACCAAATGAATGGATGGTTATTATGATGGTTATTATGATGGTTATTATGATGGTTATTATGATGGTTATTATGATGGTAGATCTACATAACGCTAGATGGAAGGTACACTATAGCACGTCCCATTTTAATACATATACGACCGCCGCTTTCTCACCGACTCTCACTGAAAGTGCAGCTGCAGCTTTCTCGGTGGATGGATCGGAAATCACCACTGCCCTCAGCTCGTTCTCGAGCTGTATAAATCTGAAGAGCAAATGAAATGGCGCGCCAACAGCGTTAAAACAACACGGGAGTTTGGATCAATGCTCTCTTTTTGCCACAATTAACTTACCTGTAACGCCTATCATCTCGCGAGGGCTTTACCAAGTCCGCTTCAAATGCGTTGGCCATGACCGTTGTAATCGGTTAACCCGCTTTAGTAGTGGGCGTGGCTTTACACATTAAGTAAACAGAACATCAATACCCCCCCCCCCCCCCCCCCCCCCCCCCCCGGGGTCCCTGATCCCCACACCTCTAGGTGATGGAACAGGGGGAATCCCTAGAAGGTCGGCAGCCATGTTTTTTTAAAGCTCCTATTCAGTAAAAGAATAGGAACTCCGGGTCGCACCACCTATCTCTGGTCGCACATTCTGTGACACCAAAAAGCATGGCCACTTCATCCCTCTATTACTTGTGACCTTTCTTCAGAACAGGCTATAGGCATTAGGTCTCTTATCGGCCTTAATTGCACTCTACGTATAGCGAATAAGTAATTTGATTACAGAGTCACCACTGATGTGTAGTTTGCGTGGATCCAGGGTAAAATGGAGAAGTGGGCATGGCATGGATGATGGAGCTTGCCTCCCTCATTTTCCTCACTGATGCAGACCTTCCAACCTACGAAAAAATCTACGTTAGTAACTTAAGATCCCGGTTAGGGTTGGAGCGGGCTAAATATGTAATATTCCAGGCTTGGGCTTTTCTACGATTGCGGGTGATTGCATTCTGTGCGGGTGAACGGGTGAATCCTTTCAATTGCGGGTGCACCCGCAAAATACGGGTGAGTTGGAAGGTCTGCTGATGTGATATTATTATTTTCCAAATGTGTTCATTTTATTTTTGACTAAGTGTATGTGTATATTGAATGTGTATGTATTAACGTGATCTATGTGTGAATTTATTCCCATTTGTGTAAAAAATTAGAATAATTAAAAAAAACTGATGAGTAAAATTAGAATAATTAAAAAAAAAACTGATGAGTAGCTTGTCTTTTAATTTGTAAATTTGCATACCTAAGCAAATTATTTCTGGTATCTCTGTTGTATGAATTCCATCCTGATTATGAATTCCATAATATATGAAGGTGGTGTGGGTTGAACACACTGACAGATATGCCATAGAAACTCAAGAGATGAGAGGGGGGGAGAGGGAGAGAGAGAGAGAGAGAGAGAGCGAAAGGAGAGGGAAGAGATGCATTTACTGAAGGCAATATAATGACTATGAGGGGTTATCACAAAATGGAGTTTTGTCATAGTCACAGTGCAGTTCCACTGAAGCAAATTTAACAGGAGCTCCTTCAATAGTTAGCTCCACTACCGAGTTCAACTTGTACTTGACAGTACTCAAACCAGTCACCCTATCCTGCAGCTTGGACATCTGTAGTGTGTGTGTGTGTGTGTGTGACAGGATATAAGCCAGGGGACATACCCACCCACATGCTGTTCAACATTTCTACTAATCTGCTCCCACGAGGACACACCTCCCGCTGCCCCCACGAGGACACACCTCCCACTGCTCCCGTAAGGACACACCTCTCACTGCTCCCGTAAGGACACACCTCTCACTGCTCCCGTAAGGACACACCTCTCACTGCTCCCGTAAGGACACACCTCTCACTGCTCCCGTAAGGACACACCTCCCACTGCTCCCGTAAGGACACACCTCTCACTGCTCCCACGAGGACACACCTCTCACTGCTCCCGTAAGGACACACCTCTCACTGCTCCGAGGACACACCTCTCACTGCTCCCGTAAGGACACACCTCTCACTGCTCCCACGAGGACACACCTCCCACTGCTCCCGTAAGGACACACCTCTCACTGCTCCCACGAGGACACACCTCTCACTGCTCCCGTAAGGACACACCTCTCACTGCTCCCACGAGGACACACCTCCCACTGCTCCCACACCTCCCACTGCTCACACACCTCCCGCAAGGACATACCTCCCACAAGGACATACCTCCCACAAGGACATACCTCCCATTGGTTGAAGTATTTTTTCTGGTCTCTTGGTCTGGCCACTTTATCATGGATGTGTCTGAAGGTGTTAATACCTGTCACTATGCCCTGAGGACGTTGCACCTGTTAAATGGAAAGAATCATAACAGCAGCAAACAGAACCTTTCCATCATTAACCCTCTAAACCCTTCTCACTAGAGTACCTGCCTCCCTCCTTAACCCCCCCCCCCCTTCATGCACACAAACCCTTCGCCCCCTACCTCCAAAATGAGCCCCTCCCCCCCCCCCCCCCCCCTTCTTCACAGTCCCAGCTCAGGTCATATATGTCCCTTCCATATGAACCCCTCCCTTCCCTTCCATATGAACCCTCCCTTCCCTTCCATAATGAACCCCTCCCTTCCCTTCCATAATGAACCCTTCCCTTCCCTTCCATAATGAACCCCTCCCTTCCCTTCCATAATGAACCCTCCCTTCCCTTCTATATGAACCCTTCCCTTTCACAACATACACACCTGCATCCCTGCCTCCTTTATTCTCATGTACAATTCATCGTCTTCTCTTCCCCAGCCCCAAAACTGGTTGGAGAGCCCATTCGCCTGTGGTATTCAATGCAATATTCATTATCAACACACCCATCCTCATGGTACACCCCACACCCTCACATCCTCATGGTACAACCCACACCTACACCTCACATCCTCATGGTACAACCACACCTACACCTCATATCCTCATGGTACAACCCACACCTACACCTCACATCCTCATGGCACAACACACACAAACGCACACACACACACACACACACACACATACACACATGCACATCACATACCTTCTCAAACTGCCCACGTGTCATAATCAAAATTCCACCTATGTAAGCGTCATAGTGATAGAGTGGGTGGAGACTTGGGGCCGATATATGGAGTGGGCCAGCCTCATTGTAGGCATAGAGGAGATCGTCATTGGTGGGAATGAGGTCCACATCATGCATTGCCATATAGTCGCATTCATTTTTGCTCAATAGGTATCCAATATTGATGAGAGCAGCTCTGTTGAACCTGAGGATGTGAGGGTAAGTTGAGGGAGGGGGAAGGCCACTTTTAGTTTCACACACACACACACACCACACACACACCACACACACACACACCACACACACACACACACACACACACCACCACCACCACTCCCTACAAAAAAATATTGGTAAGAATTTGGAAATACTTAAGAATTTGGAACGTGTTTTTCAAGTTTTCGATTTTCTGATACTTAACATTGTCATCTGTAAAGCCATTCTTACGCTATAACGGAATGTGCAACTGGCTTTGTAGAATACGAAGTATCAGAAAATCAAAAAATCAGAAAGCTTGAAAAAATGTGTTATACATTATTGCCAAGCCTTGCTAGGTTTTTTTTGTAAGGCACACACACACGCACACGCACGCGCGCGCGCACACACACACACACACACACACACACACACACACACACACACACACACGTACACTCCACGCACATTTCGGCCTGTATATTGTGGAGGTGTGGCTTTGCATTTAAAAATCCGCAGCTAACGTACTGACCTAACCTGTGGTTGTCCGCCTGGTTGACGACCCATATCTGATGTCTGACGTGCTGCCTGTTGAGGAACTGATGGATTGACGGGGCGAACTGTAGGAGCTCTTCAAGACGATTCCGGTATGGGACCACCACCGCTAGCGTGTGTTCGTCCCGCTCCGTGGAGAGCAGCAGTTCCTTTGCGAGCGGCCTATTGTGTGCAGGGACGTGTACAGTTCAAACCTCAGTCTCATCCGATAAGACAACTATAGTTTTATATCACCTTTTAAGGTCGTCGTCTTCGACCGTTCTAGGCTGTCGAGCGAGGTAGCCAGTATCAACGGCAGGGCAGTCACACGTGCATCCAACGTTACGCATAAGCAGGATGTTGGTGGTAAACAGCATAGCCACCACGAACAGTAGCCCTATCAGCATGCGGCTATAGCAGCGGACCATCATTTCGACTATTCGCGCGCCGCCCTTTTCTACTTAATGCGCCGCGAAAAGCAGCTGCGCTAAAAAATATGTGTGCATATATAATAATGAAGCCAGGAAGTTCACGTACGTTATTAGCATTATTATTACTGTTTGGACTTCATGCGTGGACGACACGAGGATTCAGCATCCCACAGACTCACGCCTTCGAGGCCACGCTGATGATATCAGGCGATGACCTCCTTTTCCCAATAGCTAACGGCAGGTCCGTAACCTCTCCTATTTATGACTAAACTGATTACTTAAATAAGTGAATGCGAGTACAAAGAGGCTAATTGCACTTACCCACGAGTTTATTTCGTACCCATTTCCGCAGATCATTGTTTGAAATAAGCAGCGACGCTGACTACCAGTTTGTGAAGCGCCAAGTGGCGACATTTCCCAATGGCAGCGCACTGTACCACACCACCACCACCATATGGAGAAGGCAACTTCAGCTGTGCCCTGGGCCAGTAATGGTGTGCGTGGCCCCCTCCAGCTACTACTATGGCCTGCCCCATCCCAGTGCTTTGAAGTGCATCAGTTCTGGAGTCCCTATTGCCCCTCATGGATGTGTGTGTGTGTGTGTGTGTGTGTGTGTGTGTGTGTGTGTGTGTGTGTGTGTGTGTGTGTGTGTGTGTGTGCGTGTGTGTATATGTGTACATGAGCATGCATGTGTATATGAGTTGTGTGTGTGCACACAGGTGTACGTACGTATATATGTACATGTATTTTCTTAAACTACACTAGTATACTAGTAGCAGCCATGTTTTTTTTTTTCCCTCCCTTCTCATGCAGTTAAGCAGTATGAAATGGTTGTCATGAACCACTTCATCACAAAGTACAACTATGAGCAGCTCGAAGGTTCGGGTGCCACCACCGTAATCATCCCCCTCCTGGGGAATGCCACCTTCACCACCCCCAGGGGGGCTATGCTCGTGCAGAAGTTTGAGGTCATTGCGTATCCGGGACATGCCTTTGACCTATGCAACTTCACGCACGATGGAGAGGCGGGGTCACTAAAGCATGGCTATGTCAGCCTGGGTGGCTACAAGCGCTACACACTAGACTTCTTATGGACGTACAGCCAGCCTGTAACCATAGCAGTGAACATCTCATGTCTCGTCTGGTACTCATACACTCCAGAGAGCATGCCCAATACCTCTCCTAGGATGCTTCACTATAAGTCGGAAGTGAAACAGAAACTGATGATCTCATTGGTTGCAGGTCAGTGGGAGGGAGGGTGCATAGGGGACGGCTTGGAAATCCCCCCCCCCCTCCCCCAACAATTTGTGTTATTGATCTGTCCATCCCTCCCCCTCTCCTCCCCCCCTCCCCTCCCTCCCCTCCCTCCCTGCCTTATCCCTTCTCTCAAATCCCAGACCCAGCGATCACCTTTCCACACCTTCCCCACGACCAGTTGGTTGTCCCTGCGGGGTCTTCCGTTGCCTCTGTGGTGGTCACGGTACACTCACTGTACAAGCCAATCGACCTCAGTGTGGAGGGGAAGGGTGGGCGGGTATCAGTGAAGCTCATATCGCTAACGGCAACATATGTCACATATTCTGTGAGCTGGGAGAAGCCCACCAGAGGCAGGTACAGAGTGGTAGCAAGGAATGCCAAGGGAGAATCCAAGACCAGGAACATCACAGTCACCGTGGCAACAGGTGATCTTGGGGGGGGGAGGGGGGGGGAATTGCCTGCCATTTATTAACTATCAATGTTTATGTAGCACCTCAGGTGCTGGTGGATCCAGTGATGGTGAGGGCTGGTGAGGGTGATTCGGTGTCTTTTATGTGCATGGTGGTAGGCAGCTCACCTGTGACCATCAATTGGACCAGGGACCACTTGTCTGTGGGTCTCATACAGGTGTGTACGTATGTGTGTGTGTGTGTGTGTGCATGTGTGTGTGTGTGTGTGTGTGTGTGTATGTGTGTGTGTGTGGGTGTGTGTTAATCCTCTTCTTCCCCTCAGAGTACAGTACCCATTCAGCCTCAGTACCTTGCCAAACACCAGAGCGGACTGGAGATTGTCCTCTCTGCTGTACAGATGTCTGATTCTGGTGCATACGTGTGCACAGCAAGTAACACTGCAGGCTTGGCGTACGAGGTGGTCCATCTTCTTGTCTACCATCAAGGTAGTTCCAACCCATCGTCTCCCCCTATCCTCCTTTCCCTTTACCCCCCCCCCTCTCTCCTCTTTATCCAACAGGCAGTCACCAGATAGATACCCAGTACGCTGGATCCAATCCTGGAATTGCTGATACACACATTGAAGCAGCATTCATCTCAGCTGCTTATCTCCACCACACGACTAACCAAAACCTACGTCTAATTGCAGGGACATCCCTGGTTGTGGGCGTCACCCTCCTCCCTACCATCTCCTTAGCCCTTCTCAAGCTCTGTGGGCGTGGCTTGGGATGGGTCCGGACAAGGGGGAGAGGGGGTCAGTCACCTGACCTGTCTGACACTAGCAGTAGTGAAAGCAGCGAAGGCGGAGATATGGGACAGTACAACACTGAGGATTGAAGAGTACCCATTCCCTCCCCTTATCCTCCCTAACTATATAACCCAAACAAAACATTTATTTGACTGGGAAGTGATACAGAGATGAACATACACTTACATAACATACACACATACATATTCAACTGCAAACAAAAGGACCAATCAGATCAGCACCAGCTGAAAAATGGCCGTGAACTTCTGAACTTCTGAATAAAGCTACTTCTCCCAGGTCCTGTCACAGTGACAGCTACAGTGGCTGGAGGCATGTTGACCAGTTCCCACGGAGTCTTCTTATTCATCAGTGCGTTCTTCAAGTTCAAAACCTTTTAGTTAGGACAAGATGCTTTTCAAAACAAGAGGCTCCAATCATGTTATTTATCACACCCACTATGGAATAAACCATCATGTTCCAAAGGGAGGGAAAACTATTACTGTTACATCCACTCATGGTACCAGCACCCTAATGATCCCAATTAAAAACCTCATTAGGAGGGCCATTATTAGGGACCCTCATTAGTAGGGCCATTATTAAGGGACCCTTATTAGGAGGGCCATTATTAAGGGACCCTTATTAGGAGGGCCATTATTAGGGATCCTCATTAGGAGGGCCATTATTAAGGGTCTCATTAATAGGGCCATTATTAGGAACCCCATTAACCCATCACGTAAGTAACAACCTCTTAACCCCCCAATTAAAGGCCTAATTTTCCATCTGTCTCATGCTGGTAGGCCAAGAAAGTCTAACAGCCTAGGCAGTAACACTTGTCCCCTGATGCTATACCAAATGATAAATAATGGACTTAAGAGAATATCAGTCATTGTACTGTAGGTGGGGGTGTGTCCAGTATCCTTTCCTTTCCCCCCGGGTCCTCCAGTTACACACACGGATAACCCTCCCCACAGTACACCTATGCACATCCACACACCAACAACTTCCTACACCCGTAAACTCAGGAGTCCGTACCTGTCCCCTGAGAACTGACATTTGTCTCTCAAACAATGAAGTGTCAAAACCTTTGTCCTCCTGGTGAGAGGAGAGACAGAGCACTGAGGAGTCATTTACTAAGCTCCAAACACGTTGTGAATACAATGGGGGTGGTGGTGGTGGTGGTGTGCATCAGATGGGGATGGTGGTGTGCATCAGATGGGGATGGTGGTGTGCATCAGATGGGGTGGTGGTGTGCATCACTTGGGATGGGTGATGATGGAGGTGGTGGTGTGTATCAAATGGTGGTAGTGGTGTGCATCACATGGGATGGGTGATGATGTAGGTGGTGTGTGCATCAGATGGGGTGGTGGTGTGTCAGATGGTGGTGGTGGTGTGCATCACATGGGATGGGTGATGATTTAGGTGGTGGTGTGCATCAGATGGGGATGGTGGTGTGCATCACAGCTAGTCAACCACGTACGGCAAACAAGATTCTTAACTCTTCCACTATTGAGGTCACAAAACTGTCATCCTTCAGCTTGTCAAGAACCAGTTCTCTGATCCTATCCGAAAAAGGCTTTTTGGCCATTGGAAGCCATGCCCAGTAGAATGGATCTGCCACAGAAGGGGTGCATCAATTGGAAACTTTGGAATGGTATTAAGTTATTAGGGTAAAACACTAGACCCCTTGTCTCTTTGGCAGGTACCCAGGCCAACAGGTCATGTCCACATTTTTCATACCCACACTCTATATCACTACTCACACACCACTCCATCACTACTCACATACCACTCCATCACCACCCACCCATCATTCTACTCACATGCTCTCCACTCATCAGGATGCTTGAAGGGAAAGGCTAGGCCGTTGTCGATGGCAGCAACACTGATATGCCCTGGCTGGGGTGCCTGCGTAATGGCATCCTACAACACATGGTCATCACATCATCCCTATATCACACACACACACACACACACACACCACACACACACACACACACACACAGCGATGCTTACTGGTAGCACATTAGGAGGTGTGAAGGAGGTCTCGCCAACTGGCTGCTCATACTTAATCAACCAGTTGTCATTTCCTCTGTCTATTGGGAGATAACAACATAACATAGGCCCCTCAACAACTAGTCGTGCAGGCCGTCACCTGTGTTTCTAATGATGTAATCAAGGACAACCAGTTTTTCAAAGAGGAATTGGAGTTCTTGTTCGAGGTGAGGTGGAGGAGGCTTAAGTACAAATTCATCGAGTTGTTCTTGCGCGTCTTTGTAACCATTAACGAACAGCTGGAAGGACCCCACCTGGGTGCGTGTACGTATTGTATTATTGTATGGGTGCGTCAGTTGTGTGTGTTTAAGTGTCAATGTGTGTGTGTGTGTGCCAATGTGTGTGCACATGTGTGCGTGCCAACGTCTGTGCCTGTGTCAATGTGTGTGTGTGTACGTGTGTACCCACAGCTACATCCATGTGGTGGCCCTCACCTTAAGGGGTAGTTCACCAGAGAACTTCTTACCACACGTGTCGGGCCAGTGCTCTGCAAAGAACCTTTTGATCTGATAGTTGCACCTGTCATTGCACGGGTAATAGAAGGAGTGGGAGGTAAGGTGGACCACCTGGGGAGGAGAGATGAGGAGAGATATAGGGAGAGATGAGGAGAGATGTAGGGAGAGATGAGGGAGGGATGAGGGAGGGGTGAGGGAGGGGTAGGGAGAGATGAGGGAGGGATGAGGGAGGGGTGAGGGAGGGGTAGGGAGAGATGAGGGAGAGATGAGGGAGAGGTAGGGAGAGATGAGGGAGGGGTGAGGGAGGGGTAGGGAGAGATGAGGGAGAGATGAGATGAACTCAACTCTTTATTTTACCTTTGTCTGTGGTACCAGGTCGAGTCCCAACTTTTCATCAACAATGCTAGCACCAGCCTCAGACAGGTATCCTTGGTTTGGAATGAGGCAGCTGCGCCCAAAGCAACAAGGACAGCAGAGTTTGTGCAGCCATTTTGTCCACTTTGGGTTAAGGTGACCGTAAGGTTCCTCGTTCTTCGGCTTGAACACTCCAACTTTAGCCTACAAGTGCAACAACACACTATGGACATGAAGGTATGTACGGCCCCAACCTATGGTATGGACGTGAAGGTATGTACGGCCCCAACCTATGGTATGGACGTGAAGGTATGTTACGGCCCCAACCTATGGTATGGACATGAAGGTATGTACGGCCCCAACCTATGGTATGGACATGAAGGTATGTACGGCCCCAACCTATGGTATGGACGTGAAGGTATGTACGGCCCCAACCTATGGTATGGACGTGAAGGTATGTTACGGCCCCAACCTATGGTATGGACATGAAGGTATGTACGGCCCCAACCTATGGTATGGACATGAAGGTATGTACGGCCCCAACCTATGGTATGGACATGAAGGTATGTTACGGCCCCAACCTATGGTATGGACATGAAGGTATGTACGGCCCCAACCTATGGTATGGACGTGAAGGTATGTACGGCCCCAACCTATGGTATGGACGTGAAGGTATGTACGACCCCAACCTATGGTATGGACATGAAGGTATCTACGGCCCCAACCTATGGTATGGACGTGAAGGTATGTACGGCCCCAACCTATGGTATGGACGTGAAGGTATGTACGGCCCCAACCTATGGTATGGACGTGAAGGTATGTACGGCCCCAACCTATGGTATGGACGTGAAGGTATGTTACGGCCCCAACCTATGGTATGGACGTGAAGGTATGTACGGCCCCAACCTATGGTATGGACGTGAAGGTATGTACGGCCCCAACCTATGGTATGGACGTGAAGGTATGTACGGCCCCAACCTATGGTATGGACGTGAAGGTATCTACGGCACCAACCTATGGTATGGACGTGAAGGTATGTACGGCCCCAACCTATGGTATGGACGTGAAGGTATGTTACGGCCCCAACCTATGGTATGGACATGAAGGTATGTACGGCCCCAACCTATGGTATGGACGTGAAGGTATGTACGGCCCCAACCTATGGTATGGACGTGAAGGTATGTACGGCCCCAACCTATGGTATGGACGTGAAGGTATGTATGGCCCCAACCTATGGTATGGACGTGAAGGTATGTTACGGCCCCAACCTATGGTATGGACGTGAAGGTATGTACAGCCCAAACCTATGGTATGGACATGAAGGTATGTATGGCCCCAACCTATGGTATGGACGTGAAGGTATGTTACGGCCCCAACCTATGGTATGGACGTGAAGGTATGTACGGCCCCAACCTATGGTATGGACGTGAAGGTATGTACGGCCCCAACCTATGGTATGGACGTGAAGGTATGTACGGCCCCAACCTATGATATGGACATGAAGGTATGTACGGCCCCAACCTATGGTATGGACGTGAAGGTATGTACGACCCCAACCTATGGTATGGACGTGAAGGTATGTACGACCCCAACCTATGGTATGGACGTGAAGGTATGTACGACCCCAACCTATGGTATGGACGTGAAGGTATGTTACGGCCCCAACCTATGGTATGGACGTGAAGGTATGTTACGGCCCCAACCTATGGTATGGACGTGAAGGTATGTACAGCCCAAACCTATGGTATGGACATGAAGGTATGTATGGCCCCAACCTATGGTATGGACGTGAAGGTATGTTACGGCCCCAACCTATGGTATGGACGTGAAGGTATGTACGGCCCCAACCTATGGTATGGACGTGAAGGTATGTACGGCCCCAACCTATGGTATGGACGTGAAGGTATGTACGGCCCCAACCTATAATATGGACATGAAGGTATGTTACGGCCCCAACGTATGGTATGGACATGAAGGTATGTACGGCCCCAACCTATGGTATGGACGTGAAGGTATGTACGGCCCCAACCTATGGTATGGACGTGAAGGTATGTACGACCCCAACCTATGGTATGGACGTGAAGGTATGTACGGCCCCAACCTATGGTATGGACGTGAAGGTATGTACGACCCCAACCTATGGTATGGACGTGAAGGTATGTACGGCACCAACCTATGGTATGGACGTGAAGGTATGTACGACCCCAACCTATGGTATGGACGTGAAGGTATGTACGGCCCCAACCTATGGTATGGACGTGAAGGTATGTACGGCACCAACCTATGGTATGGACGTGAAGGTATGTACGGCCCCAACCTATGGTATGGACGTGAAGGTATGTACGACCCCAACCTATGGTATGGACGTGAAGGTATCTACGGCACCAACCTATGGTATGGACGTGAAGGTATGTTACGGCCCCAACCTATGGTATGGACGTGAAGGTATGTTACGGCCCCAACCTATGGTATGGACGTGAAGGTATGTTACGGCCCCAACCTATGGTATGGACGTGAAGGTATGTTACGGCCCCAACCTATGGTATGGACGTGAAGGTATGTTACGGCCCCAACCTATGGTATGGACGTGAAGGTATCTACGGCCCCAACCTATGGTATGGACGTGAAGGTATGTTACGGCCCCAACCTATGGTATGGGCGTGAAGGTATGTACGGCCCCAACCTATGGTATGGACGTGAAGGTATGTACGGCCCCAACCTATGGTATGGACGTGAAGGTATGTACGACCCCAACCTATGGTATGGACGTGAAGGTATCTACGGCACCAACCTATGGTATGGACGTGAAGGTATGTACGGCCCCAACCTATGGTATGGACGTGAAGGTATGTATGGCCCCAACCTATGGTATGGACGTGAAGGTATGTGCGGCTCCATGGCTAGCTCCATTTCTCCCTCCCTCCCATAAATGTACAATGGGAGCTGGCAACACCTCCATAACTCCTTCCCCCCCCTCCCCCCCCAACACTTGTTCTGAAGGAAAAATTGGTGGGACCTATGCTTATGTAACAGCTTGCTAAGGAGGGAAGGCCATAAAGTTCACACCAATCTTTCCACCCAACACAACTTTACCCCTTAGTTAACCCTCCCCTCCCACCCCACATCTACCTACCCCTTCATTGTTTCTCACGAAGTAACTTCCACTGCTCCCTTGGTAAATCCTCTCAGGTTCGTGGCCAGCTGATATGGCATCTTCAGCCGCGTGGATGATGGCGTTGAACGACTCATCCTCAAAGTTGTTCACGTAGCGAGGAGCAACTGCATCACCTTCATGCTGAACTAGAGGCCTGTTAGTGATAGACAAACCTTACCTGAGACATCTGGTGTCCCGCAGATCCTTTCATCAGGACTGCACAGGAGGGACACACAGTGTCACCCTGGCACTCACATTAGGGGGATATCTCTGAGCCCCACCCACCACCTCCCACACCACACCCATCACCGGGAAATTAGGGATGGGGGGACAGAAGAGGGAGGATGGAAGGGAGGAGGGGACAAGGGTCAAAATGCTCTAACATAAGATTGTACTCGGCTTCGACTGTCTAGTGGGTGCGTGTACTGGAAGTGATTGGTGGTCACGCGGTCACGTGGACGACCTCCCTGAATGCAACACGACCCCCGTCCGTCCCGTGTCCCCAACTTGAGTCTTCGTATATCAAAATCCACTATTTGCCTAGCAAGCGGTAATTTTGCATTCCTGAGCATTAACCGGTGGTATGCGCAGAAATGTGTACTTGATTAGTCCCGCCACCAGTAACACGTACCTTCTCTCTGAGTTTACCTTCTTCTTCTTCTTTCCCCCTTTGGACTTCACCTTAACTTCCACACTACTTAATTCCGACTCATCTTCTTCCGTACTGCTGCGAACGACGGTGATATCTGGTTCGCCACGATTCGTTTCCTCCGCCATCGTCGGTCTGTTCAAATCCTTGTTATAAGATAAATGGTAAGATTTATTAAAAAATAATATCAATTTCTTAATATGAGTCGACCCGGGTGTATAGTTCTACTGTGTGGAATACCTGGGTCCGGAAAGACCACATTTACACAGGAGCTATCTGGCCACTATTCCCCGCCGAATGGCGGGTCACCCTTCTGTCTAATCCCACTGCACACCGACTTTTTCTACCCTCTTGACTTTAGGGCCCTCCAAATTCAAGATGTCAGCGAGTTTCACCTCAAGGAGGTCAGGCGAGATGTGAACAATTGCTTGCGGCACCTCATTCGTGTGAACAGTATCGGGTCACATAGCCCAGAAGAGCAGGATTGCCTTGCGCCGCCATCGTTACGTCAGTGGAAAGCCTTAGTACAATGGTTGTCCGAACACGAGCTTGCTGACAGTGAAGGAAAGTAAGTGGCACACTGCTGGGCGAATTTTATTGCAAACGCACGTGCTACCACAGATTTTCTTTTGCTGGAAACGTTGTTATGGTGATTGACGAAAACTTACACCTCAGGAGTATGAGACATGAATACTACCAAATGGCTAGAGACTGTGAGTGGGACCAGTGGGCGGGCTTGTGGCGGGCCAAGTGAGGCTGAAGGCCAGTAGTGGACTGGTGTTGCACCACTGGCGTTTTAGTTACAGCCATCATAGGGCATTAGAGGCGTGCAATTGGTTGTGAATATAATTCCACTTGCATCAAATAAAGGCAGACCATTACATGGTGTGGAAATATTCAGTTACTAAAATGTAAAAAAAATCTGTATTGTATATTTTTTGTGTTATGAGTATGCAATATTGAAAGTGCTGCTGTCATGCTTTCAGATGGACTTGGATTTGTTGAGGTGTTCCTTCAATGCCCACTCTCTACAGCCCTTGTAAGGAATGCTCTGCGACCGGTCCCCATCCCACCCTTCACCATTGAAAAGTTGGCTCAGTCTGCTGAGCCTCCAGACCCCAAGGGGCATCACTGGGAGGAGGGGAGGAGCATGTTGCTAAGCACAGATTGCTGCTGGTCCACCTTCATTCCTGGTGCAAGGTTTGGAAGATGTGTTATATCATGTGGGCTGGGGCCTCTCCTCTAGGTCTGGGGTACTCTCAATGGTCACTGTGTGGGGTGGGGCCTCTCTCTCTAGGTCTGGGGTACTCTCAATGGTCACTGTGTGGGCTGGGGCCTCTCTCTCTCTCTATGTCTGGGGTACTCTCAATGGTCACTGTGTGGGGTGGGCCTCTCTCTCTAGGTCTGGGGTGCTCTCAATGGTCACTGTGTGGGCTGGGGCCTCTCTCTCTAGGTTTGGGGTGCTCTCAGTGGTCACTGTGTGGGCTGGGGCCTCTCTCTCTAGGTCTGGGGTACTCTCAATGGTCACTGTGTGGGCTGGGGCCTCTCTCTCTAGGTCTGGGGTACTCTCAATGGTCACTGTGTGGGCTGGGGCCTCTCTCTCTCTAGGGCTGGGGTACTCTCAATGGTCACTGAAGCGTTCAGCAAGCCTGTTCAGCCACTAGCAGCTGAAGATCCTGAGACAAAGGTACACGTAGGGGCCCACCTATCACATGTATTTATTCACCTACCCACCCATCCATCTAGCCCCACCTTCCATCTAGCCCCACCTACCACCTAGTCCCACCTTCCCATCTAGCCCCACCTACCACCTAGTCCCACCTTCCCATCTAGCCCCACCCCCACATCTAGCCCCACCTTCCCATCTAGCCCCACCCCCACATCTAGCCCCACCTTCCATCTAACTCTCACCTATCCATTCAGCCACAGCTCCATTCAACTGAAGTCCACTTTTCTGTATATCTTTTCTGTTATCACCCTCATTCTTCCCATATTGGGTGTGTGCAAAGTTCACTCCTTCCTCCTCAACAAAATGCTAGGTTTTGTGCAGGTTGGAAAATCTTCATAACCATGTTCACCAAGCTGATATTATTCTAAGGAATTGTGTCTCTGAAACCATGAAAAAGCAACAGTCCAGTGGTAAGTGTTCACTTAGCCTGGCCAGGGATGTCTGATACATCATATGCGGACATTGGTGAGCAGCTCTGGGTGTGAAGGGGAAGGTGAAAGTATTCCTATTGACACTCAATAGCAGGAGTTTAACATGAAATTGCATGCAGTTGTAGCATTCCTACCCATCTGCAAATCACCCAAGGATAAAACTTTCTCAGGGGAGGAAAAATTGTCACGTGTATAACTTAATTGTACTGCACATCATTAATTGTGTGAAATTAAAATTAATGGTTGGCATACTCTCAGCTTGTCTCATGGCTATATCACACTTTTATCATTTCATGAAGTGCTTATCCTAAGTTTAAGTTTTTAAAAAGTTACTCCATACACACAACTTTAATCACATTTCCAGGTGACAGGTTTGAGCTCGCGAGAAGAATAAATTCTTTACGACGAGACATCTTGGAGCAGCTGAAGAATGGTCAGGTTGAAGATTGCTGGAAACTTGAAGCCAGTAGCGAAGAATTTAGAAGTAAAATTGAAGAGTTGTTTACAAGTCGGCTTTACGATACAAAATAGATTCAGTATACTGTTGATTGACATATATGCCTCTCTGTCAGTAATCCGCTGAAAAAGTGGAGCAGGCCCGCCTCAGGGCTATCTTACTTTCTCTGACAAAGGTTTCCTGGCTTATCTTATTTAATGCTGCTCCGTTTGGATCTGCGTTGTAGTCTGTCATGCCCATACTCTTCATGGCTTCATGGTACTGCACCGTGCTTATAAAACCGCGCTTGGTAATGTCCAGCATGCTGAAAACGCACCTTATATTCGATTCATCAAGAAGGCAAGGAGGGCCTTCCTTATCTGGGTTTGCTTTGGCACTCTGGAGCTTAACGATGTAGTTTCTCATGAATTTACGAGGGTCTGAGGGTCTGTGGAATACCAGTTCCGCTGTGAGAGCCTCGAGAAGTTGTGGGATTTTGTGTTGCTTGAGATACTCATTCGCTTCCTGCTGTAATGGACCAGTAGCCGCCATATCTTTATTTATTTTTTATTTTTTTGCGTATTTTCGTAACCATGGTAATGCTACGAGTGTGCGATGACTAACTGCTTCCCTCCAATTAGTGCGGACTCGGTAAGTAAACAAAGGCGTTCACTTGATGCTAGGTGTTTATTGTCCACATTCAGAAGCACACGTTCTCAAAGCACGACAACCGCCATGCTTTAATGAACGATGGGACGTACTTCGACCTGGTGCGTATAGATTTTAATATGTGCATGCACGCAGTGAAACTGCATGTACCCATCTATTCGGTTCAGGGATTGGGGAAAAGGCAGGTGGAGGGTCGGCGTAATCAGCATCGCTCAGAAAACCACATTTCTTGGATAATTCCGCGCGCACCAGACAATTCTGTCCACAGAGACGACACAACAGTGCTCTCTGCCTGCTCCACGTACACTGTAGACAAGAAGCTGCTGGATAAATTCGCTGTCGGAAAGCCTAACTTTCGGCGTTTCCCTCATCATCACGTCTCAAACAACACGAGCCACACGAGACCAGAGTGGCTGGACAACAGTCCTGCCGTCACCCCACTGTGGGTACTGGCAGCAACGCAACAGCCATACCTCAAACGTAGCACGTGGATGTACACCTACAAACAATAACATCCATGATGGAGAGTGTGAAGTGTATATATGCCAAATGATTTTTTTTTTTTAATGGAGATATAAAAATAACTATAAATCCTATGTGACCCTGTCAAGGTGCTCACCACTAAAATTAAGCTGATCCCTTCAGTCTATAATGCATTCTGTTTTCCAACCCCTGCTGGGTGCCTTGGGAGACCATACAAGACTGTTGACATAATGACTAGGATTGAACCAATCACAAAATAGCTATAGGGGAAAGGGAGCAGCAGGTTAGTCATACAGCAGATAAGGAACAGGATGGCCTCACATGGACGGGGTTAAGTCCTCTAACACGAGATAGGAGACCACACAGGAGAGAACGATTGATACCGAGGCTGCAAACCCTTTCAGTATGTTATCAGCATACTTCATCACCATGGCAATAACCAGCCCTCCGAATGCCTATAAGGATACCACATGCTGCTGCCACAAACGTACAAGAGTTCACACACACCTGCAGTGAGATGACAATCCAGACCAACATTGAATAACCTTGCAAAAATCCATTCTCTTTCACTGCAGACCAGTCTGATACAAATACACCAATCAAACTTGTTGCCATGGACACAGAGGCTGCAATACAAAAAGAGGTGTGGCAAATAAAATCTACAGCACATGCTGTGATGATTCTACTGTGTCACAAATGCAGCCAATGAAGGACTGATTGCACGGCTTTAGTGCTACACAGCCCAAGTACACTGCTGACGGTTGCAACACTGTGTACTGGTTAGTTAAAATTATGTTAAAGAGAATAATTTTAATCTTAATGGAAGCCGATGGTCACATATCAATTATACAATTTTTGCAAGGACAAAACACACACACAATATGCCATCTTGTTGTTTGTTAATCCAAGAGTAACAGATTATTTGGTATGATAGATGTTCTGAAATTTTTAAAAACAAAACGGTATATATAATAAGGCCTCTGTCCCATTGGGCAAAATTGGCTTATGTTAGATGTGCATATCACTGCAATCTCAAATGCTTCTGTGAACCATTTAATCAATGTTGGAATACCATTTTATTTCCTTACATGTTGAAAAAGGTTGTGGTATTTTGGTTTAAACTCAAATATATATTTCTGATGGTGGGGGGGGGGGGGGGGGGCAGGCTGAGGGGGAGGGGTGGTGAGCTTAAATGCAATGCTTTATGATGAGGGGGAGGGGCTGAGGGTGTTGGTAAGGTAAGGGGAGAATGCTGAGGACACGTACATTCAAAAGGAATAGTAGTGACTCTTGAAATAGTGGGGCCATTGTAGCCTACTGTGAGTGTGCCGTAGTATAGCTTAGAACAGGCTATTTTGGTGTGCATACATGTGTTCTTGTGGTCTCGTTAGCATGTAAGTCAGCCATTTGTAGGCCACTTCCCCTAATGCTGTACCCAGCAATGAAAATAAATAAATGCAGTGGCTACTTACCAATTGACTGGCAGATTACAAGCTACTTTATATAGATTGGAAGTCTGAAAAAATGATCTACAGGGACATTTTTTCAACTGTTGAGGGCAAGCCAGTACTTGCTTCAAAATCTATGGCTAATTAAAATTTTATAATTCAGTTGTGACACATGACCCCTCAGCCTCCTCCCCTCACCTACACAACTACATCACCCTCAGCCTCCCCCTCACCTACACAACTACATCACCCTCAGCCTCCTCCCCTCACGTACACAACTACATCACCCTCAGCCTCCTCCCCTACACAGCTACATCACCCCCACACCTACACAACTACATCACCCTCAGCCTCCTCCCCTCACCTACACAACTACATCACCCTCAGCCTCCCCCTCACCTACACAACTACATCACCCTCAGCCTCCTCCCCTCACGTACACAACTACATCACCCTCAGCCTCCTCCCCTACACAGCTACATCACCCCCACACCTACACAACTACATCACCCTCAGCCTCCTCCCCTTACCTACACAACTACATCACCCTCAGCCTCCTCCCCTTACCTACACAACTACATCACCCTCAGCCTCCTCCCCTCACCTACACAACTACATCACCCTCAGCCTCCTCCCCTCACCTACACAACTACATCACCCTCAGCCTCCTCCCTCACCTACACAACTACATCACCCTCAGCCTCCTCCCCTTACCTACACAACTACATCACCCTCAGCCTCCTCCCCTCACCTACACAACTACATCACCCTCAGCCTCCTCCCCTCACCTACACAACTACATCACCCTCAGCCTCCTCCCCTCACCTACACAACTACATCACCCTCAGCCTCCTCCCCTTACCTACACAACTACATCACCCTCAGCCTCCCCCCCTCACCTACACAGCTACATCACCCTCAGCCTCCTCCCCTCACCTACACAGCTGCATGCTCTTCACCCAGATAGAGTTGTCTGACTTGAGCAGTAGCTCTGTGTACACACCAGCAAAGCCACTGGTGAGACAAGCCACAAGGATGGCAGCAAGGCCAATCATGGAGGAGTTGGAGCCATCCCCAGCGGCCTCTGCTTGCCTGGATGGCATCTGTTGACACATAGGGGATGAGGTCACTCGGCACCCCACCTTCCAACACTGATCCCCAGCCCTTACAGATGGCTACGCTCTATGAAGCCTTCCCATTTAACAACAACATCATCCAGTTTGCCAAAACAGGCAGGCAAGCGTTCAAGGGCTTCCTATTGGCCATGTCCATTCCACAATGGGGCGCACTATGTGGAATGTGCCGTCCCATGCATCAATGCAAGAAGGTTATACACTCAGACAGACATAGAAGCACACACACAGTGCTGTCTGTATCAAGCAAGGCAGCAACCTATCAGAAATGCGCTCAGGGCATCGTGATGATGATATGCTGTTTAAGCCCCGGCATACAAAGGTCACTTCTCGAGCAACTTGAGGTCACTTCCCCGGGCAACTTGTTGCCATGCTGCTCAAATGAATATGAGTAAAAGTTAAACTTTAGATTACTTCAGGAACATTCACATTAGATTACTGAACATTAACTTTAGATTACTGAACATTCACATTAGATTACTGAACATTCACTTGAATTATTTGAGTTTTACTGATGTACCCAATGTAAAGGCCTACATAGTTTACTGATGTACCCAATGTAAAGGCCTACATAGTTTACTGATGTACCCAATGTAAAGGCCTACATAGTTTTACTGATGTACCCAATGTAAAGGCCTACATAGTTTACTGATGTACCCAATGTAAGGTCTACATAGTTCACCACACACTTAAATAATGGATTCATCAAGAAGACTAGTCAATCGTCTGTGGTACACAGGAGTTCTCCATTGCAGAAATGCACTACTTAATGAAGTTATTTCAAGCGCACTAGCGGATTTTAATGGTAGATTCTAAAGGCCTCATGGTGAGCAGAAGTGGACATATTTTTGGATCACCCCATACAGTATTTCATGGCAAGATGTAATTACGACTCCAAATAATGCCCACCTCCACACTCACCTGCACCAGAGCCACTGCTATCGTAAGGACCACCAGGGCCACCCAAATAATGCCCACCTCCACACTCACCTGCACCAGAGCCACTGCTATCATAAGGTTCACCAGGGCCACCCACTGTACTCTAGATAGGGACTTCTTCAGCATAAACACAGAGAACAGCGCAGTTGTGAGTATCTTCAGCTGATAGGTCACCTACACACATATTAAATTGTTAGTACTTACACACATATATAGGTTCCACACACACACACACACACACACACACACACACACACACACACACACACACACACACACACACACACACACACACACACACACACACACACACACACACACACACACACACACACACACACACACACACACACACACACACACACACACACACACACGTGTACCTGATAAGTAGCCGCGTCTAAGTGAGAAAGCGCGACATAGAGAAGGTTGTTCTGGACTGTGTACAGAATTGCTGGCACGCTAACTTTCATCAGATGGGGAAGCGTCCATTCGGTCTTGAAAATATTTAGTGTTGTAGTTATACCGTTGTTGTATAAAATCACTAAAAAACAAACTAACACTTTGGCGCCTTCGGCAATTGTAACTGCAGTAGACACAAGATACTGAGGGCCTTGGACTGTTCTAGAATACCGCAGGGCAAGGACAAGGGCGGTATTCTGAAATACTAGAACAAAAAGGCTTAAATACTTCAACTTCGACATAGCTGCCTTCTTATGGGAAGGCGCGAAAGGTGCCTCTTATTTAACCGTACTAAGTAAAATCAAAATGCACTGTTTTGATACCTTCACCCCCAAATGAGACTTAAAATGGCAACCATGAGTCATAACGGACAAGGTACACCATTAAAACTACTTAATTCATTACTGGATCGAGACACGTATGGAAATCAACGTTTTTCTCCACGCATTCATGACCACCCTTCCAAACAAAATCAAACCGCTTGATAATAACATTGCTGCAAATGAAATCATCACCTCAAGGTTTCCCAGACCCTCCCTCTTCATCCTTCATGATTTTTCCTTTTAATCCCCAGCATTAAATTCAAATATGAAAATACTTACGATACAATACATCTGTCTATTTCAATACAACAAAAATGGTCAAAGTCTATAAATATATACAAACAGATTTCAGTGCTCTGTAGGCAGCTCTAGTTCTTGCCCACACCAAATTCCCTGTCCATGCAGTCAGCAATAGTGTTCAGCTGGATGAAAGATGTGCCTTCATAGATCTGGCCTGCAAAGGAACACAATGATGCAAGAAGCCAAAACACACGGAATGCCTCTTACCAATCTTACTGTCTCGGTAAAACTTCTCTATTGGAAACTCCTTAACAAAGCCAGCTCCTCCAACCATCTCCACACAGCGCCCAGATACCTTCGTCGCAACCTACGTAACATTCGTCAGGATGTTATGACCACCTATAACACATTCGACCACCTCTGTAACACATTCACCATGGTGCTGTGACCCCTCTTTAACACATTCATCATGGTGCTGTGACCACCTCTGTAACATGTTCATCTGGGTGTTATGGTCCCCTACACAACACATTCATTCATCGGGGTGTGTGTGTATGTATAAGGTAGTAATATTAATTCCTCCCACACAAGCCTCCAGACAACCTGAAACCAAACCAATGTCCCCACCAATCACCTCAGAGGCGTAGTATTTCGCCATCGCAGCCTCTTTGACAAATGGCTTCCCACTGTCTTTAAGTCTGGCAGCGTTGTACACAAGGAGACTTGCAGCTTCTATCTCAGTAGCCAGCTGCGCTCTCATATGCATCATGGCCTTAGGTTTTGGGGATGGGGTGGGGTGGGAGGGAGGGGGAAGGCTTACATGTACAATAGCTCATATACGAGCCAGGCTCCACCCACCTGGAAGTCAGCTATCTTCTTTCCAAATGCCTTCCTTTCATGAATGTATGGTATGGTAGCATCAAGCGCTCCCTTGGCAAGACCCAGCATCTAAGCAGGCAAAGGAAGGTATTACCACAGGAGAGGGATTACCAGAGAGAGTGGTTAACAGAGGATAAGGATTACCAGAGAGAGTGGTTAACAGAGGAGAGGGATTACCAGAGAGAGTGGTTAATAGAGGATAAGGATTACCAGAGAGAGTGGTTAACAGAGGATAAGGATTACCAGAGAGAGTGGTTAACAGAGGAGAGGGATTATCAGAGAGAGTGGTTAACAGAGGATAAGGATTACCAGAGAGAGTGATTGGAAACCAATCACTTCCGCCATTGAAAATCTAGTCGCATGCATCTACCTTGACTCAAAACAAGATGGATTTTAACACTTGAATAAAAGGTTTGATTTGTAGGTAATAAAATAGGCCTTTCAGATTCAATTGAAAGACAATTGAGCTATAGATCCATGTGGTGTTGCAATGATAGAGAAGAAAAGACAACCATTTTTTAACTGTTGGGGAGAATCTGTTTATCTCAAAGAGCTGTTCTTGTCATTTTTGGTGCATAGTCTATTGTATAGTTTTGGCTTTTGGCATCTTCATAAACTCCCCAGTAATGTTTGTGGTACTGTTACTTTATCAGGCATTGAGTTATGACAGGGCTGGTTTTGGGAAATACGACAGTGGCAGTGTTGGTTGTGTGCCAACCATATGTTCTGTGAATTTCTTCAAAGGTGAAGGGAGCATCAGCTACACTACGTACGTGGAAAAAAAGCAAAAAGGAAGCTGGTTGTGGCAATTCCTTGCACTCATATTTCTATCTCTGTTTTAGAAGGCTTAGCATATCATCAATACCCGATTCATGTCAGGTTCCTGTAATCCTCATATCTATACCTTCATCACTATTTAAGGGTGATTTGGTAGAGTCTTTTGCCCCCCCCCCTCCCTCTTTATATGGCTGTCACACGCACACACTTCATGGGTACCTTTCAATACAGATATGTATCGATACCCAAGTTGGTATCTCTAAGCAGTGGCCGGCCAGTGGTGCAGCAATAGGAACGTTAGGCCACCCCTATTATGATTGTCAAAGTCAGTATTACAGTAGCTGATCCCACATCAGCACTTCCACACATTGGCATATCAGCACAAAATAATTACATTCATAAGAAACTGTTGCAAACGCTATGGATCCCATCTAGTATTGCACCATTTATTCGCAGTGAATACCATTATATGACTTCGCTAAGGAAGCTAACTTTTAGTGAATGTAAATTATTTACATATGTGAAGCCACTACTGTATGATTCAGTCAAAGCCACTTGTATGGATTCTATATATGAGTGACCTGTTTGAATCCCTCTAATCTCTGCTATTACAACAGCCCTGATAAACACAAGTGAAGGCCACGCCCACAAGATGCTCAGTGTGCACTCACCTGGGCCCCAATGCCAATCCTACCAACATTGAGCACTTCAATGGCATACTTGTAGCCTTTCCCAACCTGACCAATCACCTGTGACTCATGTACCTAAGGGGAAAAAAAATAACTCCAGTTCAATTGTGCAAACTAATCATTGTCCCAACCCCCCTTTCTTCACCATCCCTCATCTCACTACACCATCCCTCATCTCACATACACCATCCCTCATCTCACTACACCATCCCTCATCTCACATACACCACCCCTCATCTCACTACACCATCCCTCATCTCACATACACCACCCCTCATCTCACACACACCATCCCTCATCTCACTACACCATCCCTCATCTCACTACACCATCCCTCATCTCACTACATCACCCCTCATCTCACTACACCATCCCTCATCTCACATACACCATCCCTCATCTCACACACACCATCCCTCATCTCACATACACCATCCCTCATCTCACTACACCATCCCTCATCTCACTACACCATCCCTCATCTCACATACACCACCCTCATCTCACATACACCATCCCTCATCTCACTACACCATCCCTCATCTCACATACACCACCCCTCATCTCACACACACCATCCCTCATCTCACTACACCATCCCTCATCTCACATACACCATCCCTCATCTCACATACACCATCCCTCATCTCACTACACCATCCCTCATCTCACTACACCATCCCTCATCTCACACACACCATCCCTCATCTCACTACACCATCCTTCATCTCACTACACCATCCCTCATCTCACATACACCATCCCTCATCTCACATACACCATCCCTATCTCACATACACCATCCCTCATCTCACATACACCATCCCTCATCTCACTACACCATCCCTCATCTCACATACACCATCCCTCATCTCACTACACCATCCCTCATCTCACACACACCATCCCTCATCTCACATACACCATCCCTCATCTCACACACACCATCCCTCATCTCACATACACCATCCCTCATCTCACATACACCATCCCTCATCTCACTACACCATCCCTCATCTCACTACACCACCCCTCATCTCCACTCTCCCTACACAAACCTTGACATCCTGGAGGAAGACAGAACAGGTGGAAGAGGCCCTGATGCCCAACTTGTCCTCCTTCTTTCCTATCTCCAGGCCTGCAGTGCCACGGTCCACCACAAAAGAAGTTATTCCTTTATATCCCTGAGCAGCCAGAGGGCATCAAAAGAAAAGAGAACCCAAACTGAATGCAGGGGTGGGGGTGGGGGGGGGGTGGGGGAACGACTGCCCTCCCACTTTTATACCAATAAAATGTATGCACTTGAACACTGCATACTTTTCCTGTTGGATTACAAACTAAGAGATTCTGACATTCTGCTCAGACAGTATCAATGTTCAGTTATTGGTGTACTTTTTCTACACAAAAAGCTTCAGCTTCAGAGGCTCCACCCCCCCCTACCCCCCCCCCCCCACACACACACACACACTTACTCAGGGGTGAGACATGTTCAAAGTTTGCCCTTAAAGCCATGTCTAAAAAACAATGACCATCACTAATTTAGTTCAAACTTCACCTGATTACTGACCTCATATACCTACATATTAACGTCAACTATCTAGTCCCCAGGTCAAACCATTTTAACTAAAATAGTCCTTGTTGCTAGGCCCACAATGTATTATGTAAATAAATAGTTAGCTGTGTAAAGCGATGAATAAATTATATGATGAATAAATTATATGGTAGCCCACTTTCAGAATAAGCATTGTTATGTATGTGGTCTGTAAGTTCATTGTTTTTTTTGTCTGGTTAGCCAGACATGGCATTACTTTTAAGCTCCCTTCCTACAGCTGCTGCAATGTGATATTACTCCACTGCCCCTTCTACTCCTCCCCTCCCCCTGCCTCTCCTCTTACACATCCTCCCCTCTCCTCCTCCCACTACTTCCCTTCTCCTCCTCCCCCTACTTCCTTTCTCCTCCTCCCCCTACTTCCCCTTCTCCCTCTTCTTCCCCTTCTCCTCCTCCCCCTACTTCCCCTCCTCCCCCTACTTCCCCTTCTCCTCCTCCCCTTCTTCCCCTTCTCCTCCTCCCCTTCTCCTCCTCCCCTTCTTCCCCTTCTCCTCTCCTTCTCTCCCTTCTTCCCCATCTCCTCTCCCCTTCTTCCCCTTCTCCTCCTCCCCTTCTTCCCCTTCTCCTCCCCTTCTTCCCCTTCTCTCCCTTCTTCCCCATCTCCTCTCCCCTTCTTCCCCTTCTTCCCCTTCTCCTCCTCCCCTTCTTCCCCTTCTCCCCTTCTCTCCCTCAATTCTTTTTCTCCTCTTCCTCCACCTCAACTTTCCTCCCTCCTCTTCTCTCCCCTCACCTGGCTGAAGTCACAGTTGGCCATCACGATGAACACAGAAGCATGCTCTGCATTGGTGATCCATGCCTTCTGACCGTTGAGGACCCAGTACTCCCCTTGCTTCTTGGCAGAGGTCTTGAGTGCAAAGGCATCGCTGCCACAAGATGGCTCTGACAAACAGTAGCTACCAACCTACAGGCAATTTAAAATCAGCTGAACTTGTGACGTATCAAAGATCAGTTATTGTTGAAGCAGAATACCCACCCCAAATGAAACAGTGCCAATTTGGAACACCACTAAAAAATTTTGTGTGGGGGGTTAGGAAGGAATGGGGGTGAGTTGGGAGTTGGGGGGGGGGGGGGGGGGGGGGGGGGTCATTGAGCTCCATCTACAACAACATGCAGTGAAACAAAAACTCACAGAGTTCTTGGCCAGCTGAGGGAGGTACTTGTCCTGCAGGGCTGCACTAGCGTAACGCTTGAAGTACTCGTTGACCAGCGTGTTCTGCACGTCACACAGCACGCTAACAGAGGGGTCTACCTTGGCCAGCTCCTCAATGGTTAGTATGGCACCAATGAACGACGCCCCAGTACCCCCATATTTGGGGTCCACCTCTATTCCCATGAACTGTGGTGCGAAAGAATATTATACACACAACACACACACGCACACACACATAAAACACACCCCCTGCTTGAAAAGCCCTTGGATGACAGAGGCGTGTATATGCGACTTCTCGTCCATCTCCCTGACGAGAGGCTGGACTTTTTGACGTGCAAAGTTAGCAGCTGAAAAAAAAAAACACATTCGCACGACTCCATACGTTTAATCCTAGTAGTTTTGGTCATCATACCAGCATCTTTCATAAGTTGTTCCTCTTCCGAGAAAGTTGTAAGCGGTGCATGATAATTCGAATGTGGTCGCTTAATAGCAAGCGCAGTTCTGGACGGTCTTGAGGTGGCCTTCCAGGCCCGCCAGTTGAGCGCTCTTGTCAATTGTTTCACTTGCATTCTTTAATTAACGCTCACTGCGCGCAGTTATTATTGCCCCCCAAAGAATATGCAGTACCCTTAAACCTCACAGTTTTAAATATCGTGCACACCGACGCGGTGACTAGGGGCGACTTAATGCAAGCGAACACGCAGATGTTACACTTGCAAGCCAATAGCACTAGCTAAACTATACACTCCTGGGCTGCTGAGGTGCTGGTGCTTGTGGTTTGTTGTACAGAAGCGTTGCAACCATCACAAGAGTTGCTCCTAGTAGAAATAGCCTGGAAATGGCGAACGCAAGCAAGTAAAACGTTACCAAACAGATGAGCACTAATCATCTAGGGTTTGTAGTTGTATATATAAAGTTACAAATTAACTGATTTTTCAAAATACATAACATGTACAGTAACATTGGACATTGTTAGAATTCTTACAGTACATGTGCAATGGGTGTACCTTCATTCCAATTAAAACCCTAGAACTGCAGTCACCTCGATAACCAGGTGATTTGAGGTGAATATATGCAAGGCTTGCACACACAGACAAAAACACACAAACACATATAAACATGCACACAAACACATATAAATATGCACACACATATACACATGCACACAAACACATATAAACATGCACACACACACATATAAACATGCACACACATGCACATGCACACACACATGCACACACTCACACACACACACACACACACACACACACACACACACACACACACACACACACACACACACACACACACACACACACACACACACACACACACACACACACACACACACACACACACACACACACACACACACATAGAACTGTGCATTTTTGCAGTGACTACATACAGCGTGATTGATGTTTCTCTTGTAACCTGAATGCTGGCATTTGTCTAAATACATGTACCTATTATAATATATACTTGGGATCGTGACAGCGAAAAGGAACCTAGCGCAGATTTTTTTCAAGAATTCATATTCTAAGAGACACTTATGTCCTCTACAACTTCTTTCTTACGTACTGGAAATTAGTCTGCCCATCGTGGAGTTACAGTGGCCCGAATTTGTAATTACGCGTACATTGTACGCGTCAACTTTGATCCTGGAAAATTTTTATATGCGCTAGGGGTCCCTCGCTGCCACGACCCCATATAAATAAATAAATATATATATATATATATATATACAGCAAACAACACCCCCGCCGATATTAATTAAATGTTGCGTAACAACATAGTGTTATAATAAATACGGTGCCTTTTTAGCAGGGTCATTCGATGCTTGGGCCCGCTATCTGCCAATCATATTAGCAACTGCATTCAATGGGCAAGCGCTATAAGCTAATTATAATTTTTGATTTATACTCGCAATAAATATGGACTACAATACACCACTGACAAATATATTGTGTGCCAGTCTTTGCTACAGTATTGTTGGATATGACAGTACCACATATGCCATATCGGTTACGTACAGGCAGCTGTCTGTGTGCATTGTAGGAATGATGATAGCTTGACACTTACTACAAGGGGCGGGGCCATTATGAGGGCCTTCCGACATTTTACGTGCAAGTATGCATGCGCCCAGAAATGCCATATAATCACATACCAGCATTGCTACAAGAGGCTGTAAGATTAAAACATGCATTACAATGGTGTGAGAACGCCTCCCAGGTTCCCTCCCACAACGGGCAAGGTCATGACACAAAAAAGCTGATTGTTTATTTGGATGCCCAAAAAAAAAAAAATAGGCCGCAATTCATTGTGCCTATCGTGACCCTTGAACCGCTCAACTATGAAATGAATACACATTTGACCCAATGAATACGAGCCCACTTACCGCAACTAAGTTGGCAATTAAGATAGTTATGTATGTGGTACGTGTACATGTAAAGTGGTACGTTTAAAAAAATACTGTGAATACGTTTACAACAAGCACTGAAAAATACAGCTTTAAAAAAAACCCAGAGTAAAAAGTAGTTAAAAATCAGGTGAACATATACAGCCAAGCACTGACCCTTAAAACTGCTGTCAAGATAGACTAATGGACAGTTACAAATCACATTGCTGACATGTGGAAAAAAAAAGAAGTAGTCAGGTCAGGGCGGTGGTAGCCAGACGGGGGTCGTAACCAAGGAAACCCCTTTGGCCTACGGCCCTGCAGGTGCATGCAAGCTGCTACATAATAAGGTCACTGGAGAGATGGAGGCACGCTCCCCCCACACACTGGAGAGATGGAGGCACGCTCCCCCCACACACTGGAGAGGTGGAGGAACAGTCCCCGCGCACCCAGGAGAGGTGGAGGCATGCTCCCCACACACACTGGAAAGGTGGATGTGTGGGATTACGCCCCGCACACACCTATTCCCACTATGTTGAAAATCTTAAAAACAATTCCATTTCCTTATATGGCTAGGTGAACTTTGCCCTCAATCATTATTTGCCGCAAACACAAACACAGCACTCACAGGGATGGTGTGAAATCCTTCAAGACGAAATAGGACACCACTGAAGATAAAACAATTGAAATGGATGTTGCAAACCCCTTGAGTATGTTGTCAGCATACTTCATAACCATAGCAACAACCAGTCCCCCTAGTGCCTAGAATGAAACAAGAACATGTGATAGTGTGCACATTGACAACAAAATATACATACATGCACATATGTACATTAACACACATATACATACATGCACATATGTACATTAACACACATACACACATGCACATAACACACATACACACATGCACATATGCACATGAACACACCCACCTGAAGCAAAATGACGACCCACACCAAATATGAGTAACCATGGAAAAAACCATTATCTCTGATAGCAGACCAGTCAGATATGAACACACCAAATAAGGCCACTAGGGTAGAAATCAAACCTAGCAATCGAGAGAACACTGGATATTAAAAGTATCCCACAAGATACTTGACAATAGTTACTGCCATTACTTATCGGAGCCACCATGTGGTAAGGGCCTACCCCTCAGGTCCCCAGCCCCACCATGTGGTATGGTAAGGGCTTGCCCCTCAGGTCCCCAGCCCTGTAGTAAGGGCCTACCCCTCAGGTCCCCAGCCCCACCATGTGGTATGGCGTACCCCTCAAGTCCCCAGCCCCACCATGTGGTATGGCCTACCCCTCGGGTTGTCCCCAGCCCCGCCATGTGGTATGGCCTACCCCTCAAGTCCCCAGCCCCACCATGTGGTATGGCCTACCCCTCAGGTCCCCAGCCCCACCATGTGGTATGGCCTACCCCTCAGGTCCCCAGCCCCACCATTCCACATACCCAGCTGGATATTCTTCACCCAGATAGAGTTGTCTGACTTGAGCAGTAGCTCTGTGTACACACCAGCAAAGCCACTGGTGAGACAAGCCACAAGGATGGCAGCAAGGCCAATCATGGAGGAGAACCAAACAACAGCCTCTCCTTGCTTGAAGCCATGTGATGGCATCTAGAGTTGGGACAATAGGGACCACTGACAGTGATTCCTAACATTAGGGACATCATTACAGGAAATGAAAGCAAGCACCCACAGGCCATTGTTGGCACAAACAGTGTGTGCGCATGTGTGCGTGCATGTGCATGTGCATGTGCATGTGGGTGTTGTGTGTGCGTGCGTGTGTGTGTGTGTGTGTGTGCATGTGTGTGGATGTGTGTGTGCATACACGTGTGGACATGAGGCACAAAGGAGATTCCAGAAGGGGTTTTATCAGGTGAGGAGACATGGGGAGGTGAGGAGACATGGGGAGGCAGAGGAAGTGAGGAGGCAGAGGAGGTGAGGAGACATGGGGAGGCAGAGGAGGTGAGGCGACATGGGGAGGCAGAGGAGGTGAGGAGACATGGGGAGGCAGAGGAGGTGAGGAGACATGGGGAGGCAGAGGAGGTGAGGAGACATGGGGAGGCAGAGGAGGTGAGGAGACATGGGGAGGCAGAGGAGGTGAGGAGGTGAGGAGGAGGCAGAGGAGGTGAGGAGACATGGGGAGGCAGAGGAGGTGAGGAGACATGGGGAGGCAGAGGAGGTGAGGCGACATGGGGAGGCAGAGGAGGTGAGGAGACATGGGGAGGCAGAGGAGGTGAGGAGACATGGGGAGGCAGAGGAGGTGAGGAGACATGGGGAGGCAGAGGAGGTGAGGAGACATGGGGAGGCAGAGGAGGTGAGGAGACATGGGGAGGCTGAGGAGGAAGGTTACTTTGGGCATACAAGGTAAGAGCTGTTATGGGAGAAAAGGGAAACTAAATATGCGCATGTGTGGGAGGGACATACAGAAAAAGGGTGTGGGTAACAGATACACAGTGTACTATAAACGCAAATGGGATCATGTGTATATTAGCTAGGAGGGCTCACTGGTACCCGTGAATTAATTTCTCTGAAGAGGGGGAGGAGGGGGTAGGAGTTTGGGGGTGAGGTTAGAAGGGTGCAGCTGCCTTTCTTTGCAACAAAAGGAGTTTGTATTTAGAGGTGAGACAGCTATATTTATGGGGAAGGTGGCTGGCTATTCTAATGCATGCTCTGAAGGTACCTCACCCTCCACACTCACCTGCACCAGATAAGGGGCCACCCAAATAATGCCCACCTCCACACTCACCTGCACCAGAGCCACTGCTATCATAAGGACCACCAGGGCCACCCACTGTACTCTAGATAGGGACTTCTTCAGCATAAACACAGAGAACAGCGCAGTTGTGAGTATCTTCAGCTGATAGGTCACCTACAACAACACATAAACAGTTACTAGGTCACACACAAACGCAATGAATTGGTTCCACGTACACGACGAAGGCTTCTAATACCTGGTATGTTGCTGCATCCAGGTGAGAAAGCGCGACGTAGAGAAGGTTGTTTTGAATTGTGTACAGAACTGCTGGCACGCTAACTTTGACCAGTTCGTATAATTTGTAAACTATTTCATTTTGGATGATGCTTAGAGTCGGACTCACGCCATTATTGTAGGTCAGTATTGCAAGGCAAACGACGATTTTTACTACTTCCGCAAGGGTTACTGCCGTGGATGTAAGGTATTTGGGACCATCAATGGTGCGAGAATAACGCATAGTGAGTACCAGCGCAGTATTCTGGGCAACCAGGACAACAAGACTTAGATGTTTCAGTTCAAACATGCTGACCCCAAACAACACACAAAAGAGCTATATTTTTGCCGCACCTAATTTCCGGCAGCGTAATTAATCGAATTATTGGGTACTTGTATATAAGGACACACTGTAACGCGTTGTGTTCACATGATTTACACGTTCGTGGCGTCGGTTTTTGTGGTGGCGTCAGAGTATCACATGCAAGAAACGAGACTGCCAAGGATATAAGAAAGACTTCAAGCAGCAACTTCTTTTATTTAATGAACGAGAGTGAGAATATGGCATTAGTTCAACAGATGCCAGTTGAAACTAAGGTTTCCCAGTGGATGCCGCCTATGTCACGTATTATGCCGCCTTCGCGTGGTGGATACACCACGTTGGAACATATAGCCGCCTTTTTCAGCAACAGTCCGACAGGAGCTCTATCTAACCAGAGCACTACAGACGACTGGGTCCCCAATGGCAGCTTCGTCACATCGAGAGGCGAGCTACGGAAAGCCCGCTCCTTTCCTAAAGTGAAACACGACGAACCCAAAAAGCCGTGTATATTTTCGGAGAGGCAAACGTTGAGAAAGTCGAAGAGCGTACGGTTTGCAGACTCCCAAGGTTTGCCGCTGGCGGCCGTTCATCCTCTCACTAGCGCCGACTCGTCGTACACTAGAAATATCATAGTCCCCTATGATGACGACGACATTTTTGGGGACGTCGCACCAGCGCGAAAAGGGAGGCCAGAAATTAAACATACGTCGCTCCACGTAACAGCTGTCTGCACACAGCAGCTGTCCTATACTAGTACCTGTTCCTATGTAAGAAAATTCAACTTCGCTCAACCTGGCACAGAACCGGATTTTTTCGACAGGGTCAACACACAGAAGGCTTGCCTTGAGTCTCTCAGGTCAGAGCGAAGGGCGCTTCATGGGATTGTGCGTGTTGCGAATATCGCCTACGAGAAATCCGTAACTGTAAGATGGACAGTGGACAAGTGGCAGAATTTTCACGAGTCTCGTGCAACCTACGTTCCTTGCTCGAGTGATGGCAGTACAGACAGCTTTGCCTTCGAGTTACCCGTGAACGGAGAAGATGTAGAATTTGCCATTTGCTACCAGTGTAAAGGGCAGGAATACTGGGATAACAACAGAGGACGTAATTATATAGTGTACAGTACGCCTCAGAAAGAATAGACACAGGATTAGTTTTATCAGTCCAGGATTGTGACCTTAGTCACTGGAAGATGTCAAATCAGAGGACATCTTGCATTCGCATCTCTTTCAAGACGAACTCGTGTACATGTATGTCATTGTGCAGCGTGCTGTGTTGTGTTTTGTATGTTGGTTTCTTGTATTGGCTGTTTCTTTGACCTACCTTGTGACCCTGCTCGCTATGCGCGAAATGGGATTTGGCTGACTGACCTGTGACCCATTACATAACAATAAACATGGTGGTACACCTTTGACCTGCCTGGTATGGCTGCATGATTTGCCAAATAGATTCATATACAACTCCCATGCATTGCTAAGAGCTTCACGCAGGAGTGGTGTGGGCTAGCCAAAAAACAACATTAGTGAAAGGGGATAGGTGTGCCAAAACAGGTGTAGTGTTTCCCACCTTGAACTTTGTCACCCTGGTTAACCTCTGTACTTTGTTTTCACACATGATAACAAGCTATATCAATTGTCTGTGTTATCACATTTCTTGGGTGTTTTGAAAGTCCTGCATGGCTGATGTAACATATCTGTTCTTGACCTGTGAAACTCTGAAAGCAAACTAATTTTCTATGTTGGGCTTACATCCTTGTGTGTGATAGTTGAAAATGATAGTATTTTCGTTAACACCACTGGTGGATATTTTATGGAGGAGCCCTTTTGTTACAACCGTACTGCATTTCTGGGCCATGATAACTGGAACAGTTCTAACAACACTTGTCACATAATTGCAGAGGATACCTGCATTGGACTTGTCTCTACACCCTCCCTGTCCTCCCCTCTACACCCTTCCTGTCCCCTCTACACCCTCCCTGTCCCCTCTACACCCTCCCTGTCCCTCTACACCCTCCCTGACCCTCTACACCCTCCCTGTCCCCTCTACACCCTCCCTGTCCCTCTACACCCTCCCTGTCCCTCTACACCCTCCCTGACCCCCTGTACACCCTCCCTGTCCTCAACAGCTCTTCTGTTGTGGAAGTTAATCTGGCTCATGCTATGATGTTAAATACAGTGTGCACCAGAACAAGAAGCAACACACAAAGGAACATAGAGATATGGATGGTGTAATACTATCCTGTCCACTAAATAAGTCTGAGCGCTCCAGAGTGGACAAGTGAGGACACGGCTTTGTACCTCAGAATATACTGATTCTCTGGCTCGAAATCCACTGTCGCCACATCAGCACCATCATCCCTGTGCAAAAGCAATTAAACATCTCTGTACACATACACATAAATGCACCACACATACACACATGTTCATGTGCCTGTGCTATACAAATCACATGGACACCACATGGAATATGCCCACAATGGACTTCCCTGGCTATTTACTCCAAATATGATTAGATTACAATGTGAAGCCTAAAAAGTGAGAAACCCACCCTATGTGTTCCTACCATGTGTGTGTGTGTGTGTGTGTGTGTGTGTGTGTGTGTGTGTGTGTGACACTCACCCTGTATCCAGCAGGACCTTCTCTGATTTTTCCAACACTTTTATGAACACGTATCCTTGCATGTTGGGCTGAGTTACTGCAAAGTGAAAAGGGTGGGGGTGGGGGGAGGGTGAGGTGGGGGGATGGTGGGGGTGGATGAAAGGTGGGAATAATAAGGAATGACACTTCAACAAACTGCAGTCACCAAATAATGTCGCACACACAATGCAGAGATGTTCCAGCCAGCAACAAATGTTCCTAGCTACAGCACAGTGACAATACCAGCAACAGGTGGCCCCATTTGGGTCAGCAGCCCTGTGGTATCCTAAGCCAACAAACAACCACAGCAGTACCACAGCCTATGTGTACTAGGCAGGTAACTCAATGAATCAAATTATTGTATCAGTAACAAATAAAAATTTAAAAAATATTAGTTTACTGATGTTTTACTAGGATTACCTGATGATTTCATAGTGGCCTCTATGGCAGCCTATAGACACTGACAACCAATACTCAAAAGGGGAGTGTAAGGGAAGTAGAGTGCAGACCAAAGCAGCCTCCTATACATATTGTCCCAATAAGTACACCAGAAGCTGTTGCAGTTAGTACTACCAGGCAGACATATGCACACACATCCACATCCCTGTGCTGCCTGTCTCCTACAGAGCCCCTAATGCTCCCTGTCTCCTACAGGGCCCCTAATGCTCTCTGTCTCCTACAGGGCCCCTAAGGCTCCCTGTCTCCTACAGGGACCCTTAGGGACCCTGTAGGAGACAGGGAGCATTGGGGACCCTGTAGGAGCCTTAGGGACCCTAAGGCTCCCTGTCTCCTACAGGGTCCCTAAGGCTCCCTGTCTCCTACAGGGTCTCTAAGGCTCCCTGTCTCCTACAGGGTCCCTAATGCTCCCTGTCTCCTACAGGGTCCCTAAGGCTCCCTGTCTCCTACAGGGTCCCTAAGGCTCCCTGTCTCCTACAGGGCCCCTAATGCCCTCTAAAAGGAAGTAAACAGCCATTGTAAACAAGAAGAACCCCCTAACAATATTAGGAAAATATCATGCATGGTCATTGTCTAGCCTCCATTGAAGTATAAAACCCTTGTCAAATGCGAAATCATTGCTGTTGTGTACAAAGATATAAGTAATTAGTGGATTTGTCATTAATGGCTGTCCCAGACTAAGACAATATTGCTTTGTAATCAAGCATGCACTCACTCTAAAGAAAGAAAAGAATCACGTTCTGTGATGATTTTTTTAGTTCACGTTCATGCTTATAGTCAGTGCTTTGCAATGTGCTTGCCATAGCAAATCTCGCACATGGCTCTAGGAGCACTGCACATGGCTCTAGGAGCACTGCACATGGCTCTAGGAGCACTGCACATGGCTCTAGGAGCACTGCACATGGCTCTAGGAGCACTGCACATGACTCTAGGAGCACTGCACATGGCTCTAGGAGCACTGCACATGGCTCTAGGAGCACTGCACATGGCTCTAGGAGCACTGCAAGAACAATAATAAGAGGTTTTGACTGAACACTCTTTACATGAGCTGCACATATCTGGTTTCATAGATTTGTTTGGCTTAAATGTCTATGACTTAATGCCCCAAGAGAACTGTACATGGTGGAAATTGCCTGCAATTTATTACGAGGAGATTCAGTCATTTCCTCGCGTCGTTGGGGTTGAACCTTAACACTTGTTTGCAAAAGCTCTAAGGCAAGTGCCTTCATAGTGAGTTATGTATCACCAAAAGCCCTGCAATGGCTTCTGATACACTCCTAACACACAATATTAGTGTTTTAGGTAACAGGCATAAAAGGCATGCAGGAGATGAATGGGATGGTTTGCTGATTAGTAATTGAGCAGGGAAGCAAGGAGCCCTGTGTTTTTTTTTTTTGCATCAAAAATTATATCACAATAAGCAGTGGTAGATCCCTTAAACACCATAACTGTATTGTGCTGTTCTGGATTAGGATGAAACGTCCTACTAGTCTAGTCAATAGAATATCCATTTAATTATGCTCAACTATACCATATGTAGTCTGCCCTTGTGCACAAGCAAATCCTTCCTCTTCTTTTAAATATTTGTGTGTGTTTACCTAAATCCCATCACACCATGTCTAAGCACCACCACCACCCTACAATCACACCAGCCCACTATCACAGCACCACCACCACCTACAATCACACCACCACCACCCACTATCACACCACTCATGCAGCATTTCACTACAGTCTGGTTCACGCAATGTTGACGCAGCACATAGTCTTCCATAAATGGGCACAGGCCTCATCCACAGGTCATGTCAGCACTTGCAATTTATACACATACACATACACACACATACACACACACTCACATACTGATAAACACACACACACACACACACACACACACACAACACACACTCACACACACTCACATACTGCTAAACACACAGACATGTCCCCCTGTCCACCTGCAGGATGCAGACACACAGTACTACATGCAGTGCTAATTCAACACTCCGCTATAGTTCACACAACAATGGAGGCCAAAGGTTTTGTAGTGTGGCAGGGGTGTTATGCAACCCTTTAACCCCCAAAGCCAAAGACAGGATCATTACACACTTTCGTAGCCATTGGAGCCAACAATAGATTAAACTCCTCCCCCTCCAACCATTACCTCTGAACCTTCTCTCAAACCATTAACCTCAGAGGCCTAACAACATCAATGCATCTAAGGTGACCAAACTCTGGTCATACATGCACATACACACACACCCACACACACACGCACCACACACATACATAAACACACAGGGTGTCATCTGCATACTCATTGTCCTAGATTGTGATTATGTGTGTTAGTGCGTGCATGTGAAGGGTGAAAGCAAGTGGTGTGGTGTGCATATGTGTGTGTGTGGGGGGGAGGGGGGGGACAGACATGCTGAGGGATGTCATCCAATAGACCCAGTGATATGCCAAGCCTGAGATAGCCAGTCCAACTAACTGCATCCTTATCAATAAAACCTGCCAATCAATGGCTCCACCCACTACGAGGCCTGACAACCCTTCACCCTCCATCAATGGCTCCACCTGACAACCCCCCCTCCATCAATGGCTCCACCCACTACAAGGCCTGAGAACTCCCCCTCCATCAATGGCTCCACCCACTACGAGGCCTGACACCCCCCATCAATGGCTCCACCCACTACAAGGCCTGACAACCCCCTCTCATTGGCTCCATCCACTACGAGGCCTGACAACCCCCCCCCCCTTATCAATGGCTCCACCCACTACGAGGCCTGACAACCCCCCCCCCCCCCCCCCATCAATGGCTCCACCCACTATGAGGCCTGACACACTCACTTGCATTCTTCTTGTCCACGTGTTGGAAGTTGGAAGGCATGTGTCTCAGAGCAAGAGCGTGAAGGTGTGTCTCCACATTTTCTGCGTATCTGTAAGTACACGCCTCCTTTTAAGGACCACCTTAGTCTCCATACAGCAGGATACATGTGTCTCAACCCAGCACCCACCTGAAGCCACGCCCTACTCCCCTATGGGTACCCACCTCCACCCTATGGTACCCACCCGCCTCCTCGCCTGTGCTCCCCTCACCCTCACTCCTCTCCCTGCATGAACACCCCACACCATCCCAAATAATCCACCCCCTAATCTTTCCTTAATTACATAAAGATAAACATGAAAAGCTCTTGTGCAACCACTGCAAACATAAACACAATGACTTGCATTCAGATCAACGCACGCACAAGCACACATGCACACACACAAGCACACACAACACATGCACACACACTCACTCCTTTGCAAAGGCTAGTTCACCAGGAGACAGTCTTGAGGGTGTGGCTGATGGTCTTGTGGCTTCCTGTTCCAGGATGTGTAGTGCGTGGTCCTGGATCTATGAGCCAAACATGTGTGAGTGGGTGGAGGGAGCAGGTGATGGGCACATGAGGAGCAGGTGATGGCACGTGAGGAGCAGGTGATGGGCACGTGAGGAGCAGGTGATGGGCACGTGAGGAGCAGGTGATGGGCACGTGAGGAGCAGGTGATGGGCACGTGAGGAGCAGGTGATGGCACGTGAGGAGCAGGTGATGGGCACGTGAGGAGCAGGTGATGGCACGTGAGGAGCAGGTGATGGCACGTGAGGAGCAGGTGATGGCACGTGAGGAGCAGGTGATGGCACGTGAGGAGCAGGTGATGGCACGTGAGGAGCAGGTGATGGGCACGTGAGGAGCAGGTGATGGGCACGTGAGGAGCAGGTGATGGGCACGTGAGGAGCAGGTGATGGCACGTGAGGAGCAGGTGATGGGCACGTGAGGAGCAGGTGATGGCACGTGAGGAGCAGGTGATGGCACGTGAGGAGCAGGTGATGGCACGTGAGGAGCAGGTGATGGCACGTGAGGAGCAGGTGATGGCACGTGAGGAGCAGGTGATGGCACGTGAGGAGCAGGTGATGGCACGTGAGGAGCAGGTGATGGGCACGTGAGGAGCAGGTGATGGGCACGTGAGGAGCAGGTGATGGCACGTGAGGAGCAGGTGATGGGCACGTGAGGAGCAGGTGATGGCACGTGAGGAGCAGGTGATGGCACGTGAGGAGCAGGTGATGGCACGTGAGGAGCAGGTGATGGCACGTGAGGAGCAGGTGATGGCACGTGAGGAGCAGGTGATGGCACGTGAGGAGCAGGTGATGGCACGTGAGGAGCAGGTGATGGCACGTGAGGAGCAGGTGATGGCACGTGAGGAGCAGGTGATGGCACGTGAGGAGCAGGTGATGGGCACAGATAACTGAGGGTATAAACAGGTGAGGAGAACACTACGGAAATGGTGTCCATGTAGAAGATGAGAAGGGGAATGGAGGGAGAATGGACAGAAACACACCTTCAGGATTCTCTGACGAAGGTAACTACTGAGTACAAACTTGATTCTGTCAAGCTAAAAATCAAATAGCTATGAAAGGTGTAAAGGCAAGGAGAGATAACATACTTCTAGTTTGTGGATGCCGACAACCAAGTCACCCTTCTTTACATGACTGATGTTATCTTCCTGTGGGGAATAGTGTTGCACACCTACCATCCACACTTATCATCCTTCCATCCTCCACACTACCATCCCTCCACCTTTCACACCTACCATCCCTCCACCTTTCATATACCTATCAGCCCTCCACCTCCACACCTACCATCCCTCCACCTCCACACCTACCATCCCTCCACCTCCACACCTACCATCCCTCCACCTCCACACCTACCATCCCTCCATCTCCACACCTACCATCCCTCCACCTCCACACCTACCATCCCTCCATCTCCACACCTACCATCCCTCTATCTCCACACCTACCATCCCTCCACCTCCACACCTACCATCCCTCCATCTCCACACCTACCATCCCTCCACCTCCACACCTACCATCCCTCCATCTCCACACCTACCATCCCTCCATCTCCACACCTACCATCCCTCCATCTCCACACCTACCATCCCTCCATCTCCACACCTACCATCGCTCCACCTCCACACCTACCATCCCTCTACCTTTCATACCTACCATCCCTCCACCTTCACGCCTACCATCCCTCCATCTCCACACCTATCATCCCTCCACCTTTCACACCTACCATCCCTCTACCCTGCCTCCTCCTCTCACAAACTCCACCACCCTCACATCCCCACAGCACACTCATCATTCACACCCAATACCATGTCCCTGATAAGTTCCATGATACAGTCCACTACATCAGTTCTACACTCAAGGATCTCTGGAGCAAATTTCTCATTCTGCCAAGCCTATGGAAATACAAACCACACCCCCTTATACACACCCCTTACATATGCATGTCAAAACATTACATATTGGTACCAGTCTGGTCCATACATTACATGGTACCAGTCTGGTCCATACATTACATGGTACCAGTCTGGTCCATACATTACATGGTACCAGTCTGGTCCATACATTACATGGTACCAGTCTGGTCCATACATTACATGGTACCAGTCTGGTCCATACATTACATGGTACCAGTCTGGTCCATACATTACATGGTACCAGTCTGGTCCATACATTACATGGTACCAGTCTGGTCCATACATTACATGGTACCAGTCTGGTCCATACATTACATGGTACCAGTCTGGTCCATACATTACTAACAGAAGAGAATTCTGGCATCCTGTGTTACTGAGTTGGTCAGGAAGTGGTTGAACACACACCCATAGGTGTTGCACCCTTCAAGGGTACTATAGGTGTGAAGATGTGGCTGACCAGGAGTGGTGTGTAAACAAAAACTGGTTTGTTGTGTCAGCAAACAATCAGAGGGCTGGCTGAGGTATTTCCAGTTACCTAGCTCATGTCCAGGATCCATGCCAAAATCTTATGTCCAGGACCCATGTCCAGGTCTCATGTTCAGGACCCATGCCCAAGTCTCATGTCCAGGACCCATGCTAAAGTCTCATGTCCAGGACCCATGCCAAAGTCTCATGTCGAAGAGTTTTCCTCACCTCAAGGGGTGGTAAAAGTTCAGTTGAAACATTTTATTTTGGAGAATGTCTATCGACTGGAATTTAGAAAAAAGTGCCTTTTCAGACATTCTTCAGATTAAAATTCACGATACATCCAACATCATGCTGTCATATTTGATTAAAAAAACAACATTCAGTTCAATGTAACATACAACTTTTATCCCACGAAATCATGGCTAATGTTTTTTTTTAACCTTGATGCTGCAAAAGGTCTATATGCAAGTATGGCGACAAAATATATGTTCCTTCTCTATTATGCAACGCATAGGTGCAAAAAACTTTACGAAGGAAGAAGTTTTTTAAAAATTTTGAAGTCAGAAAACAAGTCCTTGGATCTCTTCACAGTATTTAAATCTAACAGTTTCTAGTTTATAAATACTGGTACTATGAATATGCTGGGACGGAAACAATGGAGGTTAAGTTCATGAACAGAGGTTGTTAAAAGTGAAATCTCACAAAAGAAACGACATTTTTACAAATAAACACTCTAACCTCCTCGAGCTTTTCCACAACCTCGGCAGCTGTCATGGTTTCATACTCATCATTGCTAGCTTCTCCTTTTTCGGAATCGGTACCAAAGTCCTCGAGAGATTTTTCCGTCATCTTCCTCGCTATAGCCTAAATCTGCAGACAGCATAAGGTAATGCATTTAACATGACTGAACATAACGTGCGTACAGACACACACACGGCATACATGCGTACAGACACACACACATACCCTTTTTCACTGGGGGTGTGGCATACACTGCGATGTAACACGTTATACGTATAGCTTCACTTTTTAGTGCGCACCACTTGAGATGAGCCGGTTGCTCGCACTTTTCAGACCTCGGTTGGGAACATGCGGTGGAGATACATTTGTTCCTAACGTCTCCAGAGAAATTTCGTCCAGTCCCGCTCTGGATAACAAATGGGTGAGACGCGACCAGCTGCGACGTCAGTGTGTGGCCGAGCATCAGAGAGAAAGGTTGGTGCTGAAAGCAATTACGAAGAACAAACTTCTCCCCGAGATAGTGCAGCGGAAAGCGGCCGATGACTTGGCACAGCAGCCTCGGGACGCCGGTATCAGTCGTGTTCGCAAGCGGTGCGTGGTGACGGGTCGTGCCCTCGGGGTCCTCACAGACTTCCGCCTTGCCAGGATGAAGTTTAGGAAACTAGCAGACTTTGGCATGCTATCTGGTATAAGCCGTTCGTCCTGGTGACAGCAACACTCATATACTTATCCCAGATTAATATAAATTGTTGAAACAGGTTCCTTTACAAACATGTGGTGTGCGTGTGTATGTGTGTGTGAGTGTGTTGAATAGAGTCGACACACTGACAGAAGTGTACTTCTATGCCTGACATTGTGATTCAAGAAGTCTACTCTGGCTTTGTGGACAACTGTCTCATCTCTTCACTGGAGAGCTCTTGTTTTAGTCTGCCCAAGTATTCTTGAATAGCCTACAAAGGGGGCAGAATGGCAATGCTTTATCGTATACACCTGCACTACAGTAAATGTATGCATGTGTGTGTGTGTGTGTGTGTGTGTGTGTGTGTGTGTGTGTGTGTGTGTGCATGTGTGGATATGTGTGTGTATGTGTGTTGCCTTGCCTGAATTGGTTGAAGGTTATACGGTACACTCTGGTACCTTTGTAGCTGCTGGAGTACCCTGGCCAACAGCCTACACTTCTGAAAGTTTACCACATCTTCCTTATTGCCTATTCTATCCAAGTTGTCCTTATGAATAGCCTCCATATCCGTGAGGAGCACTCCTGTGTGTGTGTGTGTGTGTGTGTGTGTGTGTGTGTGTGTGAGGAGGGTAAAGAGGGGAGGGAGGTGGCAGAAGGTAATGAAGTGGGGGGTTCATACGTGGTTGGACGAGGGGGGGGGGGGGGGGGTCTCTAAGGAGTGATGGTGCAGTACTTACTGAGGTGAGGGACTGTCGCAGATTGCTGGAGTGGACGTATATCCTGCCTGTACCTGTGGTAGTTCATGTCTGAAGAGATCAGCTCCTTCAGCTCCCTGTAGACAGACTGCAGCTGCTCAGTGACAAAGAACATGGCGCCTCTAGCCTCTTGCTCTGGGATGCTCTGCAGTCCATGTATGATTGCGAATGTGGCTTCGTAGTTCTTCAGTTCCTGACAGCTCTGGTGTGTGTGTGTGTGTGTGTGTGGTGGGGGGGGGGGGGTTTGAGCGCAACTGTGCTGAAACATTTTCTACACCAACCATTCCCCTCTTACTATCACCTATTTTCCTCCCACGGGTCCCCTCTTACAACAAATGATGACATGTTAACATTACAGCAAATCAAGTTGTTCTTTATGTACAGTAATGAACAATAAAACAAATTTGCTTCCTGGATTTAAATTTTACATAGCATAGTTTCCAGTAGGCTTGGACAGCACTACACTTTTTGAAACACACCCCAACATTAATGGTACACCATAGTCATGGGAACTGCCTCCATTAATGGTACACCATAGTCATGGGGACTGCCTCCATTAATGGTACACCATAGCCATGGGGACTGCCTCCATTAATGGTAACCATAGTCATGGGAACTGCCTCCATTAATGGTACACCATAGTCATGGGGACTGCCTCCATTAATGGTACACCATAGCCATGGGGACTGCCTCCATTAATGGTACACCATAGTCATGGGGACTGCCTCCATTAATGGTACACCATAGTCATGGGAACTGCCTCCATTAATGGTACACCATAGTCATGGGGACTGCCTCCATTACTGAGATGACTGACTAAAGTACCCATATGATGCACAGTGTAAAAAGGGTTGCTATACAATACTGTATAACAGAGCGTATGTAGACATTATACACAATATTGCATATAACGTCTCCATACGCACCGTTATGCGTACATATACATATGTTATAATTATTATTATACACAATGTATAACAACCCTATTTACACAGTGATGGGAGTGACATTCAGGTACAGTTCATTACCACTCCATGTTGGCCTCACCCTGCTGTCACGTACCTTTGCAGTCTGTATGAAGTAGGAGATGATGGACGCCTGCTCTTCTTCGGAAGTCTCGTGGATGACCTCCTCATTAACCAATGTACACAGCTGGAGAGGTATCAACTGGGATCACTTACATATACCACTTTTATGAAGGCCTTTCTCACATTTTTGGACATTCTTAGTATTGCGCCTACGTGTGTCTTCTGTTCGCTTTTGTCAGGGCATGTGAGTTCCTCTGGCTATAGGAGGGTATAACGTTTGGATGATCAACTGTGTGTGATCGTTAATCAGGTGAGTACAATCACTGATCATGGAGGATGATCACTGATCAGGTGAGGATATGTCCACTGATCATGTGAGGGTGATCACTGATCATGTGAGGGTGATCACTGATCATGTGAGGATGATCACTGATCATGTGAGGGTGATCACTGGTTATGTGAGGGCGATCACTGATCATGTGAGGGTGATCATGTGAGGGTGATAACTGATCATGTGAGGGTGATCACTGATCATGTGAGGGTGATCACTGGTTATGTGAGGGCGATCACTGATCATGTGAGGGTGATCACTGATTGGGTGGGGATGAGCATTGATCATGTGAGGGTGATCACTGATCAGGTAAGCATAGTCAACATAAGGTGAGTAATGATCACTGATCAGATTTTTTTAATGATAAGGTCACAAGCAATCATGCCCACCTGATAGAATCAGGTATGGTGGGGAGTATTGGCAACATTAGTGTGACCAGGTGCTCACCCTTAGTTGTCTGAACAATTCCTGATAGGCTGTGGACAGCTGTCTTGCAAGTTCCAGTGTGTTGATTTCCAACAAGTCCTGATGTGTATGTATGTGTATGTGTGTATGTGTGTGTGCGTGTGTGTGTGTGTGCATGTGTGTGTGTGTGTGCATGTATGTGAACAGACCATAATAATGAAGATAAGTTGACTGGTGTCACAAGGTTGAAACATAATGAAACCATTATCCAACACCACACCCCAATGTGGCCCCACCTATACCACACCCCCAATGTGTCCCCACCTATACCACGCCCCCAATGTGGCCCCTCCTCCACCACCCCACACTCACAAATTTTCCTTCATTACGAGCGACAGACAGTGGCACAAGAGGGGGCGGAGCCTGCCCTCTCGGCTTGCTCTGAATGTGCAGGGGTCCAGCTGTCAGGTTTTGGTGTAGCAGCTGTTTCAGGCGTATAGCACTGTAGCCCATGGTCCTAAGACGTGGGTGGGGACAGACATTATCATGCCACACCCATTGGGAAGAAAGGGAAGGTTTCACTCACCCTTCAATAGACTGAATGAAGTACCGTAACTTTCCGACCACCTTCTCATCGTTGAAGTCATCATAAGAGTGGGCCAACCACAAGCTTAGGCTCTGCACTACCCTGTGATATGGAAGTGGCAGTGATGAAAGGCATTAAAAAGAAGGGGTGATGTATGGGGAGGAGGGGGTGGGTTAGATGCCACATTGTGGCAACTGCTTAAATTTAGTAGACATTGGATTGTATATCTATATGCAGGAAGATGTTTCTTGTTTTTTTTCCCACAGCAACCATTCTCTCAGATGACACATAACCCAGTATGCTCACACCACTCACCTTAGCCTCAGGGGTATCACAATGTCTCTTTCATAGCTCTCCACTTCCTTGGAGCTTAAATCTGGTGGTACCTGAATCCCATATCTAAAGGATGAAGAAACCATATCATGTGCATGCCTTGTGAAGATGGCTACATGACACTTTGTTATTGTATGTACAAAATCTTTAGAGAGATTAGCCTAACAATTAAAAAAAAAAATTGTGTGCATAATTACTTTTAATTATTAGGGAACCATATTAATTACAGGGGCCTACCCTGGATCAGTGTCTCACCTTATAATCAATGCATCGATCAGTTGCTCAGGGGTCATGAAACAGTGGAAGGTTAGTATAAATACTGCTGAGAACTCAGGATCTGGAATAAGAAGGCATGTAGGTATCAATTAGGTGTGTGTGTGTGTGTGTGTGTGTGTGTGTGTACCTATAAATTTGTTTGAGGTCAGCCTCAACACCAGTTGTTGCGGTGATCCTCCTATCACCTTGGCAACCTCCTTTGCAGCCCATACTCGAGCATTTACCTGTGCCATAAGAGACGAGAGGGGGAGGGTAGGAGGAGAAGAAGAGGAGGAGAGGGGGAGGGTAGAAGAGGAGGGAGATGGGGGGAGGGAAGTGTTAGTGGGAAAAGATGGAGGTTCATTATTAAATGTGGATTGTCATTATTAAGCAAACCAACTGACAGGAGTAGTAGAGACTTCTTCAAACAGAAGTGAGTCTGCCTCAACGTCCTTAGCCTATAAGAACAGCAGACTTAACCCAACAGCACGAAAGGAATAGGGAAGAGGAGGGCCTTACTGCAGAGAATTTAATAGCTGTGGTGGTATGTGCTCGTCCAGTGTCTTCCCCACTAGTTGATGGCTGTTACACAAATGGGAGAGGGAAAGCACGCATGCACACACACACACACACACACACACACACACATACACACACACACATACACACGCACACACACATAAACACACACACACATCAATACATGGCTCATGTGAATGGTCAGCTCACCTGATAAGAAGACTCCACCTTTTTCCCTGTCATGAGTGTCATGTACTCTTCTACCCTCTTCTCTGCTTGCTCAAGAGCTTTCTTGTACTCTGCTGTCGTGGAGAGAACTTCGGCAACCTACATGTATTGATAAGGGAATTGCTAGTACTACAGTTTGTGCATATGTGGACATGTGCATGTGTGTATGTGCGTGTCTTTGTGTCTCATGCACGAACCATTTGAGAACAGACTTCCTTAAGTTGGCCCCCAGCTGCTATTAGCTTCATAACAGTACTGTCCTGAGCTTGTGGACCTGTAGAATAATGCATCACTTCATGTAAAAAGTGGACAATGATTACTTAAATGATCCCTCCTCCCTTCCTTATCCACTCCTCCCCTTCTTCTTTCCTCTCCTCCTGTCCTCCCCTCCTTCCCCTCCTCTCCCCTCCCCTCCCCTCCTCTCCCCTTCCCTCCCCTCCTCTCCCCTTCCCTTCCCTCCCCTCCCCTCCCCTCCTCTCCCCTCCCCTCCTCTCCCCTTCCCTCCCATCCTCTCCCCTTCCCTCCCTCCTCTCCCCTTCCCTCCCCTCCTCTCCCCTTCCCCTTCTTCCTCCTTCCCCTCCTCTTCCCTGCTTCCTCTCCCCTCCCCCCTTCTTCCCCTACTCTCCCTTTCCCTCCCCTCCTTTCCCCTTCCCTCCCCTCCTTTCCCCTTCCCTCCTCTCCTCTCCCCTTTCTTCCTCCTTCCCCTCCCTTCCCCTCCTTCCTCCTTCCCTCCTCTTCCCTCCTTCCCCTCCCCTCCTTCCCCCCCTTCCCCTTCCCTCCCCTCCTCTCTCCCTTCTTCTCCTTCCTCCCTTCCTTCCCCCTCTCTCCTCCCTTTCCCTCCCCCTCCACTTCTTCCCTGTGCAAAGACAAGCTGTGGTACTTTAGTGATCAACTCACTGGTAGCCATTAGAGTAGCTAACTGGACGTCTCGCACAGTGTTCTCCAACTGCAGAGTGTCCTTCCTCCTTGCCTTCTTACCTGCAACAATATCTTCCTCCAACATGGCAGCCTGAAGGGGGCGGGGTGATTAAGAGAGGGTGATTGGTTGGGAAGGGGAGGAGTGGAGGTTAAACACAAGGGTTTTTTTTTAGTGGCTCACCTCATCTTGGATCTGCTTTGCTGCTTCAACCATGAGCTGAACGGTTGAACCGTACTTGGCTTTTGACCCTTCCTTGCACGCCACAGTTAGTGTGTTGAGCTGAAAAAAAAAAGACCGATTGTGGGTGGGTGAGGGATGATCACAGGGTTATGAATGGGGGGGGGGGAAGTGAGGTATGGTCACAGGGTTATGAATAGCTCCCCCTCATGAGAAAAGGGTCAAAGCTGGTGATAAACTCACCTTCTGGGTAACTGTTAGCAGAAGCCCTTCTGCTACTCTTGCAATGGCCTTTGAAAGGGGGGGGGGGGGGGGGGGGGGGGTAAACAAAATGGAGAGTTTTCAAGCACTGTACTTATGTATATTTATCTGCCATACCTTGTTAATGTAATATTGCAAACGAAGTCTTTTAACTTGAACATGGGCGTCATCAGACCTCTGCTTGACCCTTGGTGTCTTTTTGGAGACCTCGGGAGTCAATGGTTCAGGTTCTGGAGATGCTGAGATCAAAGGTTCAAAGGTTGAAGGCAGTTCGTCTATATCAGCTGATTCCTCTCTCTTTTCCACCTGGTCTTCCAAGTCACTTAAGGGTGGTGGTGTTTGGGACCTGGCATTTGATGCAAGCATAATGAGAAGGAAGGAGGTAAGGGTGGGAGATGATGGAAGGAAGGTAGGGTGAAGGTGATGGGGAGGAGGTAAGGGCAGGAGGTGATGGGAAGGAGGGTAGGGTGAGGGTGATGGGAAGGAGGTTAGGGTGGGAGTGATGGGAAGGGTAAGGGTGGAGGTGAGGTGGGGTGATAGAAAGGGGTAAGGGGGGAGGTGATGGGAAGGAGGAGGGGCAGCTAATAATTTCATGGTTATAACTTATCACTAAAACTAGTTCGTTTTAAAAAAGCCACAATCGTCAATTTATGAAACCATGTGCAAAAGGTGTGGGGACTGAAAAATGTTCTGAATATACTTCTACAAAACATAGTTTTACCACTGGCATTTTAGTAGTAACATTATGGTGGGGTTTTAGTGATAATGGTTGGAATCTTGCCTTGTTTCTTGTTTTGAGCTGGCATGGTTAGCTTCGTCATCATCACCCTGTGCAAGGTTAGTGATGTCTTCATCTTCAGCTGCCATGGCACTAGCAGCCGACTCAACGGTTTCAGTGCTGTTTTGTTGCTTAAGGCGAGACTTCCTGTGCTCTCTTGACCGTTCCTCTCGTCTGCAGAACACATAAATTAAGACAGCATATATACACTTCTAATCAAAACCAGGTAATCCCATAAGTGATTAAGGCAATGCGATGATAATTTAGTCCCAACAAAGCGGCTCAAAATGAAGCGGCTCAAAATGTAGAAAGGAATCACTTGTAGCGGCCTGTTGGTCTAGGGGCATGATTCTCGCTTAGGGTGCGAGAGGTCCCGGGTTCAATTCCCGGACAGGCCCAATTTTTTTTTCTTTTACTAGAACTTTTTATTTTCTCCATCGTTGTGGGTTACCGACGTACTACAACTCAAGGGCAACTTATCCACGTGGCGGCCTGTTGGTCTAGGGGCATGATTCTCGCTTAGGGTGCGAGAGGTCCCGGGTTCAATTCCCGGACAGGCCCAATTTTTTTATATTTTTTTCTTTTTTGCAATTAGCATCCATAAATTTCATCTAGTACCGTATGTTGGATAGCCGACATCATTTTTTTGTATAGGCTCTAATGCCACATGAGAAACTTAGCAGGCTTTTGAAACCAGAAGTCCATAACAATTATTCCACGTGAACTTTAGGTTTGTCTATGTATTGTATGTTTATTATTATCCTACGCGAAAAAAAATTTAATCCGTTGGTAATTTTACAGCTTGTTAATGTAATAATTTTATTCATCGCAAAAAATAATGAGCTTCCATCGTGTGGCGGCCTGTTGGTCTAGGGGCATGATTCTCGCTTAGGGTGCGAGAGGTCCCGGGTTCAATTCCCGGACAGGCCCAATTTTTTTAACTTCTCCGTCATTTTCTGAGGCTACAATCAATCAACTTAGCGTCGATGTTACTTTTGTTAGTGATTTTAAGGCCAGGCCGAAGGCCCTTTAGAGCTTAGGGCTATGCCCACCTCGTACTGTTCCCGGGACCAACTTTTTACCCCCTTTTTGATTCCGCGCTCCAATTCACCCGTCCCTCCCGACACTCTTCATAAAGGTACAACGTCGTGGGGGCGCCTTCGGCGCCGTACTCAATACTTTATCTCCTGTAGTCCGACTGTCGGGCCTCCCATCCACAGGTTTGTCAGCTAGTACAAAATATACCATTGATTGGGGTCCGCAAATAAAAAAAAGTTGGGCCTGTCCGGGAATTGAACCCGGGACCTCTCGCACCCTAAGCGAGAATCATGCCCCTAGACCAACAGGCCGTCACTTGGAAAATGAAACTTGTGCAATGAATAAAATTATTGCATGAACAGAACCTCTCAGTTCGTTATAACAGAGTGTAGTTTTGACTTAAATAGTTATATTTTGAAATCTTCAGTCCGATTTAAACTCTCCCTACAATTTAGCCAAAACTACACTCTGAATAGATCATTCTGTTATCAAACGAGGTACATGTAACGGGTTCTTTATCTTGTTAAAGCAATAATTTTATTCATTGCTATCCAGTGTTTCATTTTCCAAGTGGCGGCCTGTTGGTCTAGGGGCATGATTCTCGCTTAGGGTGCGAGAGGTCCCGGGTTCAATTCCCGGACAGGCCCAATTTTTTTTTCACTTTTACAGGGAATGACTAGGGAATGACTATATATTCCTTACCTGCTTGAATCTGCTGTCCCACTGCTGCTGGCTGAGTCTGAAATTGAGCTCAGGTAGTCAGGGAATGTGCTGTGCTTCTCCTGACTACTGCTATACTCGGCCCATGCGGCTGAAGGGTCTAGCCAGGTAAATGGCGGAGCCATTGAAGGGGGAGGGGAGGGGGGAGGGGGGGGGGGGGTTGAGAGGCTAATTAATGCCCTCTACATATGCAGGCCTTTTTTTTTTTTTTTTTTGTGCATACACATCAATATCCACCAACCCATTATAGATTTGATCCAGGGAAAGTGAGCTAGTTCCCATCCTTGAATGATGACTTTATGAAGGAGTGAGGCTATCTGAGCCACCATCAGGAAATCCAATGTTGCAATCACAACCTGGTAGCCTTGAAGCAACATCTCTGGAGCCACATCTGCGTAAGAACATCAAGATGTAAGACATGTATTAGACCGCTGCCAGTGAATATATGTATGTATGTATTAGTGTATGGGGACTGTATGTATTAGTGTATGGGGACTGCATGTATTAGTGTATGGGGACTGTATGTATTAGTGTATGGGGACTGTATGTATTAGTGTATGGGGACTGCATGTATTAGTGTATGGGGACTGTATGTATTAGTGTATGGGGACTGCATGTATTAGTGTATGGGGACTGCATGTATTAGTGTATGGGGACTGTATGTATTAGTGTATGGGGACTGTATGTATTAGTGTATGGGGACTGTATGTATTAGTGTATGGGGACTGTATGTATTAGTGTATGGGGACTGTATGTATTAGTGTATGGGGACTGTATGTATTAGTGTATGGGGACTGTATGTATTAGTGTATGGGGACTGTATGTATTAGTGTATGGGGACTGTATGTATTAGTGTATGGGGACTGTATTTGCACAATAGGTATGTTATTTTATTGCCCTAATATTATTTTATGTGGACCCCACACATAGTGACATTATCTTTGTTCCATATATGTGAGACTTGCAAGTTACAATATTGTGTACTGTTGGTTCTTAATCATTCCAGCATAACCAGCAGTTGGTCGATCCTCTGTGTTGTCATAAAAGTGAGAGCAAATTGGTACCTCATTTTTAAATGGCTCAAGTACATAAGGTGATGATGGTTAATGTAAACGTAAACTACCTAGATCCACATATCATGATGTACATTTAGGGAGCAGCTGTTAATATGTTTTGCTGACCTGTATAATGCATTGGGTGTGTCCTTCATGTGTGGTGTGTTTGTGTGTGGTGTGATGTGCATATGTCTGTGCATGGTGTGTATGTGTGTGTGTGTATGTGTGTGTATATGTATGTGCATATGTGTGTGTATATGTATGTGCATATGTGTGTGCATGGTGTGTAGTGTGTGTATGTGTGTGTGAATTCGGGATGCATACCTGGTGGTGGTCTTGACGATGAAGCCACACGCACTCCCCTGCTGAGGTTCTCTACTGCTATCTTGAGCTTCTGTTCCATGTCTTTGACACGACTCCTCAGAGGGTGTAGGTGGAGCAGAGAATACCTGAGAATAATAGAGGATCACACACGAGGGAGGAGAGAGAAGAAAACTTACTCTTCAGTGCTCTGGATTGTCTGGGTGGCCTTCTGGGAGCTCTTGATCATGTTATTGGCCAGGTTGCCATAGTGATCACGCTTCTCTTCATACGTTGCTCTGATCAACCTGGACACACACACACACACACACACACACACACACACACACATACACCATGCACACCATGCACACACATATGCACATCACACGCACACCACAAGAAAACACACCACACACCACACACACCACACACACCACACACACAACACACCACACACACGCACATACACACAGGTTGTAGCTGTGAAAATCGTCAGATTTTAATGAGAGTGCAACATACCCTAGGTAGGCTGATACAACAGTGAATATCAGAATGCCTGAGACGCTACCAGACCCAGAAAAGCAAGAGTTGGGCTGTACGGAGGGAGACATAAATGTGAGAGGTGTAGGGTAATGTACGTAGGGGGCAGGCAAACACACCTGAAGCTGTCCCTCGGCCACGTCACTGGGCACAGCTTCAGCCAGGAGGTGACTTGTCAGAGCCATGGCGTGGAGGGAGTCGTTAGTCTTGCCAATCAGTTTAGAGATGTACGTGATCTGTTGGATGAAGCTGGCCACCGAAGTGTTGAAGTCTGTTTTGGCCGCACCTCTTAGGGCGCACATCTCCTTGGTGATGTTCACCAGCTGCAATAAGAGTGCCCAACCGTGAAACACCTCCCCTTACCACTCCCCTAGCAACCAACTTCTCTGCTATGGTCCGTAATCAGTTCTAACAATAGCGTGACTATGAGCTTCACCACAGGGGAGGAGCAGTGTTTGTTGGCAATGAAATCACCACTGTCAACAAGCCTTCTAATGTCCTTCACAAACTGAGGGATGAAGGGTAAACCATTAAGATCAACTGGTCCATTATACAGTGCTTTTCGTGTGCATTGCATTGCACTGGTTAGTTAACTATATAATTGCAACCTCTTTGCATTTTCACCTTATAAGGAAGTACCATCTGCCATTTAAAATGTGGAGATTGGCTGTGTAACTATGAGCAAGGAGAAGGGGTGGAGCAAACGGGTGGGATGGGGGTGACGAAGGAAGCTATGGGCCCAGTTACAATGGGTGGGATGGGGGTGACGAAGGAAGATACAGGCCCAGTTATGATGGGTGGGATGGGGGTGATGAAGGAAGCTACAGGTCCAGTTATGATACTGAAATTATGAAAATGAAAATTCCAACTAGCAATGGAGGGGAACAAGGCTTGTAACCAAGTAGCCTGGCTGAACAGTTATGCATTTTAAGCAATGCTTGGGATGAGTTTGTTGTCATGCCAACATGGCAGTACCAATAAAAGTACACTGAAGTGGAAAATGACGTCTGGAAATTCTGATTAAATAACCAAGATTGAGTGCCATTATAATTCTTGCTTTATCTTCTGTTGTGTAATGATATGGGACACTGTCCAATAAAATCAAGTTTTCAAATTTATTAAACCTCTTATCAAATGATGACGTCATTACGCATCCAAAATCGGACAATCCCACGGGGTCGTGGCAGCGAAAAGGGACCTAGCGCATATTATAAAAATTTTCCAGGAAGGAACTTCAAAGTTGACGCTTGCAATTAAAATGTACGCGTAATTACAAATTCAGGCCACTGTAACTCCATGATGGGCAGACTAATTAAAGAAAGAAGTTGTAGAGGACATAGGTGTCTCTTAGAAAATGAAATAATTTGAAATCTAGGTCCCTTTTCCACGATCCTCCATCATAAATTTATAAGGCTCTTAGTTTATAATTAGACAAACTTTTCAACGCAAGCATTACTTTTCTTTTGCTTGTCCTGGAAAAGGTACCACGTGGGGTGATCATGGTGGACACTGTCCCATATGATTATATACACGCGGTGGTGCCACTTACTGCAGAGGCCTGAGGTTTCAACATGTCCCAAAGTGCCTTACGCGAAGGCAAGCCGCCCCTTGGCTTGCCATCATGGGCCACCATTTCAGAGAGAACTGCAGAGAGCAAAGGGAATGACATCATACGTGTAAGGGAGAGGAAGGGTTGGCTGTCGCATACTTCTGAGCCTTTCCTGGATTTCCTGGACAAGGGTAGGGATATCTTGCAATGCTTCTTCCATCACTAGCTCCAATTTTGCTATGCCATGATCATTAACTGCAAAAGGGGAATACTGCTCTAGATAGGCCTATGGTCCCCCCCCCCCCCCCCCCCCCCCCCCCCAAATTTTTTGTGTGTGTGGGGGTGGGGGGGGCGGGGGGGCGGGGGGCGGAGCTTACCCCCTCCTTTCCCCTTACTACAGTCTTGCAATTTACACATACCTTCCTCCTTTGGTACCGCACGGGTGTCCTCGTCATGAACCGTCTCGTCCGAATCGGAGGCACTGTCTAAGTTTTCCCGGCTGCCTTTGGTAAGGCCGAGCATGGGAGCCGAGTACGTGTCCTTCACCTGCACCAGTCTTATCTCTATCACCTCCCGGTGTACCCCGTAGTTCAGCTGAAGCCGCAGAGGTGCCTCTTCGCTTTTCAACAATCGCGCCTCTGCATGCGCGCCAAAAAAGACATCCACATTAAGGGCTGTTTTTAGCCCCACTCGATCCCCACTTCAGTTACGTGCGTGCCAGCAGACGAGGCCTGCGCGAGACCCTCCCACCCCCTCTTCCCCCCCCCCCTCTTACCCCCGGTCACAATGTTGCGCTCCTCCAGAGCGTAATCTTCCGGATCCCACGGAGGCCCAGAGCTTCAAACAATTGGCAAACCACTTCGGCGGCAGTGCTGGATCCTTCGAGCAGCAAGGACTTGGTTTGCACCACGTATCCCCTGTCGTAGGATATCTTCAGGACACCCTTGTACACAAGATCCTGAGACGGATACGTTACAAATGAGACATTGCATTTGATCTGGAGCTCGGCGTGCTTACCTTGGTGGGATTGGTGATGGGAAGGAAGGTCTCTTCGTCCTTACTTCTTTGTTGTACTGTTCGATTTTTTTCATAAGATCCTTCTTTGCTCTCGTCCGCTCCTTAAGCGTGAGCTCACCGAAGTCCATATCGTGGCGCGACATGTGGTTCGGGGCTTTCTTTGCGGAAGCGCGTATCCTAAGTTTATGTCCCGGAGCACTCAAGTGCGCGAGTTGAATGTATTTGTTGCCACAGCTACGCCCATAAAAACTGCAACGCAACCCCACCCCTGGAATCGCGGGGAGCAATGATTCGCAACAAGTTAATACTAATATTATAAATTAGGGATTATGAAATAGTTAATTGACTATATAAATGTTAGTTACTTAAAATGGAGAAGACTGCTGGCATTATTGGTGAGCTTCCTTGAAGCAGATATGCAAACACACCACCTTCTTTTACATTGCAGTTGTTGGGGACGAGATACTAAAGGGGCACGTGCAAGATGAGAACTCGTTCTACTTGGCCCATCAGCTATGGTTGTTAGGAGTGAAGGTCTGCAGAGTGAGTAAAAATTCCCCCCCCCCCCCCCCCCCCCCCCCCCCCTCTCCTCTCGAAAGGTCGCTTCTTTATTTATTTATTTTTTGCGTGGTTCCTGAGTTGTCTCCTCAGAGAATGGTCCCTCTGGTCCTAAAATATCCGCCTTTGCTTGACACGTGCACAGATATCAGTTGTACCGGACAATATGGATGCCATCTCTCAAGAGGTCAGGAGCTTTTTGTCGCTGTTCGATTATATCCTCACCGCCGGGGGAGTGGGACCCACTCATGACGACGTGACGGTTGAAGGTGGCGCTCTGATTAAATAGTTCTGCTTCGGGCAGTGTGTTGTAACTTTTGCTTTGGCTACTCCGTATACAGCCGTGGGTAGGGCCTTCGGAGAAGACTTTTGCTTGAACAAGGAGCTTGCTACTCTTCATTTTGGCGGTGTGGAGCACGTGGATCCATCCAATCCCTGGAGTAGAACGTTGATGGTGCGTTTTTTTTACTTTTCTTTTTCGATTACGTCGTTTGCGTAAGTCTTATCTTTAAGGTCATAACGTGGAGCGATAATATAGCAATTATTATAACATAATATCTGTGTAGGCTATTAGTAGCACGTTCGTGTTTTTGGCTGAGGCAGCTGAGCACGGAAATCTCACAGGAAATTGTATCTCGTTAGGCTGACCTTGAGGGCCTTCTCACGTGATGCCTAAGGTTGTACCAAAGTGAGGCCCCATAGCATTGTGCAGGGACCCTTTGCTTTGCCCCATAACATTGCAGGGACCTTAGCTTTGCCCCATAACATTGCAGGGACCCTTTGCTTGCCCCATGACAATGTGCAGTGACCCATATTGACTATTGATAAATTGCACTCTCCATTCACTGCTAGTATGTGCATATGTGTCATCACTCTGCCATCTCTGTGTGATCACAACTGCTGCAACACGTACAGGTGCCCACATCAGCAGTTGTGCACGCTAGGAGGAACAAGCACGGAGATAGGGTAATGCCTCTGGTCACCGTCCACAACGTTCACTGCTATCCAGGAGTTCCCTCACTGTTGAAGGAGGTGTTCTCTGTGTGCAAAGTGAGAGCCAGGAAAGTCTCTGTTGAAGTTATCCACCTCCTCCTCCTCCCCCTGCCCTAAAACATTGTAGGATCTGTATGGTGGTGGTAAGCAACAATTCTATCTGAAGGAGATATTTTTTGGCTGTGATGAGACCCCACTTGCAAAACCACTCGACCTCATTCAAAGGGAATTCTCTCCCAGTGTTCAAATTGGATCATACCCATCAGATGTGGACAGGTAAGAAGTACCCCATGTGCCTTTTAGGCAGGGTAGGATCTACTTATGGGGGGGCAACTGCTCCCTCTGCTCTTAGTTGACTTGAATCTGAAGACCACACACACAGTAGGAATTATTGGGGATTATTGATCTTTCCCACACACACCCCTCCTCACCCCTTCCTCCCTCCCCCAAATCCAAGAGGTCATGTATAGCCTTGTTAGGAGGTTGATGTTGTGACCACCTCCACTGCCCCCTCTCATCACACAGCACTGTCCACAGGGTTAAAGTGACATTGGAGTCCACATGCAGGTTGAATGTTGAGAAGGTAGCTGTTGTGTGTGGAATGATAGGTCACTTCTGTTAGTTTCCTTACCCACCACCACACACACAGGCTTACTGCAAGCTGTTTCTGCAGATGCTGGGCAGTGCGTAACCATTCCCCAACCCCTCTCTCCTCCTATTTAACCTCCCCAACCCCTCTCCTTCCTCATCCTCTCTCTCCACCTCCTCATCCATGCTGTCTTAATGTAGCAAAATGTTTAAATGGACGGGGCAGGAAGTCAATAATAAGCAGAACTAAATGCATGAAACAGACATCTAATGGAGTTGGGGAGGTTTATGACATCACCTGGTATCCTCTCTCCCTCCCAAATTGATTATTGCAGATGAGATTGTCGCTATCACTAACTATTACGGTGAGGAGGAAGATGATGAACTGGCAAAAGTGAAGAAGGAGCTCTCGTGGTTGACCAAGATGGTTCAACCTGAGAAGGTTGCCCTTATATCTGAAGATCTTTGGCTCAGTTTGAGCACCTCTGTGGGAATCATTGAGAAGGCACTTCATGATTATCGGTAATTATTAAAAGCCATATGGCAGAACAGTCAGTAGTTAGTCAGTTAACCCCCCCCCCCCCCCAATTTCCTTAAAGGCCTGAAGAGATGTGTTTGGCATTCAATGGAGGCAAAGACTGCACTGTCATTCTGGCTCTTGTGCATGCTGTTCTCTTGAAGTGAGGTTCTAATCAATGCCCACCTCTATATTCGATCTCTTTATGTGACACTGTAGCCATGGGATAGACTTGTTTGCTTCCAAGATAAAGGTTTTGTACGTTCAACTCTCTGATCCATTTGTAGAAGTGGAGCAATTTATTACACAAACAGAGCAACGGTGTGTGTGTGTGTGTGTGTGTGTGTGTGTATGTGTGTGTGTGTATTAGGTGCAGTATTCATGTGCACACGTGTTTATACAGCTACCCTGTTTCGGTCATACGCGTCTCTGGCTTGATTTCTGAAGCCCTTGCGAACCTGAAGGCAACCAATCCTGAGATAAGGGCCATCTTTATGGGCACAAGACGAACAGACCCCCATGCAAGTAAGGGAGGCTGGCATACCAATGATTGTACTTCTATTGTGTTGATCAACATCTTTTTTACAGTGAAATATGTTTGTTGTTTAAAGTAATCTCGTTTGTGCATACAGAGCATCAAAGAGAATTTTCCCCAACTGACCAGTCATGGCCGTCATACATGAGAGTGAACTGTATATTGGTAGGTGGTATGTGCAGGAGTGATGAGCAGTGGTGGATCTAGCAAAGGGGGGGGGGGGGGGGGGGGGGGGGAAGGGCTGAAATTATATTAATTTTCACCATTATATTGTCAGTGCCATTAATGGTAAAAAATTAACATGATTTCAGCCCGCCCCCAGATTCAACGGGATGTACCAGTAACTAACCTTGTCTCTCTTCTTCCTATCTTCCTACACACCTCCTCCCCTCCTCCTCCTGCTCTGTTCAGGATTGGTCGTACCACCATGTTTGGCAGTTTTTGAAGCTTTTCCAAGTTCGCTATTGCAAGCTATATGACCAAGGGTAGTAATTATGGTGCACTGTGTGTTCTCCTGTGTTTGTATTGTTCCTGGAAGTGAAACATGCAAAATGGTTGCCCTCCCCACAAACCGCATATTGGCTGCAGGTACACTTCACTGGATGGGAGAAATGACACGCACCAGAATCCCGCTCTTCAGAAAACCGATAAGGGGGGCGGGTCTGGCTACCTGCCGGCCTACATGCTCGGTGACGGCTCATTGGAGCGGGCAGGTAGAAACTAAATGCGCAACAACAACAACAACAAAAAAACAGGACAAAAAAAAATATATTTATTTTGGTTCCACTCGGTTTAATTTGTACATTTTTAAATTATTGTGGTGTCCGTTTTGACCTAAAGAGACAGAGGTGAACGGATAATTTTATAGTTCAGGCTGATAAGCGGATACTTACGGAGCACATGTGGATATTGGTACAGCAGCTTTTGACATCTCCCTAGTCGTTTGACGCAGGGCGACCTTAGGTTTCGCGGCCATAGGCGGAGCGGTGTATAGCCTCTGCGGGGCTTCTCTGCCCGGTCCCTCGGCCGCTATTTGGACCGCGCGAATAGCGCTGACATCGACGCTGAATTCCATCGTGGTGTATATCGGGTTAAATAAGTGAATAGCTTCCTTCTGCGGATCCGTCTCTGCTGCATGCAAGTCGTCAAGTTGCTCGGGCTTAGCGGATTGGCTTTCAGCGACCCCCACATTGCTCGAGGGAGTCACACATTCCACCGACGGGTTTGAACTTCTCAAACGTGAAATAAAGCTCTTCAAATAATTAACTAGGGATCTCAGAAACAATTTCGGTTATAAATACATCAGTTTAAAACTTTAGACTGTACTTACGCGGTTTACAAATCTGGTGGGACAGGGAAGACGGGAAAGACGGCCGTTTTAGCACTTTAACCGCTATTACTTCCAGTTTGACAAATATTACGAACGTGAGAATGACAGCTGACAATGCCGTCATTGCCAGTGCGAATAGCACGGCGAGAGCTGTGACCGCAGTCTCGCTCTCAGAACGTGAACAGTTCATTAGTACTGACTCAAGTTGCTGTCACGTCGATCGGTTTTATAAATGGCAAAGTTTACTAGACGAAATCACCTTTACGTAAACATATTTGCCGCGCAGCGCTAGTGCCAATACCAGACTTAAGCCTGGTTCACAATATGATGCAAGATCTCGCGATGCGACGCGATGGTTGTCGCAGGAATATCTATTCCTGCGACGTCGCAGCGATAAACCTGGTACGTTATTAAAAATTGATGGCCGACAGAGTTTTTTTTTTTCATTCATCGCGACGCATCGCGGGCTCTTAACACAGGGGGAAAAAACGTGTTCCGGACCTTGGGTTTTACCCTATCGACCTTGGAATCTGTTCCATCAAACGTATTCAAAGTGCCTAAGACAACAGTGAATACATTTGATGGAACAGATCCCAAGGTCGATAGGATAAAACCCAAGGTCCGGAACGCGATTTTTTTCCCTGTGTAATTGCGTCATATATTGTGAACCAGGCTTTAACCTTTCAGATCCAGTTATCTGTTACGTACGTAGTGAGGATAATTGGAAACGTGAAGATTACGACGTACCATAAATTGTGTCTCATACAGGACATTACCATAACAACTCAGTTAGTAGTTTTCTGATTTCAACTTAAAGAATTAATTTATGCCTTTTTGTCATTGCATTCAACAAAGATACTCATTGCGGAGGTTACTGCACGTCAGACGATGCTGGAACCAGACTGATCCATGATCCTTGAAGCCTAGATATAATATCTAGATGAGTGTTTTAAGCATCATGCATCAGTCTGGTTCCAGTATTGTAGGCGATTTGATGCGCAAAGGCGGCCTGTCATGAATAATTTGGTCCCACCTTGGAGTCTCATCAGTACACTAGTAACAATAAGTTACCACTGCAAGCTGTCTGTGGTTATAAAAACTACAAAGCCACGTAATCAAATTTATACCAAGGTTATATGTGGCCACAGTCTGCTTGCGCTGTGTACGCATCGTATTTTTAGCACTAAATAACGTGACATAATAGTACGTAACTTCTATGAGTTATTCGTACGAGCACGTGCGCTTGCGTAATACAGGTGTAGAGGTTGCACGTGGTTCTTGCTGAAAAGAACGAAGATGTCGTGTATGAGGCTTTGCAGGCGGGGGGTTCCCAGCTGGTCCAAGCTGGGCGCCAGATCTTTCTCAGAAAGTGCTTCTCTCGCGAAGTTGCATCAGGGGTCGCAGGTCAATTACAGTTACGTTGCCATAAAATTGGTCGTAATTTATGCCGATATGCCTCCACAGCTCCAGAGAAATTTCAGGCTGCAGCAAGGATATACTACAGCTGGAGCAGTGTGGGTGCGGTGCTACAGGTAAAGCTCTGAGATGGCGCGTGGCTTACACGTGTAGTCTAAGGGGGAAGCGGTCGACAGGGACCTTCGCATCTCTGTACTCTACGACTGACGTGTAGCGCTACTTTTTAGAGAGGGAGAGAGGGAAGGGAGGAGGGAGAGAGGGGAGGAGGGAGAGAGGGGAGGAGGGAGAGAGAGGGGAGGAGGGAGAGAGAGGGGAGGAGGGGAGTTTTGGAACGAGTAATTGGATTGCGTCATTGAAATTAATGTAATAGTTTGTTATATTGCCACTAATGTTCTTCCAGTGACGTCAAAGGGCCCATCATTGGCATTGATCTTGGCACTACGTACTCCTGTGTTGCCGTCATGGAGGGAAAAAACCCGAGGGTTATAGAAAATTCTGAAGGTTCCCGCACGACCCCCTCTGTCGTGGCCTTCAATAAAGATGGGCAGGTGCAGGTTGGGGTACTGGCCAAACGACAGGTAAGGGCTACCATGATGGCTTGCCTGGTGCACCATTAAATTTTCACAAACTAAACTACAGGCCATTACAAACTCCAAGAACACTTTCTATGCAACAAAGAGATTGATTGGTCGTAAATTTGAAGATTCTGAAGTCCAGAAAGAGAAGTATGTGTTACCTGTGGCGTAATGGATGTGTACCTGTGGTGTAACGGACGTGTACCTGTGGCGTAATGGACGTGTACCTGTGGCGTAACGGACGTGTACCTGTGGCGTAACGGACGTGTACCTGTGGTGTAATGGACGTGTACCTGTGGTGTAATGGACGTGTACCTGTGGTGTAATGGATGTGTACCTGTGGCGTAATGGATGTGTACCTGTGGCGTAATGGATGTGTACCTGTGGCGTAATGGATGTGTCGTTTCACTTTATCTCCCACTTGCAGAAAAATGGTTTCCTTTGAAATAGCAAGAGCGAGTAATGGTGATGCCTGGGTGAAGACAGCTGAAGGGAAGCTGTACTCTCCCAGCCAGATTGGAGCCTTTGTGCTTACAAAGATGAAGGAGACGGCAGGTTTGTTGGTCACGCGACCTGATCACGACAGCTGGTGGAACGTTGGTTGTCTCCTTCCGTGTAGAGGCCTACCTTGGTCACAAGGTGAAGAATGCTGTAATCACAGTTCCCGCCTACTTCAACGACTCCCAGAGACAGGTAAACAGGTGTGGGCGTGGTCCTTTGTGGGGCGTGGCCAATACACATTTTGTGTATCAGTAGACATCTTAATAGTTTTTTTTTTAAATTATGACCTTAATGTGAGTAGTGTTTTGTAACCAGTGTTAATTGATGCAAACTTGTTACGAATTATTTTTAACACTCGTCTCCTTTAACATTATTAGGCCACCAAGGACGCTGGACAGATAGCAGGCTTGAACGTTGTGCGTGTCATCAACGAACCCACAGCTGGTGCCCTTGCCTATGGTTTGGAGAGAGGGGAGAACAAAATGTGGGTGTGGCTCGAGCACTGCAGTCCCATGTGCTTTACCCTTCCCCATCATTTATTTCAGAATTGCTGTCTACGATCTTGGGGGTGGAACATTTGATATTTCCGTCCTTGAAATCCAGCAAGGTGTCTTTGAGGTGGGGCACCTTATGAAGTACTCTGCATGGTGCTTCTTGTCATGACCGAATTACGTCATTGTGGTGATTGTTTCAGGTTAAATCTACCAATGGAGACACCTTCCTTGGAGGAGAGGACTTCGACAACGTCATTATGAAATTTTTGGCAGATCAGTTCAGGAAGGAGGTAGCCAGACTGACCAATAGGATGTTGTATTCTGGGCAGAGAGCTTAGCATGGAAAAGGGAGAGGGGGTAGGGGGGTGTGTACCACGCTACACTATGTCATCCCACATTCTTTATTCATGGTTGCAATTAGGTTGCTAGTGTGTTCTAGAAGAGGGTGGGCCTCATGTAGCAGGGAGGGGATGCCTGCAGTGTTGACTGTGGCTGGCCATTTATTTGATACTACTTGTACATGTAACGAAAGATGGTGCTCAATTTATGGCATCTCATGTCTGTATGTATATACTGTGTAAAAAGGGTTTTATATGATACTGTATAACAGTGCATATGGAGACATTATACGCAATATTGTGTATAACTTCTCAGCTAATTAATGTTATACACAGCGTATAACAACCCCCAGTGGTAGTAGACCTTGACCTACCCTGGTATAAAAAAAAAAGGTCTTTTGTCGTTAGAAGTCCTAGGTGTTTGCATGTTGAATGGACAGAAAGACTCTGAAAGGCTTGTCCTTTGAGTTTTCCATTGTTAGAACTTGTATGAAATACTAATTCGCAAACCTACTAATAATGGGGGCGGTCCTTGTGAATCCATGTGCATTAAGAAGATCATTGTTTGTGTGTGTATGATATAATCTGTTGTATTTCTTGTATATTGTTTATGTATGCAATATATTGATTTCTATTTTGTATTTTCATTTTTAAAGCATCATTTCTGTACACACTTAACCTTTAATCTCCCATCGTCCTATGTGTAGGATTATCGTCCTATGCGTAGGCCGCAAGTTATAATTAATTTTTAGCAAACTCCTATGATCTAAGAACAGACTAAAATCTCATTGTACTGTAGAAATGGTTATTAATTCAGAAAATATTTTTTACTTTCTTGCAATTCTTCAAAGATTGTCAAATACAATCAATACTGCATTGCTAAAAGATGTATTTGTGGTAAATCGCAAAGCAACTTAAAGTACAAAAAAGTAATGTTGGGAAGATCAGAGCAACATGTTAAAAGAAGGGGGTAGTAAGACAGGTCTTTTGCACTAAGGATATAAAAAAGTACATTGTAGATTTGGAAATTGCTAGCTCCACAAGCTTATGAACAATAGGTATTTGTCAGACGCATGTTGCGAGAATAGCCAAGTGAATGGACAAAATCATGAAAACGTACAGTATGTTAAAAATGGCAAAACCAATTAGAGTAAAAACACTGCCATAGAATGTATATAGTAGCACACACATCATGCTTCAAAAAAAAGTTATACTTGTCGTACTTTTTTCTGTGACAATTAAATTCTCTACATAATGCATTTGCATTTTTTAAGAACCATATCTGTTTATTAGCATCGTGTAACCAAGGGTGTGATTTAAAAAATAGACTGACAATTGGTAAATTTAGCACGATATACACATTAAACAGCAGTAGAAAAATGGATGCCAAAAAACTGCATGTCTATTTATAATGAATTTTCAAATATTGGTCCTACATGTAGGACTTGGACCTGGAGAATTAAGGTTAAGGATGTCTTATTTATTTCTATGCAGCAAGGTATCGATGTCTCCAAGGACAACATGGCCATGCAGAGGCTAAAGGAGGCAGCAGAGAAGGCGAAGATAGAGCTGTCTTCTTCAATGCAGGTACGTATGCTGCAGTTGTCGTCCTTGTCATGTAAGAAGGCACAGGCTGCTTGTCATACATGTTGGGTCTTAGCTACACATCCATGCTCCTTGCCATGTGATCACACACACACACAATACACACACGTACACACACACACACACGTACACACACACACACGGACGGACGGACAGACAGCTGTCCTTTTGTGTGGTCATGGTGAGATATTGTGGTGGAGTCTCCAGTAATACTTCAGCAGTAGCCACATGGTTAATCATAGGTACCACTAGCTTGACAATATATGACCACACCCTCTCCTTGCAGACGGACATCAACCTGCCCTTCCTCACCATGGATACCACTGGCCCTAAGCATCTAAACATGACACTAACGAGGTCAAAGTTTGAGACCCTCACGGCCGATCTCATCAAGAGAACCATTGAGCCGTGTGAGAAAGCCATCAAAGACGCTAATGTGTCCAAGAGTGACATTGGTGAGGTGTTGCTTGTGGGAGGGATGACGAGAGTGCCCAAGGTGAGGGGAGGGACGTGTAGGGCTGGGGACTTGTGAATAAGTGCGGCCTCCTAATAGGTGCAAGAAACTGTGAATAGCATATTTGGCAAGCTGCCCAGCAAAGCAGTCAACCCTGATGAAGCAGTCGCTGTTGGTGCGGCCATTCAAGGAGGAGTCTTGGCAGGTAAGAGGAGGGTACCAAGATGAAGGGATGGGGACATGTTGGCTGGTAGCCATCTCTTACCTTCATTTGGGGGGAGGTTATCAGCACAGTGAGGTGGTCTTTACCCTTCATTGTGGGGGTGTGGGGGGGTTATCAGCACAGTGAGGTGGTCTTACCCTTCATTGTGGGGGTGGAGGTAATCAGCACAGGGTGAGGTGGTCTTATTCTTCATTGTGGTGACACCATTCAGGTAGTGTGACGGATGTGCTGTTGTTGGATGTCACTCCACTGTCCCTTGGGATTGAGACTCTGGGAGGTGTGTTCACCAAGCTCATTAACAGGAACACCACCATCCCGACCAAGAAGGGCCAAGTAAGTGGGCATTAATAGGGAAAGCCAAGTGAATGGGCATTGATAGAGATAGCCAAGTGAGTGGGCATTAATAGGGAAAGCCAAGTAAGTGGGCATTAATAGGGAAAGCCAAGTAAGTGGGCATTAATAAGGAAAGCCAAGTGAGTGGGCATTAATAGGGAAAGCCAAGTAAGTGGGCATTAATAGGGAAAGCCAAGTGAGTGGGCATTGATAGGGAAAGCCAAGTGAGTGGGCATTGATAGGGAAAGCCAAGTGAGTGGGCATTGATAGAGATGGCCAAGTGAGTGGGCATTAATAGGGATGGCCATGATAGGCGCTATACATGCTGAGGCTAAGATGAACTTGAATTGATGTGTAGTTGTAGTAACATGGAACATTGACTGGCACCCAATGATAGTATTTATGCAATGTTTATCTCCCATTATCTCCAGGTGTTCTCCACTGCCGCTGATGGGCAGACCTCTGTTGAGATAGTGGTATGCCAAGGGGAGAGAGAAATGGCTGCCAACAACAAAGTACTCGGACGATTCCAGCTGGTAAGCTTGATATTGGGGGTTAGGGAGGGAGGGGATGAGTATGTGCTATTTTCCTTCTACTTCTAGGTTGGCATCCCACCAGCACCTCGTGGTGTGCCTCAAATAGAAGTTACTTTTGACATTGACGCCAATGGCATTGTACATGTATCAGCAAAGGACCGAGGGACTGGCAAGGAACATCAGAGTGAGTGTGTGATGTGTGACTGTGACCCCCAGATATCACATTATGCCCCCCCCCCCCCCTCCCCCGTGTTCAGTTGTGATCCAGTCCAGTGGTGGTCTTAGTAAGGATGACATTGAAAACATGGTGAAGGATGCTGAGAAATTCGCTGCAGAGGATAAAAAGAAAAAGGTGAGAAAGTCATCATGCAATGTCCTCCTCCCTCATCATGCTGTCCCCCTCCTCCCTCCCTCACGCAATGTTCCTCCCTACCTCATGCAATGTCCCCCCCCCTCCCTCATGCAATGTCCCCCCCCTCCCTCATGCAATGTCCCCCCCCCTCCCTCATGCAATGTCCCCCTCCTCCCTCATGCAATGTCCCCCTCCTCCCTCATGCAATGTCCCCCCCTCCCTCATGTAATGTCCCCTCCTCCCTCATGCAATGTCCCCCTCCTCCCCAATCATACAATATGACCACCCTCACTTCTAGGACATGATTGAGGCTGTTAACCAAGCGGAGGGCATTCTTCATGATATTGAGAGTAAAATGGAAGAGTTTAAAAGCCAGCTGCCTGCTGATGAGGTGAGTTGGGGGAGGGGCATTAATTGGAAGACACTGATATAGGAAAGTTGTCTGTTATCAGGCTACCAAGCTGCGTGAAGAGATAGCGAAGGTGCGAGACATCCTTGCCAAGGCTGAGGCAACACCAGAGTCCATAAAACAGGCCACCTCAGAGATGCAGAAGGCATCACTGAAGCTCTTCGAGATGGCGTACAGAAAGGCAAGTTTGGGGATACCCCTAAGTGTATAATGAATGACATCTAATGAGAGCACTGATCTTCACAGATGGCAAGCGAGAGGGAGAGTGGTGGTCAGAAAAGTAAGGAGAGCAACACCACTGATGGAGAAGCTACAGACGCGTCAGAAAAGAAGTAGCCCGCTTAGTGACCTTGTATATCGAGGACTGCTGTGTCTATGTTGTTGTTGCAATTTTCTTTTGTCCTGCATGTAAACAAATTCTAATTAACCGCCCGAAAAATCTAATTAAAGTATTAATCCTATGGCGGAATCTCAAGACGACGGGGTACCGCTAAAAATCGGGGCGAAAGTCCTAGTAAAGGAGAAGGGGCTACAAGGGACCGTGAGGTTAATGGCACCACAGTGAAATGTCGATACACCTTTAACGTGGTTCTTTGATCGAAGGTATGTTGGAACAACACTTTTCGCTCCGGGAAAGTGGGTCGGCGTGGAGCTGAATGAACCGAAAGGCAAAAACAATGGCGTTGTATCGGACAAGCAATATTTCACCTGCCCAGATATGCATGGGCTGTTCGTTCGGCAGAACCAGCTTCAGGTGAGAATTAAATAAAGATGGTCTGGACTGAATATATCACGTGCGTTGTTATTAACGCCAGCTGCTGACGGCTGAAGTGTCGCGCCTTCCGCTGCCGCAGAGCTCTGGGATCCCAAGGCGGCAGTCTATGGGGCCGAGCCAGGGTCAGAGCGTTGGGAAGAAATCCCCCGCACTGTCTCCTCCCCAGCCTTCCAAGGTATGAAGATAGAGGGGGACGAGGAGGGGGGGTGCACTGCATGGGAGTTTTATGTTGTTAGGTGGGATTTTACTATAAGCACCTAATAGTAAGGATATGCGTGGAATATCGAATTGTCTTAAGTTGCATATTAAGTTACTATATGTGTGGGCGTTACTCTTAAGGGAGCACGTTGCATTGTCTGCAGAAAGTTCACGCTGAAGGTGCCTCACAACCTCCTGGGTCTGGGGAAGGTCACCCACAGCCTCCTGTGTCTCCTCAACCTGCTGTCATTCCATCACAAGCTGCCATCCCAGCTGTTGCGTCTCTTCCAGCTCCAGTCAAAGGATCTAGCTTTGATCTAGTCAGTAATGCTTGTTCATCCCTTCCACTCCTCTCCAATCCTCCCTCCTCCTCCTCCTCCTCCTCCTCCTCCTCCTCCTCCTCCTCTCCTCCTCCTTCCTACCCCATTTCTCTATTGTTCAGTGCATTTTGTCCTGAGGCCCGTACATCACACCCCCTGCATCCCAAGGCCCATACATCACACCCCCTGCATCCTGAGGCCCATACATCACACCCCCTGCATCCTGAGGCCCATACATCACACCCCTGCATCCTGAGGCCCATACATCACACCCCCTGCATCCCGAGGCCCATACATCACACCCCCTGCACCCACTGCTTCCATGTCTTGTCTGTGTCCTTTTGTCTTGGTCACCTCAAAGTCCCCCCTCTCAATGACCCCTCTCAATGACCCCTCTCAATGACCCCTCTCAATGACCCCCTCTCAATGACCCCCCTCCCCCTCCCCCCCCCTCAATGACCCCCTCTCAATGACCCCCGCCTCTCTCTCAATGACCCACTCTCAATGCTCCCCCCTCTATGACCCCCCCTCAATGACCCCCCTCAATGACCCCCTCTCAATGACCCCCTCTCAATGACCCACTCTCAATGCTCCCCCCTCTATGACCCCCCCTCTATGACCCCCCCTCTATGACCACCCCTCTATGACCCCCCCTCTCTCGATTTCCACACTTCTGGTAGGAGTCTTCTGGGGAGAAGTCTGACTCTGGGGAGACAATGGCTGACCTGCAGCAGAAGTTGGACAGCGTCCAGCAGAAATCCAAGTTGGATGAGAAGGCTCGCAACAAGGAGGTGGAGAAACTGAAAGTTCAGCTGCAACAGGTGAGTGGGTGTGGCCTGCTATGTGTACACATTTGTATGCACATAGCATATGTTGTTTTGCTAAACATTTGGTAATTCCTGGTCCTACATTTGGTCATTCCTGGTCCTACATTTGGTCATTCCTGGTCCTACATTTGGTCATTCCTGGTCCTACATTTGGTCATTCCTGGTCTCCTACATTTGGTCATTCCTGGTCCTACATTTGGTCATTCCTGGTCCTACATTTGGTCATTCCTGGTCCTACATTTGGTCATTCCTGGTCCTACATTTGGTCATTCCTGGTCTCCTACATTTGGTCATTCCTGGTCCTACATTTGGTCATTCCTGGTCCTACATTTGGTCATTCCTGGTCCTACATTTGGTCATTACTGGTCCTACATTTGGTCATTCCTGGTCCTACATTTGGTCATTCCTGGTCCTACATTTGGTCATTCCTGGTCCTACATTTGGTCATTCCTGGTCCTACATTTGGTAATTCCTGGTCCTACATTTGGTCATTCCTGGTCCTACATTTGGTAATTCCTGGTCCTACATTTGGTCATTCCTGGTCTCCTACATTTGGTAATTCCTGGTCCTACATTTGGTCATTCCTGGTCCTACATTTGGTCATTCCTGGTCCTACATTTGGTCATTCCTGGTCCTACATTTGGTCATTCCTGGTCTCCTACATTTGGTCATTCCTGGTCCTACATTTGGTCATTCCTGGTCTCCTACATTTGGTCATTCCTGGTCCTACATTTGGTCATTCCTGGTCCTACATTTGGTCATTCCTGGTCTCCTACATTTGGTCATTCCTGGTCCTACATTTGGTCATTCCTGGTCCTACATTTGGTCATTCCTGGTCCTACATTTGGTCATTCCTGGTCCTACATTTGGTCATTCCTGGTCTCCTACATTTGGTCATTCCTGGTCCTACATTTGGTCATTCCTGGTCCTACATTTGGTCATTCCTGGTCCTACATTTGGTCATTCCTGGTCCTACATTTGGTCATTCCTGGTCTCCTACATTTGGTCATTCCTGGTCCTACATTTGGTCATTCCTGGTCCTACATTTGGTCATTCCTGGTCCTACATTTGGTCATTCCTGGTCTCCTACATTTGGTCATTCCTGGTCTCCTACAGTTGTTGGACTACAAAATGAAGTGGTCTGAGTCTCAGACAGAGCTGCAGCAACAGCTAAGGGCAGCCAAGAAGGTAGTGTATCCTGCTTTGTTCCCAAGTTGTGTGTGCTATTGTGTGTGTGTGTGTGTGTGTGTGTGTGTGTGTGTGTGTGTGTGTGTGTGTGTGTGCTGTGGTTTTAACAGGAATTAAAGGAGTCAGTCCTAGCCAAGCAGAAGGCTGAAGAAGACTTCAAGGAGCTTTCTGATGCTGTAGAGATGGCCACATTAGACAAGGAAATGGCTGAAGAGAAGGTACAATCGGGTGTTGCGGGCCAATTATTAACAGTAATTATGTTCTCCATTCTTTCCCCTTCCTATCATCCTCCTCTTATCACCTCTCATTCTTTTTTCCTTCCATTCCTCTTCATCCTCCTCTATACTCACCCACTTCCCTCCTCTCTTCCCTCCGCTGTTCTCCCTAACCCTCCTCCTCTCCTCTTCCCCTCCCTCTCCTCTTCCCCTCCCTCTCCTCTTCCCTCCCTCTCCTCTTCCCCTCCCTCCTCTCCTCACTCTCCTTTTCCCCTCCCTCTCCTCTTCCCCTCCCTCCCTCTTCCCCTCCCTCTCCTCTTCCCCTCCCTCTCCACTTCCCCTCACTCTCCTCTTCCCCTCCCTCTCCTCTTCCCCTCCCTCTCCTCTTCCCCTCCCTCTCCTCTTCCCCTCCCTCCCTCTTCCCCTCCCTCTCCTCTTCCCCTCCCTCTCCACTTCCCCTCACTCTCCTCTTCCCCTCCCTCTCCTCTTCCCCTCCCTCTCCTCTTCCCCTCCCTCTCCTCTTCCCCTCCCTCTCCTCTTCCCCTCACTCTCCTCTTCCCCTCCCTCTCCTCTTCCCCTCCCTCTCCTCTTCCCCTCCCTCTCCTCTTCCCCTCCCTCTCCTCTTCCCCTCCCTCTCCTCTTCCCCTCACTCTCCTCTTCCCCTCACTCTCCTCTTCCCCTCCCTCTCCTCTTCCCCTCCCTCTCCTCTTCCCCTCCCTTCCACTTGTCCTCTTCTTCAGTGTGACACTTTGCAATCAGAGAATGACGCACTGAAGGAGAAGGTGGAAGAGCTGACTATTGACCTGGAACTGATCAAGAGTGAGATCAGTGAGGGGGGCAAGGAAGGTGCGGCTTGTACCTTCCAGGTGAAGCAGTTGGAGCAACAGAACACCAAACTGAAGGAAGCTTTGGTCAGGTGAGCGCAACGGTGTGACTAGTCATGTGATCTGATGTGTTGCCACGTGGCATTTTGGTTGCCATAACAGAGGTTAACACATAGTCATTGCTATCTTATGTTTGGGTAGGGGGTTGGTAAGGTATTGGTGGCTCACTCCATTGGTCCTATAATCATTTATTCCCATCACTTCCTTCTCTTCCTCCCCCTCCCTCCCTCCCTCCCTCCTCTTCTCCATCATCTTCCCTTCTTCCTCTTCCCCTAACGTCTTCTCTCCTTCCCTTTCCCTCTCCCTCCCTTCTCTACAGGCTGAGGGACATCTCAACCCAGGACAAGTCTAACCTCCAACGCTTAACCAAGGAGTATGAGAAGTGTTCTGCAGAGAGCGCCCAGCTGAGGGAGATCAATGCAAAGTTGAATGTAGACTTACGCGTATGTGCTCTTGTGTTCTATATATAAGCACGCGAGCATAACCACACCCACCAATCACATGTGCACATACACATAACCACATACACATAACCACACACACAACACACACACACAACACACACACAAAACACGCACAACACACACACAACACACACACACACAACACACGCACATAACACACACACAACACACAACATACACACACAACACACACACACACACACACACACACATACACACAGGCTTCTGAAGCCTTGGTGGATGAGCTGAAGGAACAGGTCAGTAGAGGGGTGTGCTTGTGGGGATGGATGTAGCGTGTAGAGGGATGAAGGGGTGGTGGTTGTGAAGGGGTGGTTAGGAGGATATTGTGTGAGGGGAGAGATGCATAGCTAGTTTACCTCAGCTGCCACATTTAACCCTTTGCATCCACACCATAAGCTGCCACATTTAACCCCTTGCATCCACACCATAAGCTGCCACATTTAACCCCTTGCATCCACACCATAAACTGCCACATTTAACCCCTTGCATCCACACCATAAGCTGCCACATTTAACCCCTTGCATCCACACCATAAGCTGTTGTTATTACAACCTCCCAGTCCCAGAGTTGAAAGAAGGTAGGGAGTGTGTGTGTGTGGGGGGGAGGGATGGGGAAGGCAGGCCTTGCATTGCTATCGTTGTTGCAGGATGGCATCACGTACTAGCTCACTCCAGAGCCTTACCTCCTGCAGGTTGATGCTGCCATGGGCGCAGAGGAGATGGTGGAGAAGCTGACTGACAGGAACTTGCAGCTTGAAGAGAGGGTCACCCAGCTGACGGACAACGTCAGTGACCTTGAGGCCCTCAAAGAACTCAGTGACCAGCAGGAAGAGCTGAGGATGGAGGCGGAGCATGACCTCAGGGAGGAACTTGACATGAGCCTCAACAGTGTCCGACAGGTAACCGTAGAAACCAATTCCCTTTATAGTGTCCGTCACTGTTGGTAATAGATTATAAGATGTGTGTATCACTATGTGTGTGTATGTTTGTGTGTATGTGGGTGTTTGTGTGTATATCACTATGTGTGAATATGTTTGTGTGTATGTGTGGGTGTTTGTGTGTGTATCACTATGTGTATCACTGTGTGTATGTGTGTGTGTGTGTGTGTGTATGTGATATGATTGCCTGTATACAGTATATGTGACCATTGTGGGTGTATCTCCTATGCAGAAAGAAAAGGAAATTGAGTCAGCTCAGGAGACCATAGTGGACCAGCAGCAGACCATTGATAAGTTTAGGGAGCTGGTGAAACAGCTGCAGGTGTGATGTGTGTGTGTGTGTGCGTGTGTGTATGTATGTGTGTATGTATGTATGTATGTATGTATGTATGTATGTATGTATGTATGTATGTATGTATGTATGTACGTATGTATGTATGTATGTATGTATGTATGTATGTATGTATGTATGTATGTGTGTGTATGTATGTATGTATGTATGTATGTATGTCTGTATGTGTGCATGTGTATGTATGCACATCTGATGAACATTAAATAGGTGGAGCTAAGGTTAAGACGGGAGGGGGTGTGGTGTAGTTCATGTACGTGGTTCATGTATGTGTTGGTGTCCATTTTAGTACAGCAGCCATTGACCTGTCCCTTCACATGTAGATTGAGGTACAAGACCTCAGGGAGAGGGGGGACGTACAGAGAGAGCTGCAGCAGAGAAGGGAGTCAGACACCACCACCACCACCACCACCGCACACTCCCTACTCAACCTCAACTCCATGCAGCTGCGTACATCTGCGGCAAAGTCGTACTCCAGGGTGAGCGTGCATTATCTAGAACATAAAGCATTTTGCAAACACCTCCTCCTTTCGATGATACGTTGCAGACTATTGAGTTTGAACTGCGCAAGTTGGAGGCCCAGCAGGCACTGGAGCACATAAGCCACCTCAAGTCATTCATGCCCAGCTCCTTTCTGGCCACAGGAGGTTTGGACGTGCACAGCACACACATTGTGCTGTGCACTTTGTCTGTTGCATGTCAATGACCACATCAAACCGCTTGACGTGCATTATTTGATTACACTGTGTGCCTCCAAATTATTATTATTTTTGTGTGCGCGCACATGCATGCACATGTAGGCGACTATGATGCTTTGCTTGTGCTGATGTTGCTGGCTCGATTGGCCTTCAAATCTGAGCTGATTGTTGACCAGCTGAAACAACAGGTTAGCAGCCAAACGTATGCACCCCTTCTGTCATTTCAAACCGTTCCACATCTCATTTCCTTATGCTAATACCCTACCTGACCTCCCCCTAATACCCTACCTGATACCCTACCTGACCCTCTCCCTAATACCCTACCTGACCCTCTCCTAAGACCCTACCTGACCCTCCCCCTAATACCCTACCTGACCCTCCCCCTAATACCCTACCTGACCCTCCCCCTAATACCCTACCTGACCCTCTCCTAAGACCCTACCTGACCTCCCCCAATACCTCGCTTAACTCATCACATCTCTCCTTCCATTCTCATCTCCTCCTACTTTACTTATCCTTTCTCGTTTACCGACTATACACACTCTCTTCACCACGCCCCCTTCTCTTCACCACGCCCCCTTCTCTTCACCACGCCCACTTCTTGCTGTATCACTAGAACAACATCGAAGAGGCATTGGGAGCTCTTGGGACAGCAGCAGGTTCCCAGGCCGACCAGCTGGGCTTTGCATGTCTGGTGGTGTACAAGCTGATGCGTATTCACCTTTTGGTGACCACCACTGTAAAGTAAGCCCCACCCACCGATGGCTACTGGGTGGTTTGAATGATAGTTGTGCACACACTCATACACTCACACACATGCACTCATACACATGCACTCACTCATACCCATGTCATGCACTCATATCCACATGTGCGCGCGTGCACACACACACACACACACACACACACACACACACACACACACACACACACACACACACACACACACACAAACACTGATGCAGGATACTTGGTGAATGCAATGTGCAGCTGTATCGCCAGATGGGAACAGTGAGAGATGAACTGGCTCAGCACGAGAAGGCCTTGGACCATCTGATTGAGCTTCTTAAGAATGAGAAGGTTTGATGGGTTCTTTGAGGGGGTGAGGGTGAGGTGGGATAAGGTGAGGGTGAAGGTGGGATAAGGTGAGGGTGAAGGTGGGATAAGGTGAGGGTGAAGGTGGGATAAGGTGAGGGTGAAGGTGGGATAAGGTGAGGGTGAGGTGGGATAAGGTGAGTGTGAGGTGGGATAAGGTGAGGGTGAGGTGGGATAAGGTGAGGGTGAGGTGGGAAAAAGGAAGGTTTGATGAGGTGAAGTTGAGAGATGAGGGATATGGTGCTGCTGCCTTTCTATGCCTCATTTACTCAATTTCTGTATTGCTTTTGCTTGCTCCTCTTCAACTCTCCTTTCCCACCTACATGTACCTTCCCCTCCTCCCACCTACCTTCTCCTCCTCCCACCTACCCTTCCCCTCCTCCCACCTACCCTTCTCCTCCCACCTACCTTTCCCCTCCTCCCACCTACCCTTCCCTCCTCCCACCTATTCTTCCCCTCCTCCCACCTACCCCTCCTCCCTCCTTCCCCTCCTCCTACCTACCCTTCCTCCCTCCTTCCCCTCCTCCCACCTACCCCTCCTCCCTCCTTCCCCTCCTCCCATACTTACTGTAGCTTGATGAATCAACAATGCTTAACAGCATAGATAGAGTCATCTCTCACTTTGAGGTAAGTCCCCAGACCCTCCTGGCCATGTGATGGAATACTTGGCTATGTCCCTCAGAACCTGCTCCGTACCAGACTGGACTACCAGCTGAGTGACCACACTGTTAGCTTGCTGAACCAGACCAGGATGTTGAGCACAGGATGTGACCTGATTACAACAGAGATACATCGATTGAGAACTGTGGCCACTGTGAGTGTGACTGTGTGGGGGTGGATGTGAGAAGATGTGAAATGTGAGACGATGTGTGTGCCATGGGTATGAGGTGTGCTGTGGGTATGAGGTGTGCCGTGGGTATGAGGTGTGCTGTGGGTATGAGGCGTGCTGTGGGTATGAGGCGTGCTGTGGGTATGAGGTGTGCCGTGGGTATGAGGTGTGCCGTGGGTATGAGGTGTGCTGTGGGTATGAGGTGTGCTGTGGGTATGAGGTGTGCCGTGGGTATGAGGTGTGCCGTGGGTATGAGGTGTGCTGTGGGTATGAGGTGTGCTGTGGGTATGAGGTGTGCTGTGGGTATGAGGTGTGCTGTGGGTATGAGGTGTGCTGTGGGTATGAGGTGTGCCGTGGGTATGAGGTGTGCCGTGGGTATGAGGTGTGCCGTGGGTATGAGGTGTGCTGTGGGTATGAGGTGTGCCGTGGGTATGAGGTGTGCTGTGGTTATGAGGTGTGCCGTGGGTATGAGGTGTGCTGTGGGTATGAGGTGTGCCGTGTGTATGAGGTGTGCAGTGGGTATGAGGTGTGCCGTGGGTATGAGGTGTGCCATGGGTATGAGGTGTGCAGTGGGTATGAGGTGTGCAGTGGGTATGAGGTGTGCCATGGGTATGAGTTGTGCAGTGGGTATGAGGTGTGCCGTGGGTATGAGGTGTGCCATGGGTATGAGGTGTGCCATGGGTATGAGGTGTGCCGTGGGTATGAGGTGTGCCGTGGGTATGAGGTGTGCTGTGGGTATGAGGTGTGCCGTGGGTATGAGGTGTGCTGTGGGTATGAGGTGTGCTGTGGGTATGAGGTGTGCTGTGGGTATGAGGTGTGCCGAGGTGTGCCGTGGGTATGAGGTGTGCTGTGGGTATGAGGTGTGCTGTGGGTATGAGGTGTGCTGTGGGTATGAGGTGTGCTGTGGGTATGAGGTGTGCCGTGGGTATGAGGTGTGCCGTGGGTATGAGGTGTGCCGTGGGTATGAGGTGTGCTGTGGGTATGAGGTGTGCTGTGGGTATGAGGTGTGCCGAGGTGTGCTGTGGGTATGAGGTGTGCTGTGGGTATGAGGTGTGCTGTGGGTATGAGGTGTGCTGTGGGTATGAGGTGTGCCGTGGGTATGAGGTGTGCCGTGGGTATGAGGTGTGCCGTGGGTATGAGGTGTGCTGTGGGTATGAGGTGTGCTGTGGGTATGAGGTGTGCCGTGGGTATGAGGTGTGCTGTGGTTATGAGGTGTGCCGTGGGTATGAGGTGTGCTGTGGGTATGAGGTGTGCCGTGTGTATGAGGTGTGCAGTGGGTATGAGGTGTGCCGTGGGTATGAGGTGTGCCATGGGTATGAGGTGTGCAGTGGGTATGAGGTGTGCAGTGGGTATGAGGTGTGCCATGGGTATGAGGTGTGCAGTGGGTATGAGGTGTGCCGTGGGTATGAGGTGTGCCATGGGTATGAGGTGTGCCATGGGTATGAGGTGTGCCGTGGGTATGAGGTGTGCCGTGGGTATGAGGTGTGCTGTGGGTATGAGGTGTGCCGTGGGTATGAGGTGTGCTGTGGGTATGAGGTGTGCTGTCTGTGGTATGAGGTGCGGCAGTTTTGTTTGCTGCTTCCATTGATGGTGTTAACTGGGGGGACACGCACACACACCCATAGGGTAAGGAGCAGTTTGTAACTCGACTGAAGGAGTTGGAGAGCTTCAACAATGACATGAGACAGGTTTGCAAGAAGGTGAGATGGTGTGTGTTGGTTGACCTTTTTGACCTGATCACACTTTACCATCCACTCAAACCAACATTCATTGGTATGCATGCATCATGGATATGGTGAAATTTTGGGTGGGGGGGGGGGGGGGGGGGGGGGGGTATAGATTAGCCCCCAGTGTATTGGTCTCCATCTTACTTGTTCTCTGATTCCCACCCAGATTCGACGCAAAGTCCCTGCACCAGAGTCTCATTGGGTTCTAGTGTACCCAGCCTCTGTGTCCCAGATGATTGAGAGTAACATGAGGACACAGGGTCTGATTATAGAGGCCCTGAAGGGGCTGCTAGAGAGGATTAACAAGCGTACTGCGAGTCTGTCGGAGGGGGAGCCCCTGTTGACGGGAGAGGTGGAAGAATTCACTAAGCAGGTGGTGCAGCCACTTGTTCAGGAGCTGAGACCCCCAGGGGAGATCCACGAACCTCTGGAGCTCCTACGGTGAAGAGGGAGGGAGGGAGGGAGGGAGGGAGGGAGGGAGGGAGGGAGGGAGGGAGGGAGGGAGGGAGGGAGGGAGGGAGGGAGGGAGGGAGGGAGGGAGGGAGGGAGGGAGGGAGGGAGGGAGGGAGGGAGGGAGGGAGGGAGGGAGGGAGGATGGATGGATGATGATGTGGAAACAGCCTGTGTGAAGCTGTACATGTCCTCCGCAGGTCCATCATGTCGGAAGCTTTTAGTTCCCTGGACAAATTCCTACTGGCTCTTCTGGACGGTGAATATGACAAGGAGGAGCAGAAGGCTAAGGTGTGTTGTGTTGTCATGGGTGCAATTGTATATAGCCCCACCCATTTATCATTCTCCATTGTCTCTCTCCCTGCTCGAGATCTTTCCTGTCCTCCTCTCTTCTCATCTGTTCCTTCACACTCACCTCCTCCCTAACCACACTCCTTTCATCCTCTCTGTCCTTCTATTTCACCTTTCTCTTTACACTTTCCCTCTCTTCTACCCCTTCCTCTCTTCTATCCCTCCCACTCTAGGTTGATCCACCAATAGCCTTGAGGGCTAAGGCTGTGAAGGATGAACTAAGCGACACTGAGGGCCTTAGGTACAAGCTGGAGGACAGGCAGAAGGACATACTGGAGCTGAAGAAGGCATTGCGTGTGAAGGTCAGATTCCATGTGCCCATACCTACATACACCCATACTTCCATACCATTACCCACATACCTATATACCCATTGGGCCCTTGTACCCAGACATATTGATATGCACGTTCCCCGTACCCACACCCTTATCAGCACTCTTCCTACTCCAGGTCCAGGAGGTCGGGGAGGGCAACCTGAAGATTGGTATCTTGGAGAAGAAGTTTGAGAATGTTGAAGGGGAGTGTCTCAAAAGAATTGAGGTGGAGAAGATGGAGGCTCTGAAGTATCAGGCTGCTATGGAAACAGAGAAAAAGTGAGCATCAGGGAAGGGGTATTATTATAATTTTTACCTCCCCACTCCTATTCTAATTATTGCCTCCCCACTCCTATTCTAATTATTATCTCCCCACTCCCTATTCTAATTATTGCCTCCCCACTCTAGGAAATACGACAACGCAATTATCATTCTTCAAAAAGAGATGGAGACTCTTGAGAGGGACAACGCAGCCTTGCAGAAATCTGTAGAAGAGCAACAGTTGAAGAAGGAGACTGCTGGGGGCAGGAGGGGAACCTTTTCTAGCCCAGCTACCAGCCCATTTGTGTCTAAGAGAGCAGCCTTCATTGAGCAGACAGGAACCCCTGCCCCCGATGGTGGTGCCCCTGCTGCCATGCCAACTGGGGACTCCTTATTGTTACTTGCAAAGGTTAGATGGAAAAAATATTTTAAAAACCCACATTCTTTTCAATGCCCACCCTCATGTTTTAGATTGAGTCCTTAACCAAGGCACTTGGTTTCTCTGAAGATGAGAACCTTCGTCTCAGGTCACAGATAGCCAAGGTGATGGTGTTCTATTGTACCCTCTTCCCCCCCCTCCTTACAAAAAAGCTTTAACCCCCAAGGTCCAGCTTGAGTCCCTACCACCCCTCCACGTCCCTAAGAGGATGGTTATCAAGAAGGACGTAGGGGCGGTTAGAGCAGGTGGGTCTGGGGATGTGGAAGGCAAGGAAGACAGTGAACTTGTGAGCAACAGGACAGACCAGGAGAAGTTGGTCATAAAACAGACAGGTTTACTGCTGAAGGTCAGTAGGTTTTTGGGGGGGGGGGGGGGGGAGAATATGAATGTGTTTGGCATGTATTGAATTGGGACTGTATGGGCTGGGCACCCATAATGTTAAAGGATACCTGCACAGCAGCTTCACTTAAACAACCCAATCCCGAGGGTACTCCTATTGGAATATTGTTATAACACTGGTTGTGCTGGCCACTCCCTCCCTCCCCCTGACCACTCCCCCTCCTTACCCTCCCTCCCTCCCTCCCTCCCTCCCTCCTCTGTTGATTATACTCATAATACCGCGTGCCCCTGGGGCTGTATGAGAGAGGGTTATGTGTATGGTTCGCAACTCGAGGTGTTACGATCAACTCAGGGTATGTATGGTTCATTCTAATGCTTAATGTGCCATGTACCCTTGTACCCTTGCCATTAAAAATATTGTTCATTCTAACCTCGTCAGGAATTGAACACAATGTGTGCTACTCCAAGAGTAGTCGATATCACTGGATCTTCTAAAGGTACGATCATCTCCATTGTAGAGTTCACATCAGGTGAGGATTTTATTTACCAGGTGGTGTCAGGACAGATGGTCGTCCAAGCCCAAGAGAAACCATTGCTAACCAGCTAGCTGCCATCCTTGACATTCATCGCAGAAAGCACAAGGTGTCCATTATTTATTTATTTATTTATTTATTATTTAATTATTCAAATCACGTTTTGGCAAACGTTCTTCCTACTCCCAGGCTACTGAAGAGACCATGCGACTACTGGCCGGTCGCCATTCTGGTGGGGTCATCCCAACATCAGTGACCAGCTTCGTGTCTCCTCAGTTTTCTAAGGTCAGTGTGAACACTAAGGGGGTTTAGAGTTTTTTGGTAGTGTCAATTACCCCTCCCCCCCTCCATTTGTGTGCTCATCTGGTCCCCAGGCACTGAATGAAGCGGCCCATCCTGCATTGTGTGCCAGGCTGAATGTGATGACACCATCAGGCATGGCTGGCATCAGTTGGCCACATAAACTGGTTCTCAGTCATCAGCAATTCCAGCAGCTGCATACAGCCATTATTTGTTAAATCTGAAATACTACCCTATAGTGTATTTTGTGTGCCATCTGGTAAAGCATTAGGGGAAGCCCCCTTCTATGTACTGATAATGAATATATTATGACGTTACCTGATTGGACCAATTATTAGTCCCGAGTCCAGGGTAATCTCGTATCCAGACCCAGCGTTACGATGAATAATCTACTGGACATAGCCGTGTAATGATTTTGCCGTTTGAACGCAGTGAGTATCATAATGACAGCGGCACCGTTTGCTAAGAAAGCTAACAGCTTTCTTGTAAATGTAATTATTTTGTGCTGATATACGAATATGTGTGAAAGTGCTGATGTGCGAGCAACTACTGTAAGGCCGAGCACACACGGGGCGATATCTCTCTACGATTAATTATATATAATAAAATAACAAAACAATATAAATGAATAATAAAATTAATGAAGTATCAAGTTGAGTGTTTTACACAGCCGAGAGATTTACCTTGCTGTCTGAAATTGCAAGGTCAATTGATGTATCAAAGAGATGTTGTGGCCTGTGGTAAGAAGAGCGCGAACCACGGAGGCACATGATAGCTGACCTAAGTAGGGAGAAGCTCACTTTGCAGCGAAGCCAGAATAGTGTTTTACTGTACGGTTGTTCCTGCTTATCCGCGATCAATGAAGCAAGTCTCTTGAAAACTACTGTAGCAGTAGATCCCAATCCGCCTGTGGTTGAGAAAACTAATGGCGAAAAGGAACCAAACTCAATTTCACGAATGCGTTGTTCATATGCACGTTTCTTTTCCAGTTCAGCACGGCGGTAGCACTGTGGTAAAGGGACTTTGCTTAAAGTAGATATCTCTCTGGCATTTTTTTTATTTAAATTACTAATATAATGTTTATTATAGAAATAATCTTACACCAAGCACAAATAGACATAAGCTACACAAAAAAAATTCTCCATCTGCTCTGAGCCCAAAGAATCCATTACAGATGCAGCATTTCCCGTTGTATAGCTACTGAGAGCCTGCATTTGTCCGTAATTTTTTCGTAATCTAGTGCATTACGGGGGAAAAAAAGCCTTCGTTAGCGATATCGCTCCGTGTGCTTTGGGCCTAAAACATTTCACTGCTGACTTAGGCAACCAACCAGAAGCACACAATACATCCAAGCTCGTCACAAATAGCAACACTGTTCTTTGCTCAGTAGCAGCTGCTGCTGCTGATAGTGTGTGATCCACTTCAGAAATAATGTCCAGAGAGGACACAGGAAATTTTTTCTTGACCACACCCACAACTATGATGGCAGTTGTTTTGAAAATATCCCGCAGAAGGTTTAGTACCGCGTTTAACGCGAGTGAGCTAGAGGCTCTACAAAGAAACACAAAACAGCTCAGGTGCGAAGCTCATCTCCCGAAGCAACTTCAGAAGAGAGCCGTGGCTATTACGATTGGGTGGGCCGCTTCCCAGCTACGACACGTAGGGAAATATGCACCCCTGTACACGGACCTCGGAATGCCATGCGTGTGTGTAGCGCCCCACATGTTCCACGTGTGGCTGAAGAAAGCGAGTGACCCGTATACTCTAGCAATACTAAACGGAGTTGAAGCCTCCTTCACAGCGCCCGTCTCTCTCATTCTCCATTTGTTTTCTGGTGCAGCGGGCGTCATTCTACCCAAGGCCTGTGAAGAGTATTCGAGGCATGGGTCGTCCCTGGCAACTAAGCTACCTATTGCTGGCGTGGTTTATGACAGCGGCCCTGTGGACTTCGCGTACGAAACTGGTACAGCCGCGGCAAAACTTGTGTACGAGCAAGGTAGGTACAATTTTCTCACATACGCGGCAGCTACCTCCTTTGGGGTAGCAACGGACTGGATGTTCGGATCTAAAAAAAGGCAGGACCTGAACACAGCGCTAAAGTCCAACGTTTTGAAAGTGCCCCAATTGTTTCTGTACTCTGAAGCCGACACTGTAATGGTGGCATCTCGTGCGCGCCAAAGGATTGAAGCTCAGGCCGCCTTGGGAAGAGACGTCACCAGTTATTGCTGGAAAGATTCTCAACATGTGCGCCATTTCACAGACCATCCAATCGAGTACCGGAACCAACTATGTGCATTCGTGAAGAAAGTTACTTGAGCTGTGTATAATTTGCATGTACGTGCATTAGCTGCTGTAATTTGCTGCGCATGCGCAGTGTAATAATATTCGCGGGCATCGTGTAATAATAATTAACATGGCTGCTGGGCCAATTCAAGAGAGAAACCAAGATGCTACCGTGTACGTGGGAGGGCTAGATGAAAAGGTAACAGAGGCACTACTATGGGAGCTGTTTCTGCAGGGTGGCCCTGTTGTGAACGTCCACATACCCAAAGACCGTATCACAATGACGCACCAGGGATACGGCTTTGTTGAGTTCATGGGCGAAGAAGACGCGGACTACGCTATTAAGATAATGAACATGATAAAACTTTACGGAAAGCCTATAAGAGTAAACAAAGCAGCCTCAAATACTAAAAACTTGGATGTGGGTGCGAATATTTTTATTGGAAACCTGGATCCAGAAATCGACGAGAAAATGTTGTACGACATATTCAGTGCCTTTGGAGTCATCCTTCAGACGCCAAAGATTATGAGAGACACGGACACTGGAAACTCGAAGGGATTTGCGTTCATAAACTTCGCCAGCTTTGACGCCAGTGACGCTGCAATAGACGCCATGAATGGCCAGCACCTGTGTAACAGGGCAATAACGGTGTCATACGCTTTCAAGAAAGACTCCAAGGGAGAGAGACACGGCTCAGCAGCAGAGCGCATGCTTGCCGCTCAGAATCCCCTCGCCCAGATGGCGCGGCCTCACCAGCTTTTTGCTGATGCTCCACCCACCCAGCCCGAAGTCCACATGCCTCCGTCAATGCCAACTGCCTTCCTCACAACCCTTCAGATGACGATGAATACAATGAACCCCCTGATGCAGACGATGACGCCCCAGCCTCTCATGGGGCATGGATTGCCTCCAGGGAGGATGTTCCAGTCTCCCCAAAATTCACAGCACATGCCTCTACTACCACCGCAACACACTATGTCTCTTGGCGGGTCGTATCCGCCGCCACCACCACCACCTGGCCCTCCAAGGGCACACATGGGGATGCCTCCTCCACCACCACCGTCAGATTTGCCTCCAGGATTCCATTCCCATCATCATCCTCCTCCCCCTCCTCACATGATGAACCAACAACAACCGCCGCCACCACCTGGTATGCACCCACGGCCACCACCATCCCAAGGTCTATTGCAAGGTCCACCCCAAGGAATGCAAGGACCACCACATGGAATGCAAGGACCACCACATGGAATGCAAGGTCCACCTCATGGAATGCAAGGTCCACCCCATGGAATGCAAGGACCACCACATGGAATGCAAGGTCCACCACAAGGAATGCAAGGACCACCACATGGAATGCAAGGTCCACCACATGGAATGCAAGGTCCACCCCAAGGAATGCAAGGACCACCACATGGAATGCAAGGACCACCACAAGGAATGCAAGGACCACCACATGGAATGCAAGGTCCACCCCATGGAATGCAAGGTCCACCACAAGGAATGCAAGGACCACCACATGGAATGCAAGGTCCACCACAAGGAATGCAAGGACCACCACAAGGAATGCAAGGTCCACCACATGGAATGCAAGGACCACCACATGGAATGCAAGGTCCACCACAAGGAATGCAAGGACCACCACATGGAATGCAAGGACCACCACATGGAATGCAAGGTCCACCACAAGGAATGCAAGGTCCACCACAAGGAATGCAAGGTCCACCACATGGAATGCAAGGTCCACCACATGGAATGCAAGGACCACCACATGGAATGCAAGGTCCACCACATGGAATGCAAGGTCCACCCCATGGAATGCAAGGTCCACCACAAGGAATGCAAGGTCCACCACAAGGAATGCAAGGTCCACCACAAGGAATGCAAGGACCACCCCATGGAATGCAAGGTCCACCTCAAGGAATGCAAGGTCCACCACATGGTCCACCGCCTGGCCCTCCCCAAGGGATGCAGGGTCCACCACCTGGCCCTCCCCCAGGTATGCAAGGTCCTCCCGGCCCTCCCCCAGGTATGCAAGGTCCTCCCGGCCCTCCCCCAGGTATGCAAGGTCCTCCCGGCCCTCCACCCGGTATGCAGGGTCCCCCTGGCCCTCCCCCAGGTATGCAAGGTCCCCCTGGTCCTCCCCCAGGTATGCAAGGTCCCCCTGGTCCTCCCCCAGGTATGCAAGGTCCTCCCGGCCCTCCCCCAGGTATGCAGGGTCCCCCTGGCCCTCCCCCAGGTATGCAAGGTCCCCCTGGTCCTCCCCCAGGTATGCAAGGTCCCCCTGGCCCTCCCCCAGGTATGCAAGGTCCCCCCGGCCCTCCCCCAGGTATGCAAGGTCCCCCTGGCCCTCCCCCAGGTATGCAAGGTCCACCAAGACAAATGCCACCTCTTCCTCCATCATCATCCTCTTACGGTATGCACCCTCGAGGCCCACCAGGAAACTTTCCACCCCCACCACCACCACCACCACCTCAGTAGGACATATTTTAGGGTTGTATGTGATGGAAGTACCTATTTCACATTTCTGTGAAGAAATTTGTATTAAACACAGTGAAATAATGGATATAGCGCTGATGAGATACCCAATTGCAGCTTGTGCTTTACATTATAGAATAGCTGCACTACAGCTAAATGTATTAGCATCAGCTGTGATCTTTATGTCTGTCGGATGCAGCTGCAGATTACCTCACTGCTACACCTTAGTTGGTTTGGGGCTGAGACTGAGGTTTGTGTATTGTGAAGTAGAATTTATTTTTGGGTGGGGAAGAATACAATAATGCTGTCAATATACTACATTCAACAGTTTCTCTACTCTATTTAACTTTAATAATAATATAATTTAGTGAAATGTACACCAAAAAGAATGCACTTATAAACTGCCTAATTATCTATAGTTCAATGCACTGATGGAGGCTGCAGATACCACAGAGAGTTCAAAATTGGTATGGCGCTACTTTGGGGCGATGGAAGTTTACTTCACTATTGTATAATGAATTAATGCTAACGTCTATAACGTAATTAGCTCAAAATAACTACATCACCTGGAACTGTAAACACTCTACGGGGCGTATATAAGCTGTGAATTCATTACGCAGATGGATAGTGTTTGCTACGGAAGCTAACACTTTCTACAGTTTCAGATGAATGTAGTTATTTTTTCCTGAAAAGCAGATGTACTAATTGTAATTACCTTTAAAACAAGTCGCCAGGTTGATCCTATTCACTAATTTATCCCCACCGATATTTTACTTCTATAATAGTAACTTGCCTCTTTGTCTTCTTTTTGTAGTAGGAATGTTTATTTCTTGGCCAAAAAACGGAGGAAACAAACTTGTATCCAAAAGTGAGCGCTGCGCGCGGCTAGTCTCGTACCCGGACCCAGATCCCAACAGCTGCGGGTGGTTACGTGAAGTCATGGGTCTGGGTACGAGACCAACGCGCTGTTTTGGATCCCAGCGGCGTTCTTTCAATTTCACAACTCCAGTGCACAGTGTTAAGGGTGCTTGCCATCACAATTTGATTCAGCCATCACACTTGAATCATATGCAGAAAATACTTCTAAAGGAGCCGTTTTTCTTTTTGTTTGTTCGTACCGTTAGTAAGTTTGTTTGTCTATATACTTAATTAGTCGTGAATTGGAAATAATATTAATATTGAAGTAGGAAAGGTATGGAGAAGGATGAGGTTCACTGCTACGGTACCCACAGCAGCGAATACGCGGAAGATAATATCAGCAAGCATTACTACGAGACACATGAATGGCGGTGCAACCAACCTCCCCAGGAGGAACAGTTGTGGTGGAAAGACCAAGAACTGTTCAGGCCAGCTGCCTCCAGCAGTAACACGTGCAGCCCTGGCTTTTCCTCACGCGCCGAGGCACGTCGGTCTGAGGGCGGCGTAGAAGTGCACGCCCTCGACCAACCCTGTGCACTTGGTCGTCAGAACGCCTGTTTCAGGATTTCACCTGTGCCCGCTATAATTGAAGACGAGCGGACAGGCAATGGAGGTACCAGCGGTGCTGACCGTGGGAGATACGAAGACTCATTTGCGGCCGTAGTGGACAGGTTTGTGTTCGACCACGTGGAGGCTATAAATGTTGCCACAGGCAACCCGGTGGGAAGGGTACTGCATTGCAACGATGAGGCTGGAGAAGGTGAAGTGGGCACACCCCCTATCACGAGGGCGCTCTCATATTCCCCCGCTCTCTCCCATTCCCCCCACCCCCCCCCCCCCTGGTCCCCAGCATTGTGTGCCAACCCAGAGGCTTTAGAGTACCACACGCAGGCAAACCCTATAACCAGGAAGAGGCGGTTCTTTGAGGTAAATTTATTGTTTTCACACCATGTTTAGGCATTTGGCTGCTTGTAAACGTTTCTGCTCTAGCTGGTTGCCGTAGGGGATGTTGTGCGTGGCCTGGTTACACTGAAGAGGTCATCTGAGCTCAGGGTGAAGATTTTGTCCTTTGTGGACACCCACAAGATGCGAGAACTATTGGACCTAAACATCAAGGTGACCTCTGTTTCTGAACTTGAATGGCTGTGTGTGTGGCATGTGTACATGTGTGTGATACCACTCTGCATGTGTGTGTGTGTGTGTGCTCTTAGGGTGTGGTCAGCTTTGAGCACCTCGGGTCCACAAGGGAGAAGAGGGATGAGGTCCTTGAGGACACACGTGAAGGGGACGTGATACAGGCCATTGCTGTGGGTGTTGACACAAGTGAGGAGGTTTTGCAGCTTTCTTTCTGTCCTGTACCTGCTTCGGATCGATCTGTTCATCTGGTAAAATAAATTTTTAAAAACACTTTGCACACATAGCACTCACAGTTACCCTCTTTGCACTCTCCAGGGATATCTGGAGGGAGAGAAGTCTCCACATCCTCTATCGAAGTAAGTGTTTTAACATCTGGTTACCCGCTCCCTTCCCTATCTTCATCCTGGAACCCTCTTCTGCTTCTCCTCTACTTCTATCTCTTGCCCCCCACACCAAGGTTCCCTGCACCGGATGACTTTCTTCGCCGTATAGAAAGCGACCCAGGCTTTGGCAATCCCATGTGTGTTGATAACCTGAAAGTTGCTCTGGGAATCACCAACATGCAGCTACCCTCACTTCTCAACTGCATTAGGAGGTGTGGTTTTGAGAGGGCTAGGGTTGCAATACTATAATTTTGCTGCACACCAGTTGGATTAGCAATAGGTTTTTTCAAGTGCTTAATATATTGGGATATTTATACCACTGCCAAGGGTGATAGAGGAGGAGGGGAGGGGCGGGGGTGGGGGGGGGGGTGCTGTTGTTCAAACACACCGTTGTGATCACTTGTTATCATCATGTGTTGGGTCCCTAGAACTTCCTCTGGGACCATTACATATGTGTATTTGGCCATTCATATGTGTATTTAGACCATTACATATGTGTATTTGGACCATTACATATGTGTATTTAGACCATTACATATGTGTATTTAGACCATTTACATATGTGTATTTGGACCATTACATATGTGTATTTGGACCATTACATATGTGTATTTGGACCGTTACATATGTGTATTTGGACCGTTACATATGTGTATTTGGACCGGTACATACGTGTATTTGGACCGTTCCATATGTGCATTTGTACATATAAGTCTATAGGATGTCTTTAGTCTGTTGTAAGTCTATTATGAATACATGCTTTTGTACAGAGAACAATAGCCTGCAATTAGCAGACCAGGTTGGTTGATACTGGGAGGTCTGGGCAGACCCTTTGATAGCAAATTTTGGGGCTGGAAGTTAGTTGGCACAGCAGTTTTTACTTTATATCAAAAGTTTCTGAAGTCCAAATTATGTCGTAGTGTAGTTGCATTTAAAAGACAATTAATTTCAACTAGCTGTGAGAAGTGGTTATAATTCCCCAAATGATAGCAAAGCCAGTACATCATTTATTGTGGGCTATGGTTTTGAATACTGGCCTCTGCTGTGTGCTGAGTGATGACCGTAACATAGTGATGGTGGCGGCTTTAATCCCATCAAGCTAAAACATAACCAAAGCACATACCTTTGATGTGTTCTGTCTTTGTTGTTTTGTGTATGTGACATGCAAACCCCCACACCACCACACCCTCAGATCCCACCCTCAGATCCCACCCTCACACCACACCCTCAGATCCCACCCTCACACCACACCATCACATCTCACCCTCACACCACACCCTTGCATCCCACCTCCATCTCCTGGCCTCAATTCAAGGAAAACAGGTGTTGAAAAGGGTCAACAAATGCTTTCCCAAAAGGTGTAGAGTGCTTGCTGGCAGTCTGTTCTCACCTCTGGGTGCCCTTAGTCTGTGTGTATCCCCGGCCTCAGCCAATGGTCACTTCTGGTGGTCACTTTTTTTCACCCTTTACAGGTCTGACTTCTCGAAGGAAAATTACTTCGACAGTCTGCGCAAGGCGCAGCGTTGCAAGTGGTCTTTGGACAAGTGAGGGGGGTCACTGGGGGTGTTTCTGTGGCCACTAGTTTCATTTCTTTTGTACCCAGTGTGGCCACTGGGGTCCAGCATTTTAAGTCTGGGGATAACAAAGCTGCCATGAGGTACTACAATCACGCCCTGGAGATTGATTCAAACAACGTGGAGGGGTTGGTGGCCAGAGGGGCACTGTGAGTGGAGTTTCGAGAGTTAGAGCTAACATATGCTCCTATTATCAACCTTCCTTCTCTCTTCATCCTCCTCCTTCATCCTGTTACTGTCCTTGTCCCTCTCTCTCTCTCTCTCTCTCTCTCTCTCTATCTCTCTGTCTGTACGTCACCACTCTTTGCCTCCTTTCACACAGTTACGCCAATAGTGGTCAGTATGAACAGGCCATTAAAGACTTCCGGGCTGCCCTTACCATCAAACACAGCCATAAAAATGCACGGAAATATCTGCTCGAGACACAGACAGCATATGGGCAAGAGTAAGTGTTCAAATGAAGGCGTCTGCCAACCTTTAGAAAGCATCTACTGCAGGTTAGAGAAGAAAGGCGATCTTGAGAGAGCTGTGAAGTGTTACCGGGGCATTGTCTTGGATGACCCGACATCTGAAGCGGCCACAAAGAGACTCGAGGTTATTTTGGCACTGCAGGAAAGCCAGGTGTGTGTTCACCACACGTCTCAGGGTGTGGTGAGTGTATCTGTAGGTGTGAGGGAGGACTGTGTGGATACGTTGGTACCTTGTTGAACAGTTGCTGCTTTCTCCTGCCATACACCTGGTCTCACCAACAACCCTTGGCTTGCCTCTGTACGACGTTGGATCACTGGTGCTCCACCGTGCTGTGCCTTGTGCCCCCCGGGATCTCTCCACTGTGCTGTGCCTTGTGCCCCCCGGGATCTCTCCACCGTGCTGTGCCTTGTGCCCCCCGGGATCTCTCCACCGTGCTGTGCCTTGTGCCCCCCGGGATCTGTGTGCCTTCCCACTGTTTGGTTTGTTGTGAATTTTGTGTTTGGTCTTATTCTCTGGACGCACACACATACATGTATTGTTCAACACACATGCACACATACACACATACATATCTCATTGTTCAACACACATACACACACACTCACACACACACACACATGGTCACACACACATGGTCACACTTTTTAAAAATTACACCACTTGGGTGTGGTGTGTTCACCCAACTGATTGGTACCTTTGTGGTCAAATTTTGATTTATGTTGACTATGGGGTACATTACTGGTGTATTCTGTAATCCCTTTGTCCTGCCCTCCATTTGTATCTCCCTCATTTATTGCTGGTTTGGGGGTGGGTGGGGGTGGGGTTGTTGTCATCTCATACCCTCACCTCCACTGCCCTATAAACTGACCATGGTGGGAACACCATCATCTCATCTCCCCCCTTGTACCCCCACCCACCACCTTAATGGAATACTGTGGAGGCTGCTGAGAAGAGGGAGAAGGAAAGAAAGAAGGCTGAGGAGAAGGCTAAGCTAAAGAGGCTGCAAGAGATCATTGAAGAAGAAAAAAACAAGTTACACAAGGAGGGTCACAAAAAGAAACAGTACGTGTGCGTTTGCAATGTGTTTGTTAAGTTAATAGGTGTGTATGTGTCCATGCAGTAAGCACAAAGGCAGACGGAGTGATTCGCAGGACACTATGGTTGCTGGTCCTTCCTTGCCCCCGGGGATGGCCAAGACAAAGAAACGTTCTAGCAAAAAGAAGCACCGCACTCGCTCGTCACGTTCTAAAAGCGAACGTCGCACCTCGTCACCGTCGTCTGGCTCTGATGTCTCCTCGAAACACAAGGTACAACTCACGTTCACGCGAAGCGCATTCATCCATGTATGGTTTGTCGTAGAACAAGAGAAGATCACGTGATCATAGTCGCGGGAGGCGGGAGTCGTCGACCAGTGACAGTGACAGTACATCTGTTCACAGCTCTAGAACAAAATCAGCTAGCAGTGTGCGCGGTGAATCTTAGTATTCAGAGATGTTGCTTTACGTATCAATTAAAATTGCACGCGCGGATCCTAATTCGGCGCAACAATCCCCAAGTCGTATTTTAATCGGTTGCGGCTCGTTAGATCTATGGAGGCCGTGTCAGCTAGCCTTGTTGCAGAAGAGAAGCGCAGGTTCGCCACCCACCCCAACAAGACATTCCAATATGGAACAGCAGGTTTCCGGGACAGGTATGCGCGTCTCTGTAATGTGCGCCAAAAAAAAAAACTGTACATGCGCTTCAAATAGGGGTGACCTGCTGGAGTTGGTTGTGTTCAGGATAGGACTGCTCGCGGCTATTAGGTCAAAATGTACAAAGGGTGAGCAGGTGTTACAGTGCGGCAGATATTAGCTCTCCTCTTCGTAGCCACCATTGGCGTCATGATCACTGCATCGCACAACCCGGTGGAGGTGAGGGTTGTATACCTCCGTACAGCATAGAGTTTTTATGTCCGTTTACTCGCCGCGAAAAGGACAACGGCATCAAAGTTGTGGAGCCCCATGGCGAGATGCTTCTGACCCAATGGGAGGGGTTTGCGACTGCCATTGCGAATGCTAGGTAACCCGCACCTACCGCCTTAATGTTTCAACACCCTTATCCAACCCTCCACCCCGGCCACCACTCCCACCATACTGGGTGGTATGGCTAATTCAGGACTGATGAACTCCCCAGTGTGTTGCAGTCAATTATCGTGGAAACAGGATGTGACTTTGGTGTGACTGCAAGCGTTGTCTTTGCCAGGGACACCCGGTGTGTGTCAGGGGAGGAGGAGGAGGAGGAGGAGGAGGGAGGGGTTTTGACTAACAGCATGCCCATCCTCCAGTCCCAGTAGTGAGCCCTTGGCCCATGTCCTGGTCTCAGCTTTAACACTGGTTGAAGCTAACTATAAAGATTATGGTAACTGCTTCTGACCCGTCTGTCTATACCAATAAACCTCCCCTCTCCCCCTCTCTCCTTTCCCTACCCTCTCTCCTATCTCTCCTCTCTCCCTCTCATCCTCCCCCTCCACCCATTACAGGTGTGTTGACCACACCTCAGCTCCACTACATGGTCCGATGCATCAACACAGGTGGGGAGTTTGGTACAGCCACTGAAGAGGGCTACTTCACAAAGCTGGCCACTGCGTTCTGCAACTTGGTCCCCAAAGTTAGCGACTTCCACATCCCTCCTCCCTCCTCACACTGTCTCTTCCCCCTCTTCACACTGTCCCCCTCCTCACACTGTCCCTCCCCCTCCTCACACTGTCCCTCCCCCTCCTCACTGTCCCTCCCCCTCCTCACACTGTCCCTCCCCCTCCTCACTGTCCCTCCCCCTCCTCACACTGTCCCTCCCCCTCCTCACACTGTCCCTCCCCCTCCTCACACTGTCCCTTCCCTCCTCACACTGTCCCTCCCCCTCCTCACACTGTCCCTCCCCCTCCTCACACTGTCCCTCCCCCTCCTCACACTGTCCCTCCCCCTCCTCACACTGTCCCTCCTCTCTCCTGTGACACCTTCAGTCTAAGCACACCCCCTCTGTGCTCAAGCTTGATGGAGCAAATGGAGTTGGAGCAGAGAAGATGCACAAGTTCTTGAGTTACCTTGGTGATGGTGCGCTCCAGGTTCAGATCTACAATGATGGCACAACGGGGAAGCTAAACGACAAAGTTTGTGGCACTTTTTTAGGATGGCATGAATATAATTACACTTTTGTAGTAAATCCTTTTTTTAGTCCTTGCCACACTGTCTCCACCCTCACCCTGCACTGTCTCCACACGTCACCCTACACTGTCTCCACCCCTCACCCTACACTATCTCCACCCCTCACCCTACACTGTCTCCACCCCTCACCCTACACTGTCTCCACACCTCACCCTACACTGTCTCCACCCCTCACCCTACACTGTCTCCACACCTCACCCTACACTGTCTCCACACCTCACCCTACACTGTCTCCACACCTCACCCTACACTGTCTCCACCCCTCACCCTACACTATCTCCACCCCTCCCTCCCTTCCTGTTTCACATCACCTCCAGTGTGGTGCAGACTACGTCAAGGTGCAGCAAGTAGCTCCTATGGGACTGGAGTTTGCTATGGGTGACCGCTGTGCTTCGTTCGATGGGGATGCTGATAGACTTATATACTTCTACAAGGACAGGGGTAACCAGTGAACCAGGGCATGGCTGCTGAAGACTACTAACACATACTGCTCCCCCACCCCCCCACCCCCACACACACACACACTATCTCTCAGATGGTCACTTCAAGATGTTGGATGGAGACAAAATTTCATCATTGGTAAGGATGGCTAACACCTCTAAGTTTTACATAGCACCTTTCACCCACTTTTTGTCATGCCCTTGCTCCTGTGTCTATCCAAAGGTTGCAGGGTTCATTTCAGAGAAGCTGAAACTGCTGGAGAGTGATTTAGGCTTTGGGGTGGTCCAAACTGCCTATGCTAATGGAAGCTCCACCACTTACCTGGAGGAAACATTGGTAGGGATGGTGCTACTTGTGGTGTATTTGTATTTATCTTCTCCCTCCCTCCCTCCCTCACCATTCTCCTCCCTCCCTCACCATCTCTCCTCCTTCCCTCACCACTCTCTCCTCCCTCCCTCACATCTCCCATCTCTCCTCCCTCTCTCTCACATCTCCCATCCCCCCCCCCCCCCACTTCTTCCATTGTCCCCCGGGCTTAGCGCGTACCAGTGTCCTGTGCACTCACAGGTGTGAAGTACGTCCATAGCAAGGCGCTTGAGTATGACGTGGGCGTGTACTTTGAAGCCAACGGCCACGGTACAGTGCTGTTTAGCGACAAGGCTATCGAGTCGTTCAAGGCAGCAGCATCAGATCCAATGTTTGTCATCCCAGCATTGCACCTCCGTATCTCCTTCCCTTCACCCACTCCTCCCCATGCACACTTGCACCCTTCCACACACCACTCCCCTTTGTTAGATTGTCTGCACCGAAGGTACAGGCAGCCAAGGACCTCTTCCAACTCACGCAGCTAATTAACCAGGTGAGTGGGTGGGGCTAATTAACTCAAATTCAGTTACTCCTAACCATGCGGTGGTGGTGGTGGGGACACAGGCTGTAGGTGATGCTTTATCAGATCTTCTGCTTGTGGAAACTATACTAAACCTTAGACAGGTGAGAATGAGGTGTGACTGTGTGGGATCACATTTGTTGTTCACAGTCCTCCATTCTCCCTACGAAAGTGGGGTTGCTTGGACTGGGACATGTTGTACAGTGATCGACCAAATAGACAGCTGAAAGTGAAGGTGTGTACCCACGTCTATGGAATACCGCTCATGTAATGTGTGTGTGTACCCACGTCTATGGTATACCGCTCATGTAATGTGTGTGTACCCACGTCTATGGTATACCGCTCATATAATGTATGTGTACCCACGTCTATGGTATACCGCTCATGTAATGTGTGTGTACCCACGTCTATGGTATACCACTCATGTAATGTATGTGTACCCACGTCTATGGTATACCGCTCATGTAATGTGTGTGTACCCACGTCTATGGTATACCGCTCATGTAATGTGTGTGTACCCACGTCTATGGTATACTGCTCATGTAATGTGTGTGTATGCTGTTTGAATATGTATCATTACATGTGTACACACACACACACACACACACACACACACACACACACACACACACACACACACACACACACACACACACATACAGGTGATGGATAGAGCTGTCATTAGCACAACAGATGCAGAGAGAAAGTGTTTGACACCTGAAAGTCTGCAGGCAAAAATTGACCATCTGGTATCTCAGTTTCCAAAGGGGAGGTCCTTTGTAAGGTGTGTGTGTATGTGTGTGTGTGTGTGTGTGTGTGTGTGTGTGTGTGTGTGTGTGTGTGTGTGTGTGTGTTACTTTTACAGTGCCCTTGACAGGCCTTCAGGTACAGAAGATGTTGTGAGGATATATGCTGAGGCAGAAGAACAGGTATTTTTTGTGACACAGCACAGAGTCGGAAGATGGAGGTGATCCCTTTCCCTCTCTTTTCCCTCCCCTCTCCTTCCCTCCCCTCTCTTTCCCCTCCCCTCTCCTTCCCTCCCCTCTCTTTTCCCTCCCCTCCTTTTCTCCTCCCCTCCCCTTCCCCTCTCCTTCCCTCCCCTCTCCTTCCCCTCCCCTCTCCTTCCCCTCCCCTCTCCTTCCCCTCCCCTCTCCTTCCCCTCCCCTTCCCCTCTCTCTCTCTCTGTAGAGTCAGGCCGATCGTTTAGCACACCTTGTGGCACTCGAGGTATATGAGCTTGCAGGGGGAGTGGGAGAACGTCCCCCACCACCAAAATGCTGACCTAATTGCGAGGACAATTGAAAACTTTATTTTTTTAAGTTTGTCCTCAAATGTGTACGTTTCCGTGTTTTACCCAGGCTTGCATGCATGAGACATACGAGTGACCGCTGATGGATGATGTGTGTGTGTGATGATCATGCACGCGCGCCGCGTTAACCATTGAACGAGCGGTAATAGCCGGCTAGCCCGTACGGTTAGTATTGCTCTTTCATCACAGACTCACAGTCTACCCCGTCGGGCTGCAGCCACCTATCCAAACGAAGTGGTTGCCAATACAATGTATAAAATAACTAAGCATATTGTAACATTTCTTAACTTAAAAGAATAAAGGGAATTTTTTGCTCTTAACCGGAAGCTGCCGGAGCTGGCCGGCCAGCCGGAGTTGATAATCTGTTGCTATTCAGTTTATTAATATAAACTGCGTTGCATGCGCGTAGTCATTCACTTCGAGTGATCTAGTTCTTTCAGCTACAAGGGATATCCTTGTGAGAAGGCTTTCGTATCCCACGGAACGTCATATTTCTTTCGCTTGAAAAGATATGTATGCGAGCAGCCATGGAAACGAAGTTCGCAGCGTGCTCGTAACTGCAACCTCCGTCTTTCTGTTCGGAGTTTCACGCGTCGAAGGAGGTGAGGATACATGCTGGCACATGCCATGTGCACATGCGTGCACACGCACTGCTGCATGTGCATGTACTCTCGCATGTTTGCGCCATTACGCCTTGTGTATTACAACTAGTGCCAGCAAAAAAGAATACGGCATGCCAATATGCAAACTTATTCGAATGATTCAAAACAATTGATAGCGCACTCAAAAGATTCGTAATTGGGTTTGGAATTCCCACACAACCGCAACGCATTCAGAGTTTTGCCGCCATAAACACAGCCTGATATTACAGCGGCCTTTGATCTTTCCGCCCTGTTTGGCGGCTGCGATAATGCTTTCATCCCTTTATTGGAAGTGCGCGCGACATTGATTAGGTTGAGTTTGACGTAGTGTTTACATAAGTCTTGACTTTTGTTGCTATCTGATTAAAAAAGTATTTCTTCCCACCTCAAGGTGCTGCTAATTACACGGCAACCGCCAACTCCACAGTGACTGGCCAACCGCCCGCAGTACCTGCATCCAGCGTGGCGGGATTTATCGTCCTCCTGTGCGTCCTGGTGGTAGCAGTGTGCGCCACCGTTGTCACGTGTTGCATCAGTGGCGTGTGGAAGGCCCTCAGCAGGAAGAATGGGACCGCCCACTCGCACGCCCAGAGCCAACTCGAATCCCAGAACGGCGGCGACCTCATCCCCAGACCTCCCAGTCAGCTGGCCGTGACCTCGCCCGCCGTGACGCGGCCTTCGGTGCACAACAACGTCTACACGCTCCAGTCGCTCCCCCGTTACCAGGCGCGCCAGCCGCACCCCAATCCTCAACGCAATGGCCACGTTCGCCATTACTCTCTCTCCAACCCCAACCAGATCGTCCTCACCCCGTCCATGCTCTCGCCACTTGGCGCCCGCATGTACAGTTTTAGGGATAAATCAGCCAGCTCGCACTCCAGCGATTCTGCGCTAGTGCAGTACAGTACGCAGACCAGCGAGAATGGGGGTGTGACCAGCGCTGCCGTCCTAAGGGGTCCAACTCCATCATTAGCAACGGAGGGAAGACGAAATTCCATGGACACTGCAGTCTGACTGTTATCCCTGTGTACAGCTTATGTACAGCAAAACCGACCTTCTGCCATGCATGGGGTTAATAATTTTATCATTATAAAAAATGTCATGTAATACATATACTGATATGTATATCTTCGTAACCTTACAACGCTTTCCTTTCAAATCTCCTACACTTGTTCCCACACCAATTTTCTCTGTGGAAAACGATTTTGGTGCTATAGGTATTTTCGCTGCCGTGAGTACAGAGGTCACCAATCCATCGGATTAGAATTCCACGTATATTCGGTACATTTATAGATGAGTCCTGTAGCTACAGTTAATAGTCCAGATCGTTGTCTTGAATGTTGTTCTGTTACGTAGATATTGCTGTGCAAATTGAGTGCACGCTTTCCCGCTCGATTCGCGCCATTGATTCACGTCCTTGTACGGGAGGTGCATGCGTACATTTTGTGCCCTACATAATTGGCGCGAATCGAGCGGGAAAATGTTCACTTATTATATCTCGTAAACGGATAACGTTTAAGTCAATTATCTGAGAAATTGCAGGACTCCTCAGTCTATAAACATACCAAATTTGACGAGCAACACTCGCGCCTGAAATTCTGTTGGTGAACTTTGTACTCACGGCAGTGAAAACTTACAGCACTAAAAAATCTGTGTATACATACATATAGATGTGCATGGGAACGAGTGTACGAGACTTGGAAGGAAAGCGTTGTATATAAGGTTACGAAGATAATTATACAGATTTATATAACAATGTTATAGCCGGCCTACTCAAATAGGACCCCCGCATAATATACCGGAACCCGCGCGACAGCAGCAGATTCCATATTGGATTGATTAGTGCAGTGTTAGGTCTCTTGGAGAATGTTTTTAAATATACGTTATAGTTGCCACTGACATTGTGCATGCAGCTGCGAAGTGACCCGACTCTCTTGGCTGTCCCGCTCGACGCGAGTGACTTTTTAAAATGACATTCATCACACTGCAGGATTCCTATGTATGTATGGAACCTACTCTCGTAGGTTCCGATATACGTGTTACGGTTTAGAAATTCTTCACTAAAGTGCACCACGCATGCATGCGCCTCAAGAGTATACCGCATGCATCTTTAAATTGATACCCAATATTTTAAAAAGAAGCAAATGTGAGGCCTGTACCACAACTGATAAGCGCATTGTTCTAGCATGGTCTGGGCTTGGCTGTGATCATTAACTGTTGTCTGCTCCTCAGACAGACTGCAGACGACTGTTCCGCAGCCACGTGCGGCGGGTATTGACAACGAACTTGGGCACGCTTTATTTTGAATACATGTACATACAGGCTAACTTCAGGGGCGGACGCAGAATTCACCCACCCCCTTTCGGTGAACCACACCGATTTCTAGCTTAATTATAACTTTTCATTATTGTTGCCCCTCCCTTCCTAAATTCCTGGATCCGCCCCTGAACTGTACAATTGGCTTCTACTGCGCACGTGCTGTGAATATTACTGAACACATGGATGTCTCGTTCCAACACGTCCGGTAGGAATTACAACAACAACATTTTATCCCGCGGGGCCAATATACATTAACATAGTGGGCATTAATTAAAATGAAAGGGAGGAGCCGGGGTCGACTATCCAAGGCGGCTAGCCAAGAAGAGGAGGCCAGAAAAGAGCTCCTGCCCGACCACCCGCCGTCTGTTGTAAGACAAAGGTAGTGGGTGAACAGGTCTCCAACCGTCACGTTGTGCGAAGTTTCTTTCCTTTATCCGTCACAGAAAAGCGGATGAGCGTTCGGCTCAAAACGTCACAGAGAGCCTCATGGAGCTGAGGCACACGATGACATCTCAGGTCCAGCTGAGTGAAGACGCCATGCACACACTGCGTAAGCCTCACTTTTAAATTTATTTATTTTAAATTTATTTATTTTATTTTAAAGTTGCATCTTCAAGGAAGATTGAGAAGACCAAGGACGAAATGGCAGACATGGGTAGCAGTGTTAGGACTTCGCAGCGATTGCTGGCCAAATACGACCGTCGGGAGTTAACGGACAAACTGCTTATCATTGCGGGGCTGGCGCTATTTTTTGGAGTGGTGTTGTACATTCTAAAGAAGCGGCTGCTTGGATGGATCTGGTGACATCCAACGTCTGCACAACAACAAATCATCTTTTTAAAAATAATAATATTGAAATGGAGAATACAAAAAGGTAGGGACAACATTGAAAGTGTCAGCCAAACAGATTGCAAATCTTAATCACCAGTGTATAGAGATTGGAACCAAATTTGAGCAGAAAAAATATATATATATAGAGAGAGAGGAGAGAGATAGAGAAGTAACACGATTGTGATTACTCATTGCTGTATATCAGGGTCCAGCTTATGTAGCATAGCACCCAGAGCCCCAAAGTATCCTTCATGCTTAAGGAAGAGGGCCTTGATGGTACCCTGGGACCAGTACTCCATAGCATAGGCCAACATCTGCATGGACATCTCATTACCGCAGAGGTAGTTACCAACAAACAGAACCCTTTCCACACCCTGAAATCAGAGATGCACATTTAAAAAAAGGTTGTCTGATTTTTTTTTTTACAGCTGAAAGATGGACTTACTGAAATCGAAGCACTCAGCCTAGCAATGGCCCCAATGTTGTTAGTGACTGTAACCAGGCTGGCCCGAGCCAAGTCTTCCTTTGTGGCTTCATCTCTGCGTTCTGGATTGGTCATGTGTCCAAAGCTGTGTGTGTGTGTGAAGAGGTGAAACCTCAGCTATAAGCACGGCGGATTTCAACACACACATCCAACTCTTGCATGTCCAGGAAACCTTTGCAATATGTACACAATACTTGACCAAAGTGTACACACCTCATTATGCATGTGTAGGTGTGAGTTCAGTTGTAACACACAAAGTTCACAACAAACAACACCAGAGAAGGGCTGCCTTATCAAACGTATTCACCTCACCTGCTCGCGACCACGTCTCCAGCCAGCCCCAGCCTGTCGTACCCTCCTCCGTAGATGTCCCTCACCAGCTTGTCCACCTTGCTCCCGTCCCCTCTGCCGGCCAACAGGATGGCCTCGTCAAACGACTCCACTCCCGTGAGGAGCGCGCACAGGCCCAGGAACGTGCCTCCTCCCACGCTGGTCCCGCCTATCCTCTTGAACGACCTTGCCGACTCCACCAGAAGGATGCTCACACCGGACCCAATGTTGACCACGATGTAAGGGTAAGGATTTGCCATGAGGTGGACGGGTACTTTGGTCCCCTGGCAGCCGTGGACACTGGGGTTCTTGGGGTCGGCCCAATAGTAGCACTCGTCGGTGTCATGGCGACAGAGGTAGTGTAGACCTCGAATGAGGCATTCCATCTCATCGTACTTCATCAACTCTACCCCAAGCTTCTGTGCCATAGGCAGGGTAAAACACAGAAGATAGAAGGGAACTGCTGACGGCTATATTACTTTATGATACAAGAACACATCCCCATCCTTTCTCTCCCTCCCTCCCCCCTTTCCCCTTCTCTTCCTATGTCTTTCCGCTTGCTAACGTAATACACACCTTTTTGAAGTCCTCTTCGAATTTAAAGGCTCCCCCGCCGGTGGCGCATACGACTTTGGGGAAGCTGGCTAGGCCGTTGGTGGTCACCATGCGGAAAAACCCATCCATCCTGCTCGTGGCGAACTTGATGAAGTGGAGCGTGCCCTTCTGCCCGCCAATAGTCTCGCCCATCTCAAGCCTCGCATCCCGTATCCCCGTGCTGCCGTAGGTCACGGTCGACTTGAGAAAATTCCTCATGGCGGTAACGCCTTGCGTTTCTTTGCCTTCGAGTTCGTTATTGGACGATGGCGTTTCAAAGTAAACGCACTTTGCCAATGTTCCTCCGATGTCAATACCGAACCATTGTATCGCTGCTAAAAGTACAAACGCAGACAAGATACGTAAGTACGCAGAGACGGGCCTCGCCCTGCAAAAATTGCGATGGTAGTTTAAACGTACCTGAGCCACTATCGTCCGAGCTAGGGGCGAGCAGAAACCGGGTGCTGAAGTCTTCCATTCCATTTGGTTGTGCGTGGGACTGCGCGTGTTCCCTATCTTGAGAAACCACTCCATCCATGTTAAACACGCTATCGCCACTGATCAAAACATAATTTCTGAACACGTGAGGGGCTTTTTGCAAAGCGCGCGAGCCGCATAACTTTGTCCCGCTCGATCGTACATGTTTTGAACATGGCGGCTGCAATTGGAAGGTCGATATGTCAGTGTGCTACGGCCGTAAGGCTTGGTGCCTGGCAAGGTAAGCTATACGAAGATGTGTGTGTGTGTGTGTGGGTGCGTGTATATGGGAGGGAAGGCGCCTAGTTGCATCCGAGCAAAGGGAACGTTGTTTCTCAGGTATGCAGCTTGCTCCAAAGCGGAGTTGTTACATGACCACACGACAGAATCTTGCCATCAACAAGGACACCAGAGTTATATGTCAGGGTTTTACTGGAAAGCAGGTATGGTATTGCAGGCTTGTTTAGTCTAGAGTAAACGCTTGTTTAGACGTTGGATGAGAGAGAGAGAGGGAGTGTGTATGTGTGTGTGCATTTGTGTTGTATGCGTGTGTGTGTGTGTGTGTGTGTGTGTGTGTGTGTGTGTGTCTTTATGCACCTTTCTCCTCCACGAACTCCCTACAGGGTACTTTCCACAGTGAACAGGCAATAGCTTATGGAACCAAGATGGTGGGTGGGGTGTCGCCTGGAAAGGGCGGAACCACGCACCTGGGACTGCCTGTGTTTGAAACAGTACATGAGGTCTGTTGGCTTGTGTATACTCAGTCCTGTCTGGGCAATCCTTGGCGGCTGCATAATTATTGGTATCTAGTATACTGAGTGACCAAGTACTGCTTGTGCCAGTAAGGATTACCTTGCTAGTGTCAGTATGGATTACCTTGCTTGTGTCAGTAAGGATTACCTTGCTTGTGCCAGTAAGGATTACCTTGCTAGTGTCAGTAAGGATTACCTTGCTTGTACCAGTAAGGATTACCTTGCTTGTACCAGTAAGGATTACCTTGCTTGTGTCAGTAAGGATTACCTTGCTTGTACCAGTAAGGATTACCTTGCTTGTACCAGTAAGGATTACCTGTCACACAGCTAACTGTGCTTTATGTAGCTCGTATCTAGTTGCTTTATTTGCAGACAATTTCAAATGAGTGTGGTCGGATACATTCCTTCTGATACTGCTGGTGGCTTTGTTTGTTTAAACCTGATGTCGTGAACAAAAGGAGCAAACATGTTGCACACAAACAAGGGAGTATTCTGGAGAGCGTGGTTTGAACAATGCCCATGGCTTGCAATGAACGTTGTCTTTCCCAGTCTTCCATTCCCAGTCTTCCATTCCTATACCGACCAGCAATTAAAACGTGCAGGGCCTCGAGTCAAGGGGACATCAATAGCCGCATCCCTTCCTTTGTGACCCCTTTGTTTCAGTTGACACCATTAAGAAATAGGCTGTTTTTGTGCACACATATACAACAAGCAGTACAGAGATGATGTCATGTAGATGTATACAGGGGTGTGGTCCTGCAGTGCCTTTGGTGCATGTTCAAAAACTTGTTGCCTTATCTAGAGCTGCCTCTTCCCCAGACTGGTTACCTTGTCTAGAGCTGCCTCTTCCCCAGACTGGTTACCTTGTCTAGAGCTGCCTCTTCCCCAAACCGGTTGCCTTGTCTAGAGCTGCCTCTTCCCCAAACCGGTTGCCTTGTCTAGAGCTGCCTCTTCCCCAGACCGGTTGCCTTGTCTAGAGCTGCCTCTTCCCCAGACCGGTTGCCTTGTCTAGAACTGCCTCTTCCCCAGACTCATATTCCATCAGCACATCATTAAATTTGGTTTTTGTGGGAAAGCATTAACCATTGAAGTAAGGCAACCTTCAATATATGGGGAGGGATGGGGTTAAGGGAGGGGAGAGGGAGAGAGGTAACTTTGACTTTACCAGTTCATAATCTATTAAACCCTTGGTTTCTTCTACTTCCATATAAGGCTGTAGAGAAGACTGGAGCCACTGCCTCAGTGATCTACGTCCCTCCTCCCCATGCTGCCAAGGCCATCATAGAGGCCATAGATGCACAGGTACCGTTGGTGGTGGTGATCACTGAAGGCATCCCCCAACAGGACATGGTCAAGGTATGGGGAACAGTGTACACTGCCCTTCTGTCAGGGACCCACCCCCTTCCTTGCCTAACTACACACCCCTTCCTTGCCTAACCACACCCCCTTGTCTCTCCTCACCTTTAGGTCAAGAACCATCTGGTTAAGCAGAGCAAGACACGCCTACTTGGTCCAAATTGCCCAGGAATCATTGCAGTTAGCACTTAATACTTAATGAAACCCTCGTCTCTCTCTCTCTCTCTCTCTCTCTCTCTCTCTCTCTCTCTCTCTTTCTCTCTCTCTCTCTCTCTCTCTCTCTCTCTCTCTCTTTCTCTCTCTCTCTCTCTCTCTCTCACACTTCCCCTTCCCCTCCTCCTCTCCTCTTCCTCCTCCCCTCCTCCCATCTTCCTCCTTCCTTCCATCTACCTCTCCTTATGATGTCCTTCCCTTCAGCCTGGTCAATGTAAAATAGGCATCATGCCTGGTCACATCCATAAACGAGGCTCTGTTGGTAAGTGTATTCATAGCATGTGAGCCATTGTATGTTAGGGGGGTGGGTCTTAAGCCTTTGATGTCCTTTGAATCATCACAAAGACATGAATGGGGAAGTAGACCTATGTGTATGGGGGGGGAAGGGGGGTGGGAGGACGGACTTCCTGCCTCTCATGTCCTGGAAGGAGGGGGGAAATAAAAGGAGTTTATGTTTTGCAACAAACCATTTCTTCTTGCAGTGCTGTCTGTCCTTCTTGCTGCGTCCACATATGCTCACTTTTGATCTTATATCGTGCAGTAGTAGCCTCCAGCATCAATACTGGAACCATCTTCGATAGATAAGGGGTTGGGGGGTTATTTGGGGAGGGGGTTATAGGGGGTTGTTGGGGAGGGGATTAAACGCCTAATTGGTATGTACTCTTTGGCTTCGTAGGGATAGTGTCACGGTCGGGAACACTCACATATGAAGCAGTCTGGCAGACCACTAATGCTGGCCTTGGCCAGTCCCTGTGTGTAGGCAAGTCCTCAGTTCTAACCTCTTTTACCTCTGTCCCTCCCTCCTCCTTCCCTCCCTCCTTCCCTCCCTCCTTCCCTCCCCTCCTCCCTCCCCTTCCTCCTTCCCTCCTCCCTCCTCCCTCCCCTCCCTTCCTCCTTCCTTCTCCCCTTCCCTCCTCTCCTCCCTCCTTCCCTTCCCTTCTTCCTCCTCCCTCCCCTCCCTTCCTCCTTTCTTCCCTCCTTCCCTCCTCCCTCCTTCCCTTCCCTCCCTCCCTCCTTCCCTTCCCTCCCTCCCTCCCTCCTTCCCTTCCCTCCCTCCCTCCCTCCTTCCCTTCCCTCCCTCCCTCCTTCCCTTCCCTCCCTCCCTCCCTCCTTGTGGTCTGTCCACCTATGCATTGTCTCCCACTTCTAGGCATTGGTGGTGACCCTTTCAATGGTACCAACTTTGTAGACTGTCTTGACATATTCCTCAAGGATCCGAACACTGAAGGTACGTTACGAGGGCAGAGAACGTGTGTTGGGGTGTAACAGCTGATGTTTGTCACTGTGGGGGTTCAGGTATCGTACTCATTGGAGAGATAGGTGGATCAGCTGAGGAGAACGCTGCTCTTTACCTGCGGGAGCACAATAAGGTGAGAGGTACCACCACCACCACCACCACCACCCCACCCCCCCTCAAAAGAAATAAGAAGTAGAAAAAAAAAAAAAAAACATCCACACAGGGGGAAATAAAACCGTCCTTATTTGAGACAGACCCCTCTCCATTCTCCCATCATATGTACTCTCACTCCTCAGGGACCTGATTCCAAACCTGTGGCTGCATTCATTGCTGGTCGTACAGCACCCCCGGGCAGGAGAATGGGTAAGGTGGCCAGGACAAGAGGCGGGGGGTGGGGGGGTGGGGCTTCATGTCAACTTCTGTGCCTGTCTCTCTTCCCCAGGCCATGCTGGTGCCATTATCGCAGGGGGAAAGGGAGGGGCCAGTGAGAAGATAGCGGCCCTTACAGATGCAGGGGTAGTTGTAAGCGATTCTCCGGCAAGGATGGGTCAGACAATAAAAGAGGTAAGTTTATTGAGTTTATTACTGAAATTATTAACTTTATTAATGTTATGCTGCACATATCGTAAGCGTAACAATGTTGCACATGCATAATGTGACGTGTGTGTGTTCCCATGTTTCCATGTTCCCATGTTTCTCTTTGCCAGGCCATGCGCCGCAAGTGATGATGTACACAGGGAAGGTTTTTAGGTGACAAGACTTTGTAGTTCTCGTGTTATTGGTGTATATTATTATTATTATTATCATTATCATTACATCATCTTTGGATCATGTGTGCATGCACTATTGAGTATTCAGATGGTGTGATCTTAGAGTCATTCTATATCTTCTCATCAAAGAGATGGACACCATGTTGTAGCTTTATGTTCAAAACTTTTATGGTAGTTTGTCTTTATATAAGAGGTGCTAGGATGAAATTTTTTGTTTTAACTCTTAATGGTTTGCAAGATACTGGGCGTTGAATAATTGATTAGTTTGCTGATAAACTCTACTTTGCAGTGTTTTATCTTGGTACACACTACAAAAACTGTTGCATGCATGGCACCAAATCGAAGGGCCTGATGAGTACAATGTTACTGTGTCAAGCATTTTGATGAGAAATGAAAGGGTTAAACTATTAATTGGTATTGAAGGTAGATCTCATAATTACTGTGTGCAGAAACTTCATAATTGCGCAATTTACTTTATAATATCATGTGTTCCATTATAATGAACATTTATGTAAAATAAAAAAGTTGATTATTAATAACCACTGAGAACCACAAACATTTTTGAGTAAGGCAGCCATTTTTAAGGTGGCTATCACAGAGGTGTTGCTAAGTGGCCAAACCACAACTATCAAAACTTTGGCCACAGCAGTAACTACTGTAAACAACTAGCCCCAATACCTTATCATTGATACTAGTAATGCGCAGTGCTCATTCTAAAAAGATCATTCTGGGATCTGAACAAGTAGCTTACTTAAATTGCAATGTAAACCATGCATACATCAAGGCACTACACACACAAATACAACAAAATCATCTCTAAAGTATCTATGACAAAATGTAATAGTTTATATGGATACTCATGCTTTTGCTGTAAGTGCACAGGTCGCTGCTGCAACTTCCTTGGCTGTTAAGTAATATCTGCATCCTGTAGCTGTTGAGGGGCTCACAAGTGTCAGTATGTCTGACGGGTCAACCTCCATCACATCCTGACGCTGTGGATACCCATATGAACTTGAAGGCAATTGTGGATGAAGGAAATTCACTTCTACAACTCGAGCTTCCATGTCAGCGGATGTTGTGAAGTTAAAGTGCATCCCTTTGGTCTCTGAGGATAGAACCGGTACAACTGTATAGCTGTGGGGAGTATAAATGCACTCTGGTTATTTTTTCCTTCACATAACTTTGACTTCGGATGTGACCCAACACCAGAGGGTACCGATATCAAAGATAGTGACGATGCGCTGCTAGTTACTAGTGTCAATGAAGTACTGGTTTAGTGAGCGTCTCCCTTATTGGTGGCAATGCAACATCCGAAGTCGAAGTTATGTGAAGGAAAAATTAACCAGAGCGTATTTATATTCCCCACAGCTATATAGTTTGTATCCTCAGAGATCAAAGGGATACACTTTGACTTCGCAACATCCGCTGACCATGAAGAAGAGGAAAGGCTTCTGACAGAGAGGTACATCACTAATACCAGTGTAGAAGTCAGACAGTTTTCCTTGAGTCAAGTGAATAGGATTGAAAGAGTGTGCACTGCAGCAGCTGCACATGTTGAGACCCATCCACTGTCAATGATCAAGGGCTATGTAACTGTAGCATATGATTGGTGTTGTTGGCTTGGCTGTGTAGTAAAGGTAGGCATGGAAGCTCGAGTTGTAGAAGTGAATTTCCTTCATCCACAATTGCCTTCAAGTTCATATGGGTATCCACAGCGTCAGGATGTGATGGAGGTTGACCCGTCAGACATACTGACACTTGTGAGCCCCTCAACAGCTACAGGATGCAGATATTACTTAACAGCCAAGGAAGTTGCAGCAGCGACCTGTGCACTTACAGCAAAAGCATGAGTATCCATATAAACTATTACATTTTGTCATAGATACTTTAGAGATGATTTTGTTGTATTTGTGTGTGTAGTGCCTTGATGTATGCATGGTTTACATTGCAATTTAAGTAAGCTACTTGTTCAGATCCCAGAATGATCTTTTTAGAATGAGCACTGCGCATTACTAGTATCAATGATAAGGTATTGGGGCTAGTTGTTTACAGTAGTTACTGCTGTGGCCAAAGTTTTGATAGTTGTGGTTTGGCCACTTAGCAACACCTCTGTGATAGCCACCTTAAAAATGGCTGCCTTACTCAAAAATGTTTGTGGTTCTCAGTGGTTATTAATAATCAACTTTTTTATTTTACATAAATGTTCATTATAATGGAACACATGATATTATAAAGTAAATTGCGCAATTATGAAGTTTCTGCACACAGTAATTATGAGATCTACCTTCAATACCAATTAATAGTTTAACCCTTTCATTTCTCATCAAAATGCTCGACACAGTAACATTGTACTCATCAGGCCCTTCGATTTGGTGCCATGCATGCAACAGTTTTTGTAGTGTGTACCAAGATAAAACACTGCAAAGTAGAGTTTATCAGCAAACTAATCAATTATTCAACGCCCAGTATCTTGCAAACCATTAAGAGTTAAAACAAAAAATTTCATCCTAGCACCTCTTATATAAAGACAAACTACCATAAAAGTTTTGAACATAAAGCTACAACATGGTGTCCATCTCTTTGATGAGAAGATATAGAATGACTCCTTATCAAACCCTGTTGTAACAGCGCACTGTATTGAAAATGAAAGAACCACCTGTACGTCTGCACAATCAGACCAAACTAACTTCAAAACGTAACGTATTAAATTCAGAGTGTGGAATGTAAAGAGTTGTCTTGAGTATTTAGGGACATCCCCCTGCCTCCTCTCTTTACCCCTCCCCCACTTTCTGCCTTCATAAAACATTGAATTGCTCTTACAAGTCACATGGATAAGCAGAACAGGCAAACGGTTTTTCACAAGGTGTCTCACTGCCTCTTGTGCTTCTCCAGATAGCGCCTGTTGGTGACAAGGCAAAACAGGAGATGTAATGTGACTACCCAGACCAGGTGTCTAGGGGTAATGTACTTGAGGGATGGGCCACCTTCATGAATAGGGGGCGTGGCTACTTACCGTCTGGCTTCTGTGACAAGTGCTTTCTTGCGATCCTCCAGGGAGGCGTGTCTCTGAAGGGACAAGCGGCCCTGTGAGGGCTTGGGTGGAGTGGGCGTGGCTTGTACTGGTGGTGTGGACTGGGGAACAAAGGCCACTTGTCCCTCCAGAATGTTGGCAATTGTAACATCTACACTTCTGGTTGTCACTATAGGCCATGTGTGTGTGTGTGTGTGTGTGTGTGTGTGTGTGTGTGTGTGTGTGTGTGTGTGTGTGTGTGTGTGTGTGTGTGTGTTTGTGTGTGTGTGTGTGAAAGTGTGTATAAAGTGATGAATGTCCAGGGGGCACTCTCTTTTGAACACCCACTGAGGTCTCTTCTGATGGCTGCATGGGGTACGTGGGGAAGAACAGCAGACACTTGGAGGACCATAGACTCTATCCCAGGAGGACCCGAACAGGGAAGGGCCGCAAATTCGGCAGCTGTGATCACGGGCCCCAGCACGGGAGGCGTGGCTTGTGCAGGTGACGATGGTCGCGAAGGTGGTGGTGCTAAGGGTTATGGTTGGAGATTGTGAGGGTGACAGCCGCATGTGTCAGTCACCATGTCTCCCCTCTCCCCCAACCACACATACCTGACAGCCATTTTTGGAAATCTGCTGGCGTGATGGTGGAGACAGCCAGGCCGAGGGCGTTAGCTATCTCCTGCTCCACACGACTACACAAACTCTCAGCTGTGTCACTCTCATCACGTTTGTGTGCAACGGGTAGCATTCTAGATGAAGCACACCGTGGCACGGCACATTGCAACTAGTAACCTCATGTACGTTCCCCTCATTGTGTAATTTACCTTATATGGAAAATTGTGATAGGCGATATAAGGGTCCACAGTAAGTCCCACCATCCATTACTTCCAGCAACAGTCTGCCATATTTTAACACAGCAGGGTGATAAGTGTGAAATGAAATGCTACACTGTCTTCTCCACATACACACACACACACACACACACACACACACACACTCACCAGCCTGGGTCCAATGGGTCTTTTTGCTGACAATGCAAGCTGTGGAACTGCAGTTAATAACCAGCCCAACTGTGATGGACACATAACTTACAGGTTGGACTGCCTGCTCAAGAGAAAATGGCCAAGAACTATACACGAACCAGAATAATGAGATGATCATTTTTGACACACCCCTGACAACACCTCCTCCCCAGCCCACCTGAATGGAAGTAGCACAGTAAGACCACTGGTCGGATGGAATTCAGGCTGCACAGCATACGATATGGCCCCTCCCACCTCTTCTGTTGAATGCACATTACATTCAATTTCCATGGCACCCTCCTCTTCCCTCCCCTCGCTATTTTCCCCCCAAATCTTCCGTACCATCAAACTGCGGCCGTTTCCTTGCCTCCGCCACGAGACCATCTCCGTCCTTACACCGGAACGTATGATGTGGGAAGAGCGTCATCAGAAAATTGCCTTCATCCCCCGTGCTCACCTGCAGAGGATACAAAGATTTTTTTTTAAAGACACAAACCAAGAGCGGCATCTCTCTAACACACAGTGGTACAATCGAGAGCGAGGTGGAGCGCAATGTAGTCGATGAAGGAGAGTTTGTTGCCCACGAAGACCTATGCCAGGGAAGTCTGAAACCGGGGACAACTGTTGAACACACAACCACATATTACCTTAGCGTTACGACCTCTGCTCTCGAACCCTGACGTAGTCACCACTACACCCAGCACGGCGAAGAACGCGCGGAGCATCAGCCTTCAGATGGACGTCAACAATACAACGGTTTGAGCACTAGTACAACACGCGCGCGCACACTCGTTAAAAGGACGCACCTCTTCAGCACTCCCTCAGCTACTACGACCAGAATTAAAATCGCCTGCAGCATTAGGAAAACTCGAAAGATGGCCAAAAGCAAACCGAAGGGAAAGTATACGATATACAGCAATCCATTCAGCCCTATGTCAAGTCTAGGCGAAGTTGTGATATTAATCTTCTCATTCTGTTAATTCTTTGTTATGCATATACCTGGTGCGAGCGATGGCTTTATCGAGTATCCTCGACGGCTTGATCGCGGTTTCAACCATAATTTTAATATTATCGGGTATTTGGAACGGTAAATATTGTGACGCAATGTGGGGTCACATGATGATTTGAGCACTAAGTGACAGAGAATAAGTTGACAGAGAATGGGAATTTGTACGAACGACGAGGGTGGTCTGAACACTTCGGTGTGCGTTGCGCTGCCTATAATCACAATCTTCTGGCTCCTGGTTGGCGTCATCGGAGGAGTTGGGGCGTGTTTCCTTCGGACTCCCCACAAGAGGTATACCACATAGTTTGACGCAACACCTCTCATTTCCTTTTCTCGATCTTCCACACAGCACCATTTCAATTGCGATAGTTACTACAGCCGTTTGCTGCTACACTTTGTATCCTTTCATTCAATTTTAAAAATCGTCCGAGTGTTTGCCATTCCGTTCTTCCCTTGACCCGCATACTTCCTAGCTGGCTACTGGCGTTCCTGGCACAGTTGAACCCCCTAGTGAGTCCTGAGGTTGAAAGCGGCATCGTGGGCCATATGAGAACTCAGTGGGGAGGAGCACCGCCAGGCATAAGCAACGAAGTTCTTAAGAAGTGTAAGTTTATTTCTTCATTTCCCGGTGTTCCCTTTCTCTCATGATTTTTAACGTTTCAGGCTATCCCAACTGGTGATTGTGTAACTGAACATGTAGCGTGTACGGTAGTGCTGAAGAATATATCTATTCACGTGTATCTGATTAACATATTCCTTTGTGCATCAATCACAGTGACACACACGCACACACACACACACCTAGTGACAAATAGTATAATAGGTTAATACCATGAGAGAAAAGATGCACATGTGCCACATGTATGCATAAGATCCAAGTTCACTGGGTCACAGGTCTTAAAAGGAACCAACATCTTAAGAATGGCCTGGGGATCTGGAATACTCAGCTGCTCGGGGCGAATCCAAGGGCACGTTCTTAGGAGGACCACGGGAGTCTGACATTGGTTGACCCCTGTGTTACAACAAACACAGCATTAAAACAACTACACCAAAATCACTGCCCAGACCTATCGTTCTGCTGGGGACTAGACCCTCTCTTTGACGGTGGGCTTTGGGAATGCCTGCTTCGCCTCTGACGTGGACTGGGGCTCCTCGAATATGACTTCTTGCGCCTTGGACTGGGACTGCGACTGTGTGAATGCCGTCGTCTGCGCCTCGGACTGGGACTGCGCGAATAGGACCTTCCCCTGCGTCTTGGACTGGGACTTCCCGAGTTGTAGCGTCGCCTGCAACCATAGTTAATTAAAGGTGATGATGATAATGATGCAACCACTAACCGTCCTCCTCCCCGCTCCTTGCCTTTCATTTGATTAGGAGCTGTTGAGATAAAACAAATGCAATTGCATTTCCCCACAACATAAACTAGTGGTATCTCTTGCCTCCCCCCCTCCCACACACACACACACACACTTGCAGTGTCATGTGCACTTCTCACTTTTTCTATCTCCCTCGGCATAATGTATTTCAAGCTCACGGCCATGAAGCTTGTAGCCATCAAGGTAGTGAAGAGCGTCCTCTGCATCCCTGACTTCTTCAAATGTAATGCTGGGCTAAGGAACCACTTGACCCAAACTTAATTTTTCTTGTTTTCCCCCCCAACCACCACATGTCCTTGCAACTACAACATCATCTCAAAATATGATATAGGTTATCATGACCTAATGAGTAACACATAAATACATTTATAATTTTGATACACAGTTTTGATTGAGACACTCTTTGCCCACACAACCTAATGGCCTGGCAGCTGTAACTGTTGACTCTGAACTTGGTGCTATGTAGCTTTTAACTGAGCTCAAAGCTTTTGGTGCTCTTGAACATGCCAGAGAGTAGCCTCTCTTTATCTCTATGTAACGGAGCCTGTACTGTGAGGGGGGCTTTTGTTCTCTTGAATAGTGGACATGCCAGGGATGGGGGGAGGAGGGGAGGCGATTCTCTAACTCTCTATGTACGGAGCCTTTACTTTGCTTTAATTCTGGACTGAGGCTTTTTTTTTCTCTCTCTCTCTCTCTCTCTCTCGAACCTGGTAGTTATAACTCAGACCTTGTCTGTGCCTTGACTGTGGCTTTAGCAGTGCTTAACTATACACCACCGCAAAAAAAAAAAAAAAGGTAACATTGAGAACGCGGAGCATTGCTTTGCGTATAAAAATGCTAAACCGCTTCCCCATACATACACTGGATCTTCAAAGGAACACACACATTCATACACACATAACGCATATGCACATCACACATGCGAAATTAGAAAGCTGCAAGATAGATTTTATGTGGGCTTAATGTCAGCTTCCCTTACCAAATAAAGGATATTGAACATACGCGAAGCCTCGAGGTTCGCGTGTGTAGTAATCCATGGGGATATAAACGTCCTGAATCGGACCATATCTTGAGAAAAGTTGTCTCAAATCGTCTTGTCTGCGATAAAAATATGAGCGTGAACCATTGGTACCGAACCATTTGTCATCACTAAACTGTAACTCACGTTGTAGAAAGGTTCAAACCTCTTACAAAAAGGGAAGAATTAGGGGGCCGTCTGTAACGAGCCATGACATACACGCTTTTACACCCCTTCCGCTTAAATTGTATGCACGTGATGGTGCGATGTAATTAGAATTAGGGTTCTTTTTTTTTTTTTTTCTTCTCTCTCGTTTATGTATTACATCATGCATGGCTGTGCCGTATAGTTACCACTATGCATTATATCACTGATCAGTATTTTTCACATTAGCCTACCATGTAGAATGACGGTGTGTATTATCAGCAGCTATATCAGCAGCTAAGTTAAGCTAACTAGACTGCAGCATTCGCGAGTCAGACCCCATGAATTTATGTGGGAACTGCAACGGCTACAATTAGTGCAGGTACAGGATTGTAATGCGGGGAAAAAACAGGCGGCCGGAGAAAAAAGTCATGTACTTCATTCATTGCCCCAGACTAACATGCACGCACGAAGCTGTGGCGGTCCCTATCTAAACATTTACATCATGCATGCATCATCTTTCTCCAGACAACACTGAGTCTGAGAATTCGTCATGCATATAATCCGACCAACTATCCAGGCCTCCACCTGGACGGTACCATGCATTATGGCATGCATGCAGGCGTATGCTCCGCGTGCATGCCAAAAGCCGATGTTAGTATCGCTGCATGCATATTGTCGTACCTACTTTTCGATTATTGGCGTGCAAATCAAGGAAATTAGATTACGTTTCCCGTACGTATCGTTAATTATTCTGCAGTGATGAGAACTTAAGAGAGGTTATATGATATGGAACAGCTGTGCATGCTAAAGAAAGGCGCGACAATGGGAGATTTGGCGCTTTAGCTTTTAATGACTCCGGCTTTCGGCTGTACCTGCATGGAGTTTCGAAGTGCGCCCACAGCATCTTAGCGATCGCTAGGTGGTTGGTTATAATCATGATTTGCTGCTTAAAAGGGGAAATAATAGATTTTTTCTCGCTCTCTACCTTAACTCTACCTTAATGAACGTGACGTAACGCCCCCCCCCCCTCCCCCATCCAACCCCCCACCGAAGACAACTACTCAGTGTTGGGTACGATACGACAGTGTCAATTGTACCGCTGATGACTGCAATCATCACCACTCATGTCTGGATACGAGACCAGGAAGAGAAAAAAAAGTCTACACGTGATCGTTTTGTTAATTGAGGATCGGGTAGAGCGATTTTGCGCATGCGCGCCGCGTGAAGAAAAAAAAAAAAAATACTGTGCACGTGAAAGAACAATGGCGGGAGTATCTAAAGGCATGACGCTGTTGCCGTACATACTATCACCGGACTGCAGGAAGCATACCGACTGGCTTACCGCTGCGTTCGACGCACACGTCGGAAAGGATATCTCGCTGTCTGAAGACGGCGCACGCGTGTTGCACTGCACGGTGAACATTGGCGGGAACGATCTCTACATGTCAGACCGTTGCGGGCCGTCTTCTCGCGACATAGAAAACGAAAAGGTGTTCGGATTCATGTGTCACTTCAATATGACAAACGAGGAGGACGCCAAAGTGGTATGGAAGAAAGCGCTCGACAGCGGCGCGAAAGTTGCCGTAGACCTAAAGCTGCAGTATTGGGGTGGACTGCATGGTGTCGTGGTTGACCCTTTTGGATACAGCTGGAGCATCCATGTGTTCCCGGGAAATGGAAACACAGCGGAGCCCTAGTTCCTATTCAAATATTGGATGGTGACCTTTGCTGCTGACGATAGCTAGAACGCTAGCCGATCGTGTACTCGTCGTGCGTATATATATATTCCTGAACGCGTGATTTGCAGGAGATCTTTAATGATCACAAGATGCATGATATTACAATGTTAATTGCTTGATATTTAACTACATGTATGCGTTTATAATTTACCGGGAGCGGGGCTCAGAACAGCGTTAATTGCACGTTTTTGGTCTGCAGCGGCGTACCCAGATTCCTGAACATGTTAACAATTTTCACCATACATGAAAATGAATAGTACACGGGTCAATATCAATTATGGAACTGTTGTTTCCGTCTTCTTAAAAAAGTGTTTTCACAGGAACTATATTATAGTACATTATTCATTACTCACAATAAATGTGCGGACTTATAACTAACACATAATACACAAACTTTGATTCAATCTTCGAGATACAATGTTCATGACTGCAGCCAAAAGAATACTAACTCAATACATTTTTCATCATTGTGAGTATTTTCTGTGCTCAGTGGCTGAACCAGCCATTACCAAAGGATATTTGGGTTAAGCGGAGAGAGAGGCCAAAGTGAAATCAAAGCAGCAGGCTTGCCGCAGAGCCAGTTGGAAGCAAGGACGTTTGATTCTCAAGTTCCTCCCTGGAGATGATGAAGTGTAATAATGGTCTCCACCTTTCATATAAGTGCCAGACTGGTGGTAGGTATGTCGATCTGAAGTACAATTCAATGTAGCTGTTTCACCATGAGATAGGTTACAAAACATTCCCTGCATACCAGCTTGATCATGTTGATAAGCTTCCCATCCAAGACCATTCTAGGTGAATGCACCAAAGGACTGATTGCAAATTACATACATGGTTACAATAATAAGAGATCTCTGTGTGTGTCAACGCATGTTTAAAGTCGTTTACTTTCTCAATTTGAATTGCATCTGCTTCAGCCATCAGAAATATGCTGGAACAAACGATTACAATTATGTAATAGTATGTGTCTTTAGTTTTGTGTCATGTTATATGCATGCACATTTTTCCACATGATAAAATCACCGGCTCTTCTTCTTAACGGCACAGTAGTATGCAGTACCAAAGTAAGATTCTCTGAGCAGCAATCAACCACTAATGCCAATGTTTGTCCCTTCAATGTACAAGGACTTATATAGCTTTGGAATCCCGAAATATACAAGTCCCATTAAAAATTAGCTAGGTCTACCTATCTATCTTCTCAGCGGACAGTAAGTATGTCCCTTCTCTGTTCATCATCACAATAAGCTTAGAGGCTGACTATAACCAACCTATGCTCTGCAGTCTGCCTGCACAACTGGAGAAGGGTACAGGCCTAGACTTCTCTAGACCCAGCTGATGTACTGGTCACTCTTCCAACCTGCAGCATTTTGGCAAGCCATTCATCCTCTTAATCTCCAGAATCAGCATGAGGCTTGCACCCTGTCTGAAATGAAAGCATTCAACCAAATATAGTGCCACACTGCTGAGGCAGAACGCAAGGGATTTTGAATTAACCAGATATGCCAGGATGCAAGATGCAGAGATGTGGTGTGGCCCCAATATATCAAACATTAAAGTTTACTTCTGTCACATCAAGTGATCCAGGACTATGAAGAGATGACTGGAAAACTGCAGGCCATCATAGACACTTACAATATGGGCGGGCACACCTTAGGCCATCCTTGAATTTGGTGACAGCAGAAAAAAAAAAAGAGGACATGCCAAAGAAGCAGATTGAGCACAATCATCCCTTTGTACTCACACTCTTTCATTAATATAATCCCAAGGTTAAAAGCACTCTCATTCATATAACAGGTTTGATAAATAGATTGGAAAAGGTCACAACGCAGTATATGAGAATGATTAAAACTTGGATGCACAAAAAGAAAGTTTACAGATTGTACAAATCAATAAATAACCTGGCACACTGCAGTACAGAAACAACAAAAAAAAAAAAAGGAAAAAAACAAAAGGAGCAGTGAAAATATGAATGATTACAATTTGAAGAAATAGTTATATATGCAAATTAGAATAGCATACAAACATGTATGATCATACATAGATGGACATCCTCCTCAAATAGCAGGACCTTTGAACATCGTTACAAGAATAAAATGATCACATTGTGCACACCAAGAGACCCAGCAAGGTTGCTCCAGAGACCATGCAATCAGGAGAGGGTGCGGGTCTGATGGCCAGGGTAGAAGTTGATTGCCCTCGGACGGTCTCCATTCTCCTTGACAAAGCACCTGTGAGTCTGGGTACCAGGTGCCGAATGTACACTGGCCCAACAGTGCTCGCAGTAGTATCTGAGGCAGTGGATGTTTCCGCAGAAGTACGGGGCCAGTCTACCCCCGCATTGTACACCGTGACATTCATCACACATCTGGTCATCTAAAACGTACGGCTTTACTTCCACCTTGCGTGCAAGGCAAGGAAAGTTGGGGCAGTTAAAAGCGACGGAGGTTTTTTAAATCAACTTTCTACCTTCTTGTCAATATCTCCATACGTCACCTGGAAGAACCGACATGACACAGCACTCATGAAGCTGACCCGTGAGGAGAATGTGACACGCCCAGCACCTGTAATGGCAGTGAATAAATGGGCGGGAACAGCTCCCACACAACAATGACCTCCTCCAAAACCTTCCCATACAAGCAAAATGTATGTCACTAATGTGATCCTACATGCAGACCCAGAGATATTGTGGCCCTAATTGGAAATTAGAAGCCTGGGCTCTCCTGGTAGGATATTCATGAATTACATGAATCCTAACTAAAATTTGTATTGGTTTCTCCCAGCCCCATTATTCAGCTACAACAACACACAGGGCAGACCTTTGGGATACTTCAGCTCTGGGTCAACGTCAATGCCTGCATAGCAGACGTTGCCGTATCTCGAGTTGAAGATGTCTGCCAACTCGTGGGCCTTGAGGGGGCGTGGTACACCCCCGATGAAGATGGTCTTTCGGGGATCAATGGGTTGGGAATGGTCCATGATGAAATCGCTGTCTGTTATCTTCCACGGACGAATCTGCACCTGTACACACACACACACACACACACACACACACACACACACACACGAGTGACATGATCAGTTGCAGATGGTTACAGAGTGAGCATGGCATGGTTGTGGATGGTTTGTAGCAGAAAGGCTGCAGCGTTGGAATGGCTTGTAGAGAGTGCCAAGTAAGGTTTACTTACCTTCTTGTTGATCTGAGTGACGCTGGATACAAAGAGGTACAGTTTACCTTCCTCACTGGCACAGCTCTTGACAAGCCGCTGGACAGATGACTCCTCTCTGAAGAGAAGGAATGCATACCCTGCGAGGTGTGAGAGGGAAGCAGTTGGTTTGCGCATGGGGTTACAGCTGTGGTTGACACAAGGTGAAAAAGAAAAGGCTAACCCCTCACTCCCCCCATCCCAACTTTCCACAATCCATGTACAGAGACACTATAGACTGTCTTGGAAACAAATGCAGGGTCGTGCACACATGCTCACGTGCACACATGCACGCACACGCACACACACCCTCCCACACACACACACACACATACACACACACACACACACACACACACACACACACACACACACACACACACACACACACACGTTTTGATACCTTTGGGTGGAAAATACGCTTTGGACTGAGCCTTGTGCGGCCAATCCACAGTGAGGTGACCGTACCGCACGAAGTGCTCCTTGATTTCATCTTGTGCATCGTGAGAGAGAGAAAGAGTATACAGCAGTGGTTAGGTACAGTACCGCCTCTAAAAAATGCAATGCATCGAGGCCACTCGTTAATCCCGGAGAGCTCAATTACCTTGGTCGATATCAGGCGGGAGACCTCCCACGAATACTTTCCTCGAATACATTTCGTGTGCCGGTGGATGCGATCCGGACGGTGTGTTAATGGTAGTAGCGAAGGGACTCGGTGTTCGTGAACCACTGGAAATACTGCGTTCGTCTGTACAAACGCACGAAAAAGGTTAGGCACAGGTTTAAAATACTATCCAGCTGTCGTTCAAACAGCTGCAAAATAAAAACACACACAGCGATAAAATTTCACCTTGCGAGCGTGCCGGGTGGTCGAACCAGCAGTAGTCAAGGGCCGCACCTAGCCTGCTTCGCTCGCTTCTGTTCAACATTTCACTTAGAAGCCTCTCGCTGCTGGAAGGCTGCACAGACAGTTCCGTAAGACCTCAAGCTAGCTTCCTCGCCACACACACACTCACACACACGCACACCTCGCTAAGCTTTCACTTACCTGCCACGGTTTCATGGTATCCAGGGCGCAGGTGAACGAACTGCCAAGCGACATGGCCGATGGTCCCCAAACGCCAAATGGGTCCCTGTTGTGTATCCGAGCTTCCAAAGGCATTGGTGCTGCCATGGTGACAACCTTGTCTGCTTGTACTGTTGGCACCAATCAGAATGAGCCGACAGCAGCTTTCCTCGCAGCCGTCCAGTGCATTGACTTGCAGCAGCTTAGCTTCGCGGTTTTATTATAGCTGAAAAGTGGGAGCTCCGCCTTTAGTTAACAATTAACGAATTATAGCTGGAATGCGTGTAACTAGTAGTGAAAATGTTAACGTTTCGTGTTGAGGGAGGTATTTTAACAAATTCTCTCCTTGCTCCAAAATCCTTGCATTGAAGCTGCGCCTCAATACCAGAAATGGCGACGGTTGTGAGCGCATGAACGGTAATTTTAAAAGTTTTGCCCTGTGTAGAATTTATGTTGCGGACCAGACAACGTCAACGAACCATATCAAATTAACCCATTGACTAAGAACAATGCGCAAAAGAAAACGGAGCAGTCGTAATACATGGCTCGACCGCCGCGGTTAGTATATAATTAATACTTACATGTATCTGTAACTAGGCGGTCTGCGGCCATGTAATCGCCTGATGGGCGCTACTTGAGCCACCCAATGCTAATTACCCGTACATCAGAATTTGAAACGGCCTACGAATGCTATATAGGAGATAAATCCGCATCGCTGATAACTGAAACCAAATGCCACAACCACGAATAATTTTTGAATGCCAACCGTCAATACAAATCATTACATAACGATGGAAAATGCAAATGGTAAGAAAAAAAAAAGCATAAAATACAGTCCTGATATAGTGCTTCAAATGCTCAATACCTGTGTGACATTATGAAGAGACAATGGCGGTCGAAACGCAACTGAAGCGGATACAAAACCAGTAGAATTTAAATTAAAAAAAAAAAAACTCCCATCTTCCCTTTCTCCTTGGCTTGGATCCAAATAAGGAAGCATCAGTGGAACCGCACATGGTCCCCAACATCCTTGAGGAGGGGACGGTGGTTCTGCCAGTTTGGCATGGAGTGAACAGTGGCCCAGCAGTGTTCACAGTAGTACTTGAGACAAGTCATGCTGCCACAGAAGAAGGGAGCTGGTTTGCCATCAGACTGGACCCCATGACACTCATCACACAGTTGACCATCAAGCACATATGGCTTTATTTCTATCTGAGTGTTAGAATTTATTATAAATTATCAATGGTTGCATCACAGCAATCAGCCTATTATTGTACAGTTTAATTAACTCTTTGATTCCAACTATTAACTAGGATGTTTGTATGCATATAAATAGTAAAATTAAACATCAGGAATAATTAGTTATTGTAAGATTATAAAACTTAGACCAGATTTTGAATGTTATATTGGATATGATGCACGATTAGGCCTGCCTAAACTGACACTTAACAACAGTAATTGTCACCTTCTTCTCCATGTCTCCATATGACAGCTGCATGAATCTTGCTGAAACAGCTGCAATATAACTAGAATGAGATGTGAACACCACACATGCTGCCCCTTGAGGTTTGCAAATAGAGAAAAAATGAGGGGGGGGGGGGGGGGGGGGGGGGGGGAGAGAGAGAGATAGATGAAGAAGCAGTAAGTGGCATGATAAGATAATTTCCATCTCCTAACCTTTTGGGTACTTGAGCTCTGAGTCGCAGTCAATAGCCACGAAGGCTACATTGCCATACTTTTCATTCATCACCTGTGCAAGCTCCAGTGCTTTGAGTGGGCGTGGCACCCCACCCACAAATACAGCCCTCCGCTGATCGAGTGCCCTGGAGTCCAGGAGGCACTGGCTGTCTGCAATGCACCAAGGTCTCACCTGTATCTATGGACGCAAGGGGACTATGTCACTTTGGGTACACTGCCTTTCTGTGCAGGTAAGCAAGCCAACATACATAACCAAACGGACCACACCTTCTTCCTGCCTACTGAGAGGGTAGGAATGTGGAGGAAAAATTTGTCTCCTTCACATATGGAGGACTTCAGGATACCGTGCACAGACGTCTCATCCTTGAAGAGAAGAAATGCGTATCCTGTGTGAATAAGAGATGTGTATGACAATTATCTGAGCTTCACATGGCTAGGTGCAAAGGCTAGACATGATGCTGTGATGGAAATCACATCAGAAGCTGGAATTGACAAATGATTAAACATGGGACTGTGTAAGAGTTCAAGCACATGCTTTATTTTAGGTGTGATTTATTCACACCCTCAGAGTACAAGGGCTCCTCTGAAATAAACACCTTGACCCTTCCCAGAAGCGCCTTTACCTTTGGGTGGAATGGATCCCCTTGAATGGGACTTGTGAGGCCAATCCACTGTCAGCGGACCAAAGCGTAGGAAGAATGTCCAAATATCTTCTATGAGGGGAGGGAAAAAATAAATTCCATACATCTCATTTACATGTGGTCAGGATACCTTCTGCAACGTCTTGTGGTAGACCACCAATAAAAACCTTCCTTGAGTAGGTCTCAGAAGGGAACAGGTTAGGAGATGGAAGGCAGGTTCTTGATTTACAAGCAGACACAGGAGAAGCTCTTGTGTTTCCCGGTCCCCTGTCCTCCACTAACGTAATTGGTAAGGAAGTTGGAGGAGAAAGGGGGGAAAAAAGTATAAAACATGTGACCACTCCAAGCAACAGTGGCTCATACAAGTTGGCATTTCCATCTTCAGTGAAGTCATATCAAACGCCCTTGAGCCGCTTGAAACCACACCCGGCCTTGCGTACAACCAGTCAAGCATGCAGCTCGACTTTCTGAATGCGTTGGCGTCTGGCGGTAAATAGCCGCCTAACTGTGTAAGGTAATGCGACAGTATTAAAACACTTGGAAATATCTAAGTTCCGACCACTCACCTCTATGCGGTCAGCAGCTGTCGACATGGGGCTTGATAGGAACGCATCTTCTACGAGGTCCGTGTCGTCTTGGAAAAAGAAGCAACCAGTGGCAGGGGTAGACATGATTCTATCTCGCGTCTGTCTTCCTTTCGCCTTGCACTGAGGTTCTTGAGTGCTTGAAGTGAGCGAACTTGAGCGAGCCGCGCCTGTGCTTGTACTGGAGCGTAGCTGTAATTGTGACTGTCCACACAATGGCTCCGGTTTGTGTCCCCATGAACCTTCACCCCTCAACTCGTCTGAATGGCGTGACCGTTCCTCCATCGTCTCCTTTCTGAAAGGTTGCATCGTGGTGCTGAATTGAGCATTTATCGCATAAAAATAGCACTTCGGGTTCCGGCAGGGAAGCAAAAACCGACTCTCCCCTTTCGCTCGGAAACAGTCTGGACATATCATTACGCCGGCGAGGTCGCTGTGGTCCGAATCGTTCATTGATTACCCTCAAAGTCAAAGTTCTGATTTAATCATACGGTCATACAACTTTTTAGCGTTCAAATCGTTCTTTAGTTTTTAGGATTAAATAATGCCGAAAAATGGTTGGTTACCATGCCAGTCTGGCTCGAGGTGAGAAATGCGTGCTTCGCGACGCTGCTGCATTCAATTATAAGCTCCGCGTGGTCTATAATTAGAACACATTACGTTACGGTTTTAGTATTTAACTTTTGATAAAACCAGCCTATGTGCAATTGAACAGTGAACCCCTTAAAACATCCCCTTCAAATGCTGATAACACTTGCTGGCTTCCATTTAATCTAGGTTGTATGGGAATTAATCAAAAGTGTCATCCAGCTTGGATCTATGCTTCCTTGCTTTCACTGCTGGCACATGACATTCACTGCTGGCACATAGAGGTGCATACATTGGAATGGCAATTCCTTATTTACAATCCCTAGTATCGATATTACCTTGGCCTTATCCATATCATCTCAGGAGTACATGCTTTAGATGGAGTGTGGGTTATGAAACAGGACCTCGGTATTGTGCTACAAGAGTCAAATTCATTGCCTGAATTGTCCGCCACCAACATTGTCATGTGACCATGAAAGATTTCTATATAGAATAAGTTATTAATAAGTGCACGTGACCACGGTCTAGAGTTGTCGATAAATAGAATGGACTCGCCTGTTGTGCGTTCGCGAACGAACACGTTAGCAGAGTAAGTGGGCAATACAATGTTACCGTTCAGAGTTAAACAAAGAGAGGCTCTCCCCTTCCAGTCGAACATGCTGGGTGTGTTTTGGTACGGACGAAGACGAACTTCACGATGACTGGACCAGCCCATGTCGTTGTTGTGGTGCCACGAAGTGGGTCCACCAAGGGTGCCTTCAAGCATGGATCGACCAGAAACAACAGGGCTCATGTTCGGCCGAGGTGGCCTGTCCGCAATGTAAATTCTCGTACCGCATTCAATACACCGGGACAAGCCAGCTATTGCTTACCTTATACGAGTTCGGTAACAAAATTGTGACCAGTTTGTCTCCCATGGTACTGGCCGGAATGACAGCCTCAGCACTATACTGGGTCTCATTCAGTTACGGCGTTTTGGCCGTTACAGTTGCCATGGGACGAGACGAGGCTGTCGAACTCGTCCGTAGTCCGTCGTCATCATACGTCATACCCTTATTACCCCTTGTCCCTTGGGGCCTTTTTGGACTTAAAATGTTGCGTCCTGAGGTAAAGCTTCTTAAGTTATGGTATGGTGTTGTCTGCCCGGTGCTTCAGAAGGTCTATATAAAGGGGACTGTACCGGTACAACAGAACTCATTTTCGTACACCCCTACGCATGTGGCTCCAGTTCCTTTCATCTCCAGATGTGTGATGAGTGCACTTTGCATGCTACCTATCTCGTCTGTCATTGGTGAAACTCTCTTTAGTTTTCTGAAGACAACTAGATTGAGAAGGACATTACTGGTAAGGCTTTTATATGTTGTTTTGAGTGTTTTTTGTTAACTTTGCTGTCATCATTTAATCAGGGCTTTTCAGCCTACCTCATTTTAGGTATAAGTGTGAAGTTATATTTGGAGAACTACAGGGCTCGTCATTATGCCCAAAGGCCTGCAGAGGCTGGTCAAGTTTGACTTCCATTTATCCTCCCCATCCCTTTATTTGGTCACGTTTTAAAGAAGCACTTCCGCTTGCTGACCAAATTTTTTATTTGCATGCCCTTGTATCTGCTGAGCTGTGTTCTAATACCGAATTAATCACAGGGCTATTTGTGCGCATTCATTAAATATCACATGTCCACAGTAACTCCAGCCTTAGCTATTTTCGCAATACCCGTGGTCTAATTAATGCCTCCAAAACATTGAGACGCTTTACTATGGCCAATGTATTACTTATCGACCGACTGGATAGAATATTGACCGTTGTGGCTCCTCTTGGACTTACTAGTGCTACCATCACCGCCCTGTACTATGTGGCATTCTCCTACGGCCTGGGTGTGGTAGCACTGGCTATCGGAAAGGACAACACAGTTAGGGTGGTCACTGGTCTGCCGAATAGTCCACTTATTACAGTGGTAGGGTTGCCCTTAATTCCAGTTGGACTCGTTCTTCTTGAACTCTCAGACGTGGAGGGGCGGTAAGTAACGGCTTTTAAAGTGGTGGGTTTAACATTCACTGGTTGATATTTCCCGTCGTTTGCTTCAGAGTGCTTATCTACTGGAGGAGTAACGTCTCTCCAGCGCTCTCGACTCTCCCGGTGTTGGGGAAGGTATTGAACTGGTTGTGGCCAACTCCTACTCGTGTGCCGCGTAATACCACCCAATCGGACCTAGGAGGTGCGGTTGACTATCTTGCTAGAAGCATGTCCGTAGGATTGCTGCTACCGTTTGCTGCCTACTACGTTGGAAAGTTTTGTTTTAAGTCAACCGAGAGCGGAGCGAAACGAATGCTCCTAGTAAGTATATAAAAAACTATTTTCCTCCCTGTTTAATTTAAATTTATTCTGTAGGGTGGATTATTAATTTATGGATTGAAGTCGCTGGTGTTTATGTACTTGAGACAGCAGCAGTTCAGAAGGCAAGGCTTTAGGAGAGTAGCGGACTACGACCCAAAATCAGATCCACAGTACCATAGAAGACAACCAGAAGCCGCACCCTTACATTAGTTGTTATGGTTGAATGTCATTAAACAAACGCCATCTAACGAACATAAAAAGCTACAGCTACATAAAACATAAGGTATGACGACATAAATAACGGACACAGACATAAGCATAACGTTTGCATGTCGTATGTATGGGGAGGGCGTGGCACGCAAAGGTGCACACTTCATTTCAACTTGGAGGACCGCGTAGCTCGCTTAGGTATGGTAACGGTAATGAGCTCACTACGGTTCTCTTGCTGCAAAACAAGTTCAGCTGTCTGACTGGGTTTGGAAGATCTGTTAACCCTCCTTTGTTTAGACACGGTTTCCAAGGCAACATTACCATTATCCTCAGGTATCACGTCAGCATCCACTGGCTTACAGGATCGGGTTGACGTGGACTTAACATTTGAATGTTGTTCAGTCTTGCATTTCTTTGCATTGGGAGGCACCTCCAAGACATAGGTGGTTTGCTCAGCACAGTTATCATCCTGCTTGCAAGACCTCAAATCTCTCCTTGTCTTCCTGCCATCAGAGACACTTGTGTCCTGCTTGACCCTGCTATTGCCTTTCTTCCTGTCAAGAATGACATCAGTGCTCTGTCCAATTACAGACGCCATTTCATCTTGTGGCGAAACTTGAGCAGTTGCCTTAGTTTGTTTGGAAGACCGTGTGACCTTCTTAGGTAGCTCGTCGACTGATGCATCGATCTTGAGTTTCTTATCTTGAGGATGCTGTGAAGAAGCATTCTCTTCGGCACACTCCTGAGGCAAACTAATAGCTAGCTCTGCTTTCTTGGAAGAGCGCTTGATCCTCTTGGGTTCAACGGTAATGGTGTCTGGTTTAGGCTGCTGCGTCTCCTGGTTGGATGTCACAAAACCAATGCCTGGTTTAACAGGAGTAACCATAAGTTGTTTAAACGACCGAGTCGGCCTTCTTGGTTTGCTATTTTGAGGATCCACTTCAATGATTTCAGTACTTGGAGGGATGACAACACATGCTTCAGCCTGTGCAGCTGGCACAGGTACTTCTTGTTTCAATAATCTAGTGCTCCTCTTTTGCTTGTCTGGTTGCATGTTAGCCTCCTTTGCTCTAACCCCTTCCTCACACTTGTCAGAGTCCTGCTGTTTTTGAATACTTCGTGTCTCATCAGATGCCAAAGTCACTGCAGATGGCCCGGGTTGTTCTGGGATTGCCTCCAGGACTTTGCCAACAGTCTTAGTTCTTGCAGCCTTCTTTCTTCTCTGTGCATCTTCAACTGCCAAAGCAGCTTGCAATGGTTCCTTGGTTGTGACACCCTTCTCTTCACTGTCTCCAGCTGTTTGAGCTGAGACCTGTCTAACACTTGAGCGAGTCACCCTTCTAGCACCCATACCTAGGTCAGGCGACCCAACCTTTGGCTTTGTCCTAGTGCACCTACCGCGAGCATTTGTTGCAGGTCTACTGCGGCCAGCCCTTACAGCACTAGATTTAGTTGGCTTGTCATCAATACCCAGCTGAAAAAGTGAGGTGCCGACCTCTGTTTGTGGGCACACAAGAGGAGGGGGAGAAGGAGGAAGGGTTTTAGCCGGTGCTGTCTCCACGTGACTTGCAGAGAACTCCACCTTGGAATTGGGATGTAAGACATGTATTACTGACAGGTTGACACCCCCTTCAGTGCCCTTGACAAATTGGTTGAAGCTGAAGGCCATTGGGGATGTTGGGGCTGCCATTCTCCTCTTCTTGGTGGGAGGGGCTGGGGGAGGGGTCTCAATGGCTTCATCTGTAGCATCAATGGCCCTCTTGCGAGCTTGTTTTACAGCTGGGAGCATGGAGGTTGCAATCTTCTTGGGTGGGATAGATTTTTTTCCCAGCTCAGGCACTTTTTGAGCCACATGCTTCAGTGCAGTGCCAGCTTCTATCTCCTTCCTTAGCTCAACCGGCAATGCCAACTTTGTCTTCTTCAGCTCGACACCTGATTGGATCTGTGCGCGTAGAGGATATGGAAGGGATGATCTGGTCTGGCGAAGCAAAGGTTTTGAAACAATTTCTGCTTGCAGTTGTGGGGGCATGCACTTCTTAGTAGCCCTGAGGTTCACACCCTGCACAATTTTATCACGAATGGCAGCTGGTAAAATCTTTTTAGTAGCACGTAGAGCAGTTTGTTTCTCTATAGCACTACGGATGGTAGCAGGTAGAGACTTCTTATTTGTAAAAAGCACTGTACCTGCTTGGATAGCTTCTTGTAGCTCAACTGGCATTGAGCGTTTGGTCTTCTTAAGCGATGGCTGGGTTTCAATATCCTTCCTAACAGGAGTGGGCATTGATTGTTTGGCTTTCTTAAGCGATGGTCGAGCTTCAATGTCCTTCCTAACAGGAGTGGGCATTGAGCGTTTGGTCTTCTTAAGCGATGGCTGGGTTTCAATATCCTTCCTAACAGGAGTGGGCATTGATTGTTTGGCTTTCTTAAGCGATGGTCGAGCTTCAATGTCCTTCCTAACAGGAGTGGGCATTGACCGTTTGGTCTTCTTAAGCGATGGCTGGGTTTCAATGTCCTTCCTAACAGGAGTGGGCATTGAGCGTTTGGTCTTCTTAAGCGATGGCTGGGTTTCAATATCCTTCCTAACAGGGGTGGGCATTGAACGTTTGGTCTTCTTAAGCGATGGCTGGGTTTCAATGTCCTTCCTAACAGGGGTGGGCATTGAACGTTTGGTCTTCTTAAGCGATGGCTGGGTTTCAATGTCCTTCCTAACAGGAGTGGGCATTGAGCGTTTGGTCTTCTTAAGTGATGGCTGGGTTTCAATGTCCTTCCTAACAGGAGTGGGCATTGAGCGTTTGGTCTTCTTAAGCGATGGCTGGGTTTCAATGTCCTTCCTAACAGGAGTGGGAATTGAGCGTTTGGTCTTCTTAAGCAATGGTCGAGCTTCAATGTCCTTCCTAACAGGAGTGGGCACAGCAGATTTTTTAGTCTTTTTCAACGATGGCTTTTGCAAAATAGCATTGCGAAGTGGAGTTGATAGCATCAATCTTGTCTTACGCAAAACCGGTTTCATCCTTATAGCCTTGCTCAAGTTGGGAGAGCCCTTCTGGTCTTACGAAATACAGGAGTTGCCTGAATCTGAGCACGAATAGGTGTGGGCAGTGACTGTTTAATGTTTTTTCTAAGCTTAGGATTTGCCTCAATCTCATTTTTCAATGGAGATGGTAGGGCATGTTTAGTCTTCCGTAACAAAGGCTTGCCCTCAATGCCTCTCCTCAAAGGAGTAGGCAAACCTCTACTGGTTTCAGGTACCATTTCACTACTTCCACCCACATTGTGCTCATCACTCTGACTTCCCTCTACTTGTGAGCTGTCCATATCATCCTCATCCTCAAAGCCAGTCATTGAGTACTCCACATTGGGCTTCTCATACCTCTGATCCTCTTCAATGTCTTCACTGTCTTGCGTACCCTCATCATCTTCTGTATCTTGGGTACCTTCATCTTCTTCTGTGTCTTGAGTACCCTCATCTTCTTCTGTGTCTTGAGTACCCTCATCTTCTTCTGTGTCTTGAGTACCTTCATCTTCTTCTGTGTCTTGAGTACCCTCATCTTCTTCTGTGTCTTGAGTACCCTCATCTTCTTTTGTGTCTTGAATACCCTCATCTTCTTCCGTGTCTTGAGTACCCTCATCTTCTTCCGTGTCTTGAGCACCCTCATCTTCTTCTGTGTCTTGAGTACCCTTATCCTCAGTACCCTCCTCAGCACCCTCAGTCTCCTCCTCCTCCTCAGTGCTTGAGACAATCTCAGGTTCAGTTAGCACAGAGCAGTCTGTACTGGACTGCCCAGGACTTGGCTTTGTAGTATGAGAGAGCAGTGTGGGCAAGGATCGTCGCATGCCACCAGGAAGTTTACCAGCCTTTATTGGTGTTGATGGAGGTAATTTCTTGTCAAAGAACTCTGGTGAGAGGAACGGGCCAAAAGACACACTCTTTCGTGTGCTTTTTCGCAGGGTCTCATTAATGGAGGCAGGCTCCAGTTTTCTCTTCTGAGGAGAGGGTGTGGCAATAACCTCCTCTTCCTCAAGAATGGAAACTAAAGAGGCATTGCGTAAAGACTGCCGAGAAGTCAGCTGCTCAACAGGGGTGCATACATGCTTTTCAGCAGAACCAGTGGCCTTGAAAGAATATGATAAAAATAAAAGATTAATCGAGCAAGGAAGTGGCTTACTGTGTGCTTTGGGGTAGACACTACTTCTTCCTGCTCTGGAATGGAGACAAGAGATGATCTTCTTCGTGAGGCTTGCTTTGTAAGAGAGAGTTGGCGAGGTATAACCGGAGTTGGCACATTCTCCTTGCTTGAGTTTAGTGCTGTCTTTGAAACCTTTAGCAAGTAAAATACAGACACTTTAGCAACAGCATTTGTGTATGCACAACAAATACATTATTATGCAGCTCAGCACACATGTACACCAGAGTGAGAGAAAAAAGTTTAATGACTGGTACTAAGTAAAAAAAAAAAAGGATGAAATAGTTACATTTTTTGGAGTGGCATTCTCCTTTCCACGCTTTGCAGAGTCTGGTGATTTCAGCTTTTGAGGCGTCTCTGATGAAGCCTTTTCTTCTACCTGCGGATAACTTGCTGTAAAACCGTGGGTGAGGGAAGGCAGTTCTGCACTTACAGTGTTTTGCGATGCCTGCAGCGGACTTAGGACGCCCGCACTGTACTCAAAGCGAAACGAACAGGTACCGACTTTCAGGACATCTTTGTTGCAAATCAAAGCTTCGTTGTGGACGGCCGCACCGTTTAAATACACAGGTGCGTTATCAACAAGACTGGACGTGTAAACCTGCACAGCAAAGAAAATGCGTACCATGTAGGACGAGATAAAAAAAGAGCTCACCTTTCCGTCCTTGGCGACCCGTAGCGAGGCGTGCCTTGCAGAGACACTCGGTACTTGTATTCTGAAGTCACAGCTCTCATCTCTAAGGGTGACGCCGCAATTATTTATACAAGTAGCAGATTGGCACAGCAACTTTCTTTGCGCGAGTATAAATACTATAAGTAAAACTTACTTTCCGAGAATCACAACAGAATTTCTTTTCAGAGTTGAAAAGTTACCATCGCCACCGTTTCGCTTAATGTGGATAAAGCTACAACACTCTTGCGAGTCCGAACTCATAGCTGATTCTGGAGCGCGCCTATATTCAAAACAACCAATCACTATATCAGCTCGTGGTGACGTCACGACACACCCAGTCATTAAAGCCGGTCTGTTACGCGCTGCTCCCAAACGTAACCGCCATTGTTTTTGTTAAGCTATAGTCCATCAACACGAGAAACCATGGACCGGCTGGTGGATAAAATGTAAGGTCGTGCTCAGTATTTCA
>OY811986.1:5609237-5719237 GCA_963681505.1 Eunapius fragilis | reverse complement strand
ATGGGAATGACGATGGGGGGTAATGCTGGCTTCGGCATGGGAATGGGACCCACCATGATGACCCCCAGCGTAGGAATGGGAATGGGTAACCCTTACATGACCCAGCCGGGGGTGGCCCCCATGTATCCAGGCTACCCGGCCCCTGGGGCTATGCAGCAGGGAGTGCCCATGATGGGTTATCCAAACTACAGACCACCGAGACCATGATGTGATTTATGGACTCCCTGCAGAGGGGTTGTTATGTAGGGTGCTATAGTGTGTTGTGTTTATCTTTTTTTTTTTTTTTCTTCTACATAAATATGTGTTGTATACCGCCAAAACAAAAAAGTAATTATATTAACTGAAATTATTTATTTTGTTTAATTAGCAAGCGCAATATATATGGCGCTGAACGAAGAGGTTCTAGAAACGGAGGGAGATGAAGGTAATGTGGGGGTACATCCGAAGAGGGAGCATCCCCTCTATAAGCAAATCGCAGCAATGAGTGGTACCATAAATGCAATGACTGATAGCAGAAGGAGAGAGGAACTCGCGCAGCTCCATCTGTGTAACAGGTAAACCTACCTTTTTTCTATGGTGCGTAGTCTTTATAGCACCGCGACATTATTTAAACTCAGAGGCTGTCCTGAAGTCATCTTGAAGCGCTTGAAAAACCATCTGAGAACCAAATTGATCCGTGCCGATGTTACGGCACCTAGGGAGCTCGCGGCGCAGGTTGACACAAACCCAATGGGGCTCAAGTATCTATGTATTCTGGATTTCGAAGCTACTTGCGAGGAAGTCAACCCTCCAGACTACATTCATGAGATAATAGAGTTCCCAGTTGTCCTCCTGAACTTGCAGACCCTCAAAATAGTACGTTGAAAACACCCTCCCGTCCCTTTCTCCACCCAGTCAGTGTGGGATAAGAGTTATTGTGTGTGTTGTCAACTTCAGGAGGCAGAGTTTCATTCCTACTGCCGGCCATGGCTGCACCCAAACTTGTCTAAGTTCTGTACCTCTCTGACTGGCATTACACAAGTATGCTGCAAAAGTTGAGCATGCACGGACCTGCTTCCATACACCCTCTCCCTCCCTCTTTCCCTCCCTCCCTGTAGTCTCAGGTTAACACTGCTCCGCAGTTCACCGATGTTTTAGCGAAATTTAATAGCTGGCTGGACGAGAGAGACCTAGGAAGTGTACACATGTTTGCTGTAGTGACAGACTGGTGGGTTGTGAGAGCGATCGCTGGAAGGTGATATTGGTGCCGCTCTGTCCCACTCCAGCCCTTGGGACATACGGGACTGTATCTTCCCTCAGTGTGCTCTCGCCAACGTGGTATTTCCGAAGTACATGATCAGATGGATAGATATGAGGAAGATGTTCGGAAGCTTCTATCAGGCCGCGACGGGGAACCTCGCCACGATGCTGCGGAACTTGGACATGGAGTTTGAAGGGCGGGAACACTGTGGTCGAGATGATGCTAGGAACATTGCCCGAGTGATGACCCGATTGATTGAGGATGGATGCGTGCTCAGGTACAACAGAGCGCTCTCTCAGCAAACTGTGGTTCGATACGGAAACGGGTCGGGGCGGAGATGAGTTCGACTCGTGAAAAAAGTTTATACACGTGTACCGGAAAACAATCAAATGACAATTCAAGCGGTCCGCCGCTATGTAATAGAGCGCATAATTTGTGGAAAAAAATAAATCATTTGAATCATGAGCAAGGAGGAAGTATCGTGCGTGTATCGAAGCCCTCTCGGCCCAATCAAATTAGTGGCGAATTCCGATGGCATCTGCGAGGTCAAATTTCTATTCGGAGAACATATGCACGGTAGCAGGACGCGGGGAAGTGCGGAATCTGAAGGCGACTTAGGCGAGCATAAACGACCGACAAGTCCACCGCCTCTGGAGCTCGCCAAAGGAAACTCTGACAATTTGCGACATCTCAGAACGTGCGGCACCTGGCTTGACGCTTACTTCAACTGCAAACTTAGTAAAGACGTCATCAAACCAGCCCTCGTGATTCCACATGAAAGTAAAAATTTCCGCATGATTGTGTGCTTTCCTATATAACCGCTGCTGTTCTCATAACCCAGGCGACTTCTTCAACACTGTATGGACTGCACTAGTTAGCACCGCTATTGGAGAGACCCTCAGCTATAAGAGCCTGGCCAAGTTGGCCGGTCGACAGAACGCGGCGCGCGCCGTCGGTAGGGCTATGAAAAGCAACCGCCTACCAATACTAGTGCCTTGTCACCGAGTAGTGAAAAGCAACCAGTGTGGTATTGGCAACTACTCCGGAGGTGAGGGCGAAAAAACCAAACAGTGGCTCCTGGATCATGAGAAAAAGATGACTGAGCACGTTACATCAAACACCGCTAGTTGATTTCCTAGAGTATTCGCGTGACTTCGTGGGAGGGGGCTGCAGTGCAAAGTTGTAATCCATTTCTTTTTCAATCACCTCTTGAATTTTCTGGTCCAAATTATTTAGTGTTATGTAGCCTTTGCTTTCATCCTATATTCGCGTAAAAAGAACCAAAGTTATTTATTTTTATTTTAAAGTTAAAGTATTTTTAAAAATAACGTCACTGACCCGTGCTACAACCACTTCTGTGATCTGCCTCTGGTGCAGCTTCGATTCCCATGCTCTTCTCGCTTCATCTCCTTGTTTTCTTTTCTCGGCGACTTCTTGCATTCGTTTCTTTTCAGTTAACTCACTACAGGGCGGGTACAATGTATACCTAGGTGTGCCTTAAATCAAGAACATACCGCCTTTTTGCCATCCTTTCCAAGTCTTCCTTGTTTTTTTCGAGAGCCTTTTGTTCCATCGTCTTCTCTAAACGCGCCTGTTCGGCTGACTGCGCGTTGAGAGCCTGTTGCTGCACCATTTGCCTTTTCAACCACTCTTCCCTGAACTGCTTACGAAGTACGCTTAGTTCCCTCCTAAACTTTCCATACGCCTCCGCTTCCTCTTTCGGTTGCTTGTAGTTCAGTGCATAGAACCTTGCTTGCAGTAGCAGACCGCAATACCTGTCTGACTCAAACACTCTGAGACGTCCACACAGAGACATTTACTCTTCTATTAACCAATAAAAATTAATGCGCACATAGAATAATTGGCATAGAAATGTCTTAACATCAAACACATTCCAAGTAGTGAAGATCAGATTGAAGACGAAAACAACAAAAATCAATTAGACCCAATGTTATGGAGTGTAAGGAGGAGGTTGGATAGGGGGAGGTGGTCGATGGGGAGGTGCTTCCTCCACACCACTTGATCTTGCTTCCGTATCACTAGGGGCAGACTCAGGTTCACTAGAAGTGAAATCTGAGGTGTCTATTAGTGTGTACGCGGGAGGCGACTCATTCGATACTGGTTGGTATCTGGGAGTTCTCGAGGAGGACCTTTGCTGTCGGCTGCAAAGGGAGTAGATGAACACATAGTACATACTGCTCAAACATAAGTAAACAACACAGAACACGTGCATAAACACACAAGGACACAGAACATACATACATAACTTCCCACGAACACAATCTTATACTAACTTCAGCCAAAGTCGCATGGCCCTTCTCCTATCTGCCAGCGACCTTCCACACAGCAGGTTGAAAGCCGCGGCAGTGAGGCTGAACACCCCAGCGGCAAGAAAGATGTAATAGGCATAGCCAAAGTGAACCACAGCATCCTCTGGGAGGCAGCCATCTTTGTCATTACTCTTAGCAGGTAAAGTTTCCACAACAGCCAGCCATAGACCAGCGACAAGTACGATGCATAACACTGTGTGGTGGCATAGAGTGAAAAATAAATAAATAAAAAAACACGTTTGCATCTAGCTCAAACCCCCCCCCCCCCCCCTTTCCTTTCTTTGCGCCTACATGAGACAATGTTGAAGACTGCATAGTGTCTCAGGAAATCGGCCCTCTCCCGCGGGTAGCCTGCGCTAATCATCACCGCCACAAGGGACGACAAGATGGTGAGTACGGATATACTCAGTATGCAAGACACTAGAATTTGCTGTGCCGTAGTGTAATAGTCCGCCACTGCGCCAGAGCAGCAGGGAAAAAAAAAAAAAAGGAAGAAAGAATAAAAGGAGGAAAGCAAGAGACAACTCTTGTGCATGGTGTGGTATTTTATTTACACACACGGCAGCCCTTACATCCCAATGTTGGGTGGTTACTTCTGATGACCGACGTGAGTGCAAATACGTAGTTACAGTCGCTAGTGTCAGCTGTGGCCCACTCCTTCAGAGCCAGGGCCACTATTAGTACCGTGCAAGAAATGACACTAGACACGATAGATAGAATGTGGCGCTCTCTCGTGGGAACGTTGGGGTCCTGCCATTGCAGTTGCTGTCGCTGTCGGCGACGAAACCAGTTGAAGTTCACCATCCTAGGACGTAATGTTTGTTCCGTGTTCACAAATCTCCCAAATAACAAAAAGAAACCAAAAAAAAAAGAAATGTTAGACTCTTTGTTGCCAAGTCGGCATCTGCTCACGTGATCAGAGATTAGTTTTTAAATATCTTTTTTCGCTCCTAGCAACGGGCCTAGAGCAACAACTGACGTACTTGCATGTCTGCAAGTGCTATGCTCGGTAGCAACGTGTCGTTGCAGGGACTTCCGCACTCCACCACGGATATTCCAAAAGAGTATCACAGGAAGCTACTAAAAAAAATAGCACAACTAACAAAGGTGGTGAAAGTTATTTTTACGAAGAATATAAATGTGACATGTTTACATCGCACAGTGACAAAACACATACTAGATGACACTCGGTCTCCACCACAGGTCATTTACGTGCTTAATACGAAGAACGATGAAAACGATGATTTTGTGCAAAGCATCCGGGCCCAGCATAACGCCGAGGTCCTGAAGTTATCAAGCGACTGGTTATCAAAGTTGGAGCACGCTCAAGAAGAGTGTCGGTCCCTCAAAGAGGCGGGAGAGAGAAGAACGCAGGACGTCGCTAGAGAGCTCGAGGTGGTGAAATGCGAACGGGACAACCTCAAATCTTCCGAGGTGTGCAGATCAAATACCTGTAGTTAATTATACTCTGTTCGCCTTCATCTTTCCTTTAACTATTTTTCGCTTCATTCCTTCCCTCCTTATATATAAAAAGCTCCAAATGCTGCAGCTGCAAGAGCTGTCTTCAAATCAGATGAAAGAACTAGGAAACCAGTTGAACCAGCTGAAGAGAGAGCACGCTGCCAAGGTGGAAGAGGTTTTGGCGCTGCAGTCTAAGCACACTGGAACACTAAAGGCAGCGCAGGCTGCACACAAGCAGGAGCTAGACAACCTTCGCCTGGTGCTCTGCGGGGAGAAGGAGCTCGTCGAATCGGAACTTGAGCGCACGAGGAGGGTTCATGTGGAAGACATGGGTGCCTTAAAGCAGCAGTGGGAGTCCAGGGTTCAGTCATTGGAGAATGCACTGCTTGCGGCAGAAGGGAAGAAATGGCAGGAGAGGCTGGAGGCGGTGCAGCGAGACACTGCAGAGAGGGAGAATGCGCTATCTCACAGAGTGTCCCAACTGTCTACCGAACTGAGAGTGACAAAGGACAGGTTGACCCTATCCGAGCAGAAGGTGAGGGACCTGGAGGCGGGCTCCGAGGAGCGTAGCGGCACCCTGGCCGGCCTCCAGTCCAACCTTGCGGATGCGCAGGACCACGCCAGGTCTCTCCAGAGCGCCCTCACCTCACTGCACACGGAGCTGAACATAGCAAAGGAGAAGTACAACCAACAGTGTGCTGAGATGCTCAAGATGTCAAGTGAGTTGGTCTCCTTATGTTTCAGCTGTCATGGAGAGCTTCCTCGGTTTAGACACCATAGGGAAATTGGAAGGTCTTCGTGTTTGCAGCGTGGGGGAGATTGAAAACCACAAGTCGTCAATTTCTGAGCTGAAGCAGAGGTTGTCATGGCTGGAAATGGAGAGAGAAACATTGGCCAGTTCTCAGAAGGCATCGGAACAAAGCCAACTGAAAATCAAGAATTTGGAGAGGGTTAGTTATTATGAGCCTATGTAACATGTCCATAAAGGTGCTACAATACTTTTGAAAGGTGCTAAAATACCTTTGAAAGGCGCTACAATACCTTTGAAAGGCGCTACAATACTTTTGAAAGGTGCTACAATACCTTTCAAAGGTGCTACAATACCTTTCAAAGGTGCTACAATACTTTCAAAGGTGCTACAATAATGTGTTGTTCTGACTTTATAGGAAGTGGGCCGTCTGATCAGAGAGAAGCAGGAGTTGCACACACAGTACGCACATGAGATCGAGGCAGCACACAGCCAACTGAACGAGAGGGAGCACCAATTAGAAGCAGAACATGTAAAGGCTTTGCAGGAAATCAAGGCACAGCAGCTAGAAGGTTGGTCTGGTTGGATGATAGGATCGTGGGCTGGTCAATGGTTAATGACTCACATTAGCTGTGGTATTGTGGTACATGTATCAGTGGCGTTGGGTTGGGGCAGCAGGTGGCTGTGGGTGCAGCAAGTGGCACCATTGGGCTGGGGGGGGGGGGGGGGGGGCGGTGGTGGGACAGCAGGTGCACACGTGAGAGGCCCCAAACCGTAATGAATTAATTACTAGTAGGGGTGTTGCATGCTTACATGAACTATTGCAGCTTTAAAACAAATTGTATCTATGCGCATATGGTTCTCTTTTTATTGCCATTTCAGCATCTGCTGCAGCATTGAAGGATAGGGCCAGTGAGATTGCTTCCCTAAGGAAGGAGTTGGAGGGCAGGGCAGAGGTGAAGATGGCTACTGTTGTGGAGAAGCACCAGACGGAAGTCTGCAGCCTTCAAGGAGCCCTGGCTGAGAAGTCAGCACAGCTGGCTTCAGCCCTGAGCAGCTTGGAGAGGGTAAGGAAGGAAGTAGAAGAGAAGAAGGATGGACTGGGGACTGTCTCCAGTCACATGAAGAAGCTAACACAAGAGCTGGATGGGGCCCGTCTCGAGGTTGAATGTCTTCAGAAGCAGCTGGCAACAGAGAAGCTTGAAAGCGAACGTCTCAAAGTATGATAGTGGTGCCCAGACCTTACACCAATCTCATTCATATCTCAGCTCACCCTTAAGGAACTGAGAGACGACCACATAAATGTCATAGGTGAACACAAAAGAAGGATGGATAAGGTCCAGGCAGACCTGACCCACCAACTGGAGGAGCATTGGTCTCAAAGGCTGAGGTGGGTGGAGTTAGCTTTGATGCGTCCCCTTGTGTGCCCTTCATGTGTGTTGTGTGTGTGTGTGTGTGTGTGTGTGTGTGTGCCAACCTTCCCTCAGAGAAGAGTGTGGCGCTTTGAGAGACGAATTGGCCCACCGGCACAAAGAGGACATGGTCTGCGCCCTTGCAGAGCTTAGTACCCTCAAGGACCGAGCCATGAGGGATGCCGTCACACTTTGGAATGACGAGCGCAACAAGCTTATGGACCAGGTAAGCAGTCTGAAGTGGGGTTCAGGTTGTGTGGGGGGGGGGGGGGGGGGGGAGAAGGAGGAGGAAGAACACTTGAGATTGCTTTGTTATAGGTGGCATCTCTTGAGAAAAAATTGGACAGCGTTCAGTGCAAAACGCAACTCTCCCTTGAGAACGTAAGGACTGCTTGCGATGAGCAGGTGGCCTTTATGAGGAGGGAGATGGAGGCAAGTGCTGCAATACACGAGGCAGAGGTGCAGAGACTGGTGGACTCCCACAAGCAGGAAATTACTGCCATCAGTGACCAGCATCAGACCCAAACTGAGGCACGTCTCTTGTGTGGAAGTGGCTGCCTTTACCTTCTGCCTACCCCCTCCAAAAATATAGGCGATACGAAAGGGACTGTTGGATGCTCACGCCAATGAGCTTCAGCTAGTCCAACAGTCTAATTTATTGTGTATTAAGACATTGCAGGAGGAATGGAAAAGGAATCAGGCAGAAGAGATCCATCATCTACAGACTACACATAGCAAAGAATTAGGCAAGCTTATATTGCTCTCTCACTGCCGTTAATGTAAGCTTACCTGTAACTGCAGACAGCCTTTGCTGCAAACTCCAATCCAAGTTTCAAGCTGAATTGGCTAGTGAGAAGGAACGACATCAATCAGAGATGCAGTTGGAGCAACGGGTATTGAATGAAAAGTGCAGAAATGCACAGAAAGAGGTCAGATAACTTTGAATATCCACATTGCATTGGTGAGCATGCACCCTCCCCACAACAGATCGCTTTCTGTCAGGTGACCATCAGGAATTTGGAGGCAGAGACAGAGAGAAAGGATTCGGAGCTCGCTGGCTTGAAGGATAAAGTGAGTGACCTCATAGGAGCTGTGAACAAGCTCAGGAAAGAACTGGAGGTTAAAGGTCAGGAAATCCTGACGGTGAGGAGAGAGGCTAACACGCAAGTACAGTTGAGTGGCTACCAAGTGCATATGACCAGCCAAAAGCAGTCAAGATTACTTTCTGCTCCTACAGGCTACAGCAACAGCAGCTCTCTGCTGCACACAGAGCAGAGTTGGACTCCATCAACAAACACAACCAACATCGCATTCAGGGCCTCCTTAATGACTTCAACAAAGCAAAAGAGCTGCTCATCCAGAAGATTGGGGAATTAGAGAGGAAGTAAGTTGCGCCACTAGGCACACATCCCTCAGTGCCCCTGGTGTTCCTGCTGCTGGTTTAGATATCTGGAGGCAGAAGAGAAGCACCAGAGACGCGAGTCCCGGCCTGAGGACCTGGAAGAGATCCAGAAACTAAAGGCATCTGTTGTGGAGCTGCAATCTCATGTTAAAGAGATGGCTGTAAGCTGCTGCTATACATGATGGGTGCGTGTGGGTCACTTACTGCCATTACCTTTGCAGGCTGAGCTAAGAATTTACCAACTTGAGTTGGCCAACAGAGAAAAGAATTATAACAAGCTGTTTGGTGTCAACCCATTAGTGGGAGTGCTTGACCCCATGGCTGTCAGTTATATACTTAAACTTGCTGGAACAATTTTAATGTTTATTTTATTTTAGAAGAAGAAAGCCACAGAAAGTGTAAGACATTCCAGTGCTCCTTCCTTAATGGAGCCCACCTCTGAAGAACGTTCCACACCCCCACAACGGCCAAGGCATCTGGAACCAATTGAACCTAAAATGAAGGCACATAGAATTGTGACACTGAAGGACTCTGACCCTTCTCAATCACCCAAGGCCCCACGGAGCTCCTCCACTACACATGCACAACCCCTCCCAGTTCAATTGTGATCATATCAATTCATTTTCGATATCATAATGAAAATCAGTGGCATACATGGTTGATGATTGATGAGATTAAAATAAGTTGGATATATAAACAGTGAGCATTTAATAAAAAGTACAAATCAAAGGCGAAAAAAGTCCTACAGAGGCAGCAGCATAAAACCAATCACTTTTGAGCCCCAGAAAAAAGCTGAAACTGTACTTTCTTCCCAGCAGAACTTCCTTTAGACCTCTTCCCATCATTCCTCCTAGCCCCTTTTAAAACACCCTTTCCCTTAGGCTTCTCACCTCCATCCTCAGGATTATCAGGTGGTGGTGGTGGCACATCAACACAGACAGGGTAAGCAGACCTTACCTCACACCCTTCTGTACCCAATTCCTTGTCTCTACCACTGGGCAGAGGAGCAGCTTTGTATGATGAAGTCACCAGTACGGGTGACATCACTCTTTGTGCCTTCCTCTGCCTCCCTCTATCGCTCCCTCGTGGGCCATGCCTGTAGTACGTTAGAAACTCCTCCTGGACACTTGCAGCCTTTGGTGTGAGAGTGATGATGTAGCCACCATTACCAGACGAACTAGAAACTTCAAAGAAGTCAGGGCACCCTTTCAAAAACTGTAGCAAGTCGACCTGCAGAGCCTTCATCCGCCTCATCAGGTCAGGTTTCCTTTTCAGCCTGCCCAGAACCAGTCCCTTCTTTTCGCATGCCAATGTGCGACAAACAGCTGCTACAAGACCACACTTTCTCACTTCCACTGAAATAGACTCCTCGAGTGGATAGGACAAGGCCCGCAGGCGAACAAAGTGTCCTGCCGGTGTTTCATACAGGACAAAGTCATGCCACTCACGAAAGAATCTTAGTTGCTGCGAACTGTTTGCTTTCAACCTGAACGTGGGTACGTACAGTTCACGGAACACCTGAGCAATCTGGGTGAAATAAGCTCCTCCCCCTAAAAACATCAGGTAGTCCACAAAGTAACACACCCTGTGGGACACAGTCCCAGGCTGAAGGCGCTTCTGCCGGTCCAGCAAGTGGTAGGGCACAAGAGGTTTCCTGGGCAACTCCCCAGCCCCAGCAACAGTGGGGTTTGTGGTTTTTTCTGAGATTACGCCTGAAGGTCTAAGACACCTGCCTGGGCTACCATCAACAATTTCCGCTTGGACAGGCAAGGCAGGCCATTCTTGGGCACCAGGTGCAGCCAACTGGTCCACTTCACTTGGAGTTCCTCTCTCCTCGGCAACTGCTGCTTCCAGCACCTCAAACCTGGTGGCACCAGTTGGATCTCGTTCAAGTGAGGAATCATACCCAGTGATGGTGACTGTATGACTTTCGGAAGCATCAGAAATCATCTCGCTCTTACCGCTTTCAGCAGTTCCCACCATGCACAATGGCGTCTCTTGTAAGAGGAAACAGGGGAGATCTGGAGGGAGAGATTCACCAGGGGACACAACAAAACTTGAGAAGTCGAACCACTCCTCTCCAAATGACATGCCAGTGGATGCTGGAAGCTCAGAACATGAGGATGGGTGTGATAAGAATGGGTTGGACCATGTGGGGTAACCCACTGAGAAACCATCTTCTTCCCAGGTTGCAAGACCCAATGAAGGATCACACAGGTCGGCTACATTTTCGAGTTCAGTGTGTAGTGTGGAGGTGCCCAGGTCATCCCCCACTGATAGGCCAGGACTACTAGCCTGGGCACTCGACACAGAGGACATGTAGTCGCTGCTGATGCTGATGGAGTGGAGGAGCCTCTGTAGCTCTATAAGGTCGGGCGACTCGCCAAGTAGCTCCAAGTCAGATATAGAGGTGTCTACGTAGCTAGAGGGACCTGTACAAAATGGATCGCAGTCTGCTGTGCAGTATTCTAGACCAGTGTTGACGTCTAAAGTGACATTGTCTTCTTCAGAAGCCCATGGTAGGATACCGACAGTATCTGTGGCCACACCCTCTTGAAATATACTTGTAATTGGTTCTTCAATTTCTGTGTCTGACGTTTGGTAAACATACAGGACAGATTCACTTTGTGTGTGTTCCACAGCTCTCTCCTCCAGTCCATGTTCCACAGCTCTCTCCTCCAGTCCATGTTCCACAGCTCTCTCCTCCAGTCCATGTTCCACAGCTCTCTCCTCCAGTCCATGTTCCACAGCTCTCTCCTCCAGTCCATGTTCCACAGCTATCTCCTCCAGTCCATGTTCCACAGCTCTCTCCTCCAGTCCATGTTCCACAGCTCTCTCCTCCAGTCCATGTTCCACAGCTCTCTCCTCCAGTCCATGTTCCACAGCTCTCTCCTCCAGTCCATGTTCCACAGCTCTCTCCTCTAGTCCATGTTCCACAGCTCTCTCCTCCAGTCCATGTTCCACAGCTCTCTCCTCCAGTCCATGTTCCACAGCTCTCTCCTCCAGTCCATGTTCCACAGCTCTCTCCTCCAGTCCATGTTCCACAGCTCTCTCCTCCAGTCCATGTTCCACAGCTCTCTCCTCCAGTCCATGTTCCACAGCTCTCTCCTCCAGTCCATGTTCCACAGCTCTCTCCTCCAGTCCATGTTCCACAGCTCTCTCCTCCAGTCCATGTTCCACAGCTTTCTCCTCCAGTCTATGTTCCACTAAATCAACGTTTGGGAACAGGCAATCTGTTTTAAAGGACAGTTCATCCTGTGTTAACAGGACTACCTCAGTGTGTTCATCCTGTGTTAACAGGACTACCTCAGTGTGTTCCTCCTGTGTTAACTGGACTACCTCAGTGTGTTCCTCCTGTGTTAACTGGACTACCTCAGTACGTTCCTCCTGTGTCAGCTGGACTACCTCAGTGTGTTCATCCTGTGTTAACTGGATTACCTCAGTACGTTCCTCCTGTGTCAGCTGGACTACCTCAGTGTGTTCATCCTGTGTTAGCTGGACTACCTCAGTGTGTTCCTCCTGTGTCAGCTGGACTACCTCAGTGTGTTCCTCCTGTGTTAGCTGGACTACCTCAGTGTGTTCCTCCTGTGTCAGCTGGACTACCTCAGTGTGTTCCTCCTGTGTTAGCTGGACTACCTCAGTGTGTTCCTCCTGTGCTAGCTGGACTACCTCAGTGTGTTCCTCCTGTGTCAGCTGGACTACCTCAGTGTGTTCCTCCTGTGTTAACAGGACTACCTCAGTGTGTTCCTCCTGTGTTAGCTGGACTACCTCAGTGTGTTCCTCCTGTGTTAGCTGGACTACCTCAGTGTGTTCCTCCTGTGTTAACTGGACTACCTCAGTGTGTTCCTCCTGTGTTAGCTGGACTACCTCAGTGTGTTCCTCCTGTGTTAGCTGGACTACCTCAGTGTGTTCCTCCTGTGTTAGCTGGACTACCTCAGTGTGTTCATCCTGTGTTACCTGGACTACCTCAGTGTGTTCCTCCTGTGTTAGCTGGACTACCTCAGTGTGTTCATCCTGTGTTAGCTGGACTACCTCAGTGTGTTCATCCTGTGTTAGCTGGACTACCTCAGTGTGTTCATCCTGTGTTAGCTGGACTACCTCAGTGTGTTTCTCCTGTGTTAGCTGGACTACCTCAGTGTGTTCATCCTGTGTTAGCTGGACTACCTCAGTGTGTTCATCCTGTGATAGCTGTACTCCTGTGACAGGTGTGGTCATCTCTCTCAACTCCTTACTTTCCTCATCCAATGACGGTACCACCAGTGATGTCAGCCCCACAGGAGACCCAGTGGGTGTGTGTCTCACCAAGAGCTGCACCATACAATACCCTGGGTGCCCAAACACCGCAAATATCTTAGGATGCCTCACGAAGAAGTGCCAGGTGAGTGCCAACTCGTCGTTAGCAATGCTGTACTTTCGCTTGTAGCTTGGATAAGCGTCTCTGCACAGCTGGTTGAAGTTGACGCAGCCATCACGGCTGGCTATGTACTCCATCATGAACTCGACCAACCTTGTCTCTTCAAGCTGCTGCCCCGCAGACACGCAAGGTGGAGATGGAGAAGACAGAGGTGCTGAACTGCAACGAGACTGGTCCTCACCAATCAATTTTGAATTGACAGATGCCACTGCTGGCGATGGTCTCCGGTACCCAGACCACACAGGAGATGCTGGGACGGAAGAAGGTGGGGCAGCCCCACCCAAAGACACCTCAAGGGACTGGCCAGGCTTTGGCCACTGCTGCAGCCTCGAATCACCTACCGGTGGGTCAGAGAACAGTCCATATTGAGCCTGCTGGGAGGGGGGGTGAGGAGGGGAGGAGGAGGAAGCCGTCTCGTGTTCACGGAAAGGGTTAAGTGGCGGGGACACCGCCGACGCCTGACTCCCGCTGGGTGATGGCGGGATAGGTGGACGTACCCCCGCAGCAAACTGGTGAAAAGTTGCCAAAAGCCTCATGGCCGCCATATGAGCATTCAATAGGGGAGAAGAAGCAGTGGGACTCAGACCATTTCCCACAACTGACGATGAAGGAGACGGTGGTTGGCTCTGTTGTTGCTGGCCGAGGTAACTCTGTATCTCAAGTGCTCTCTGGAAAAGGGTAGCTACATCGGGTTCCCTGGAACAGGGTACCAGTGGAGACGCTGGAGTGGAGGAGTGGAGCAACTGGTGCGCAGGAGGGAATGGCGCTGGGGGATGGTAGCGAGGAGGGGAGGCACGAGGAGGGGTGGAATGGTGGAAGTGGGGGGAGGTGGGAGGGTGTGGGATAAGTGGACAGGATATAGGAGAAGAGCCAACAGGGAGATGAAATGCAGGAAGCGGCTCGCCACAGTTCAACGGTAGAATCGGCACCTTTGGAAAGTTGGACGATGCGCTGGGACTAGTTGCCGTGGCTACTGAATGCAGCAAAGGGGCGCGCTGCACGGCACTGCTCTGTGCAAGTACAGGAGTGAAGGGAGGTGCACTGGGTGACAGTCTGAAGGATGAGACAGGTTCCCTGTTGGCGGCCAAACCAACAGACTGCAAAAGCAGGGAGCAAGCCTCCTTCACTGTGGTCTGTTTGACCAGGGAACACAGAAGAGGGGGGAACAGTTCAAATGCGCTCAGGGAAGGGCACCCTACAACCGAAGCAGCCGGAAGGTCTGCTCTGTCATTGGGCTTGCAACTCGCCACTTCCCAGGCAGGATCCGGGGCTCCCACTGTTGCAGGCTCGGAGCTCTCCATCGTCACCGACAACTCACGCAAGGCATAGCAGCAGTCAAAGGTGCCGCTCAGGAGGTCGCGTGCGACCATGGAGACAGAGGTTGCTTTATCGCAAGGAATGACTGCTTCCTCAGACGAAACAGCACTCACGACGCTCGAAATCAGCATCCTCAGAACGTTGATCTTCAACATGTCGGTCTGAGTCAGTTTGTGGTGCTCAAACATCACCAGACAGGAGTTAATGCGAGCGCCAACCACCACCTTACCCACCCTGTCCACCAGCAGGTCCACACCAGTACTCAGCGGCTGGCAGAAGAGAAGCATTCGCAGGGCACGCGAAGAATGCTTCAAAGATGGCAGAACGGTGAGTCCTTTGGCAGCCATAGACGGCCCGTTGCAAGTACCCTGGAGCATGAAGGGAACAGCAAAGAACGGGGTCTCGCTGGGCTCCAGCTCACACACAAATCCAGCCATGTTTCTCCACGAGCCTGGTATAACCCTTTCCTTCTCCACGTTCATGCGGTACCAGACAACAGTGCAGGGGTGAGTGGGACGCGTAAGCTCGGCCGTATCGGGCCTGGCTTTCCACGAGACGTGACGCTCCCCGTACTGCCACAGGAACCTCAGCTCCGTGGGGATGGGACGGGATACAACAACACTCGAGAACAACACTCCACTATCATTGCATTTGGCGCCGGCAACGCTTTCGTCGAGGTCTTCAGCTCTTAAGCCAGCTGCCACAGACCGGAGCGGTTTTATCTTCTCGTTTTCATCCGTGCTCTCGCTCACTTGGATGAAACCTGTCTTCTTGGTCACCAGTGTCTGGCAACGGTATTGTGGTAGGATGTGTCTAGCAGCTGCGTCCAGATCAAGCTGGGTCACGTTGTGCAGGTTCTTAAACACCAACGTCCGGGTGTAGTCCAATCCCAGTGCGCTGATTGTGCCGAGCAGCTCCACAGCCTGGGCCCTCTCCTTCTTGAAACAGGAGTTGCACTCTGTCACTCCAAATACGGTCTGGTGACAGAACGATGCCACCATCAGAGCCTTGAGTAAGTCGGGGTCATCACAGAACCTTGGCATCGCGTCCCTTCCCCGATGGAAGAAAACCAGCGAGGCCAGCCTGCCCAGTTCCCCGTGTGCCTCTGACTCCTTCTCCAAGTGACCCAGCATCCTGTTGGAGATGTCCCCCACAACAGACTCCAGCTGCAAGAGTCTGTCGTACCTCACGGCGACGTTCTGCGAGAACACGCGAGCGTACATGCACCTCCTCGCCCTCTGCTGCTGCTTCTTCCTCACGGCATTCGCCTTGAACTGCAGGAACTCCCTGAACATCCGGTAAATGGCTATCGGCTCGCTATACAGGGACCCGTCATAGTACCCACGCCACTCCCAGCTCCTCGCCAGGGAGGCGTGGTACTTCTTGTCCTCCATGACCAGGCGGCTGGGAAGGCTGAACACGTCCTGCTCCAGCGAGAGAGCTGCCGCCAACACCACCGCGTCGCACACGCAGCCAAACAGGACGCCCAGGAACACGAGCCTCGCCAGGGGCAGCTCCACAGGGAGGGACAGACTCACGTACCCGAGCAGGGTGATGGGAGCCTCCTCCGATATCTCCACCCCGGGTGTGCACCCTATGGCCCCCATGCTGGCTAGGTCCTGCAGCGCTGCCTCCAGCTGCTGTAGGGAGGGTGGCTCCACTGCTAGGGAGAGCAGGTGGGTGACAGAGGGGACCCCTAACTTGCTGCCAATCTGCTTGGCCTGGAGTACCAGCTTGGACAGCGGGGCCGTAGCCATGGCGGCGAGGTCGTATTCCGGGAACACCGCATCGTAGAACTGCCTGGTGACCAGGTGGATGGCCGTCCCGGGACAGACCCGCCCAACTCGCCCCGCCCTCTGGTTGCAGGAGGCATGGGAGCACCAGCGGTGAGAGAGACAGGTGATGTGCCTCTTGCTGTTGTACTCAAGCTGCCGGTATATCCCGAAGTTGATGACCAGAGTGAGCTTGGGCAGAGTCACCGAGCTCTCGGCTATGTTGGTGGCCAGAATCAGATGCACCTTGTTAGCTGGCGGGACATCAAGTGCCGCTCTCTGCTCTTGCAGTGGGATCTGGGAGTGCAGCATGAACAGGGAGAAGTGTTCAGACATCTTGCGGTCGTGCAGCTCCTCTGTGAGGCTCTCAAAGTAGTTGACAATGTCGGCCATGCCCGGGAGGAATACCAGGATGGACTCTCCGAGCATTGCCTGGGAAACGATGATCTCAGTGCACAGGTTCTTCATGTAGCTGGTGACTTCGGGCTTGCAGTGTAGTTGCATGGCCTGCTTGTTAGCCTCTAGTACTACCGTTGCCATGACCTTCAACACAGACGCAGCCTTGGCTTGCGAACCATGCCAGAAAGTCTTTGGTCGTTCCACCAGTGGCACGAGCTCGTCAACAAAGAATGTTTCGACTGGGAACAGCTTTGCCCCCACAAAGTACGGCATAGACACATCCTCCTTGCCAAACACCTCCTGGAAGTACCGGACTATGAGGTCAACCTGCATTGTGGCTGACATCAGCACAACCTTCACGTGAGGCATGTCGGAGACCAGCTTCCTCACAACAAGCATCGCAAAGTCAGCGTCAATGTTTCGCTCGTGGATCTCGTCCAGGATGATGTGTGTGTACTCTTCGATCTTGAAGGGATCGTGGATGAGCATCTGGAGGAGGTAGCCGGTGGTGCAATAAACAATGGATGTGTCCGTTCCTTTCCTCTTCTCTCCCGCAACTGCAAACCCCACTGTCTTCCCTAGGGTCTCATCCCTCTCAGCGGCCACACGCTCGGCCAACTTCATGGCAGCCACGCGACGGGGCTGACTCACGAGGATCTTGCATGCCTTTGGCGGCATCTCTGACAGGGCACCATCAAGAATGAACTGGGGGATCTTGGTGGATTTTCCGCAGCCCGTTTCCCCCTGTATGCAGATGACGCGATGCTTGTGAACCAGCGCCATAATATTTTCCCTGTGGTCCACCACCGGTAGTTTGGCCCCCGCGTGCTTCCTCCTCTTCCTTACGACAGGACTTGCAACTACCGGTGCCTCAGCCTGTTCCTTCTCACCCAGAGCTGAACACTTGTGCCTTGTGGCTTCCAGCGGTGCCTCGGGGTAAACAAAGGTCCCCCCCTCCTCCTCCTCCTCCTCTTCTTCCTCGGACACTATTTCGGTGTCGTGTATGCTGTTCAGAGTCTCGAAGCAGTACGACTCGATGGGACTGTCTTGATCGTGGGTGAGGGGGGAATCTGCTGCTTGCTCGTCTGATACATCTGCACCTTCCCTGGAGGACAACTGGACCGCTTCCCCATCAAACTTGTACTCCATCTCTATAGGCAGGGTCATGTTCAGACCCTCCCTAGGGGTGAGAATACTACTGTTTTCAAACACCTCTCTCACCGCCACAGCAAATATGTCAAGGATATATTGCAGTTCAAACTGTTGACCTTTATTAAGGACGAAAGACCGAAGCGTGAGGGTGGAGGGGAGGTTGATGACCTGGTCAAAGATCCGCCGTGCTTCGAGCAGGTTGGGCCCAACGTCGTCGGAAGGGGGTCCAGACCGGCTCCGATTGACGGTGGCAATGTGGAACGGGATGTACGCCAAGCTGTAGAAGCACCTGGAGGGACTAGGAAGGTCCCCGCACAAGCCGAGCAGGTAGGCGGTGCGGTAGGCGTGCTCGAGGATGCTGGTAAACCACGACGCAATGGTGATGGCCCTCATGCAGGGGAGGACGGTGGTGTGGCAGGGAGGGACACCGGCGCAGCAGAGAAGGGACGTCACGATGAGGGCCTCCAGCTCGGATATCCTGATGGAGGGGGACGGTTGCCCCCTGCTGTTCAACTCCGCCGTGAGCAGCAGACACGCGCACACGAGGACCCCCTGGTAGAAGACGGGGTCCTTCAACGTTCGACCCACAATGATGGAATGAGAAAGGATCGCCTGCAACGATTCCCCCCTTTCGAGCAAGTGGTGTCCCAACGTTAAGAGGAAGAAGAGACAGCTCACGCGTTCTTTCCTGCTCATAGCTTGAATGAAGTGGAGCGGACCCACATTGCCAGGACAGATGTGGCCCAACACGACGACTAATTCGGCAAACGTTTTGTTACCCATTCGCCCGTACTCCACGACCCGCTTCAATCCCGACAGCGCGTACCACACCTTCCTGAGGGGCAGGGTGAGGTCACCGATGCAGGGGTGTCCCAGTGTGTTTGCCTCCACCACGACAGGTCTCCAGTGGGCAAATCCCATCACAGCGCAAGGCGGTACCAGGCAGCCTACAGAGAGTCCCGAACCAACCTCTACTGGTGCAACTGGCCCAAGTGAGGTTGCACCAACGCCCACGTAGACCTTGCAGCTACGAGCTATGGCTTCTTGATATGCCGGAACTTGGGCGCATAACCCTTTCACCACTGTGTTTTTCGGCAGTGGGACTGTCTGGTGGGAGAGCCACTCGGCCACAGTTTCCACCCTGAGGTCGGCCAGTCCAAGCAGGGCCCAGGTGGACATGAACTTGTTCAGTTCCCTCGTGTAACTGTTTCCACAGAGGATGGAGAGGTCAGCGAGCTGCTCCACACCTATCCCCAGTACCCTGGAAAGCCTCTCGGCGCTGGTGACCTCACAGACAATGTCAGGAAGGTCACCCTCATGTGGTAAGGTGGGCCAGCTGCTGCCAACAATGGTGTCAGACATGTGGTCTTCTGCAGAGACAATGAGACGATTGTCTGGATCAAAGAAGTCTGTGTGCAGGAACTGAATTGACGGGACGGTGGCAAAGACCGTGTCTGTTGAGAGAACACCGCACACTTCATCATGAAGCTGAGAGTACTGGACTATTGAAATGTCAGCATCTCCAGTGCAGTAGACGAGGGGTACTGACATGGACCGCAGCTGCATTTCTACTTCTATGGATATGGCTTCTCGGAGCCTCCACGGAACCTGAAGAATGTCCCTTTTTCCGTCGCAGACCTGCTGTATCACGTGATTTTGCTCGAGCTTTTCCAGGTGCTGTTCCTTCAGCTCGTAAAACGTGGCGCGCATCTCGTCTTCGCTGCTCCCAGGCGGGCTGTCGATAAAGAACATCGGCTGCACTCCGAGCCTTTGCAGGGATTTCACGAAATTCTTGACAACCAGGCTGTAACTTTTATAATTTCCGCCGAAAAGAAGCGAGTAAGCGGACATGCGCTTTTGCCGTATGGCGAGACGGTCAGCGCGCGCCAGAATCCAATTTATCACGGCATAGTAATCACAAAGCAGAAGTGGTTTCTTTTTCGTCTTTGTCCACACTTTCTGCTGTAACTGAGAGACGGATGTTGTATCTCTGGTCTCCGGGTTGTTAACAATATATTTCAGCAGACCTTTCACCCCGGCCGTTTCAGGCATTTGAACCTAAGTGCAGAACCAAAGTAAAATGTATTTAAAATATAACACAGGATATGGCAGATGCAGTGCAACGGCCAACGGGTATTTCGCTGAACACTACTACACTTTAAGTTGCAAAACACTATTCCCGCGTAACTGGCGCGCAAACACGGACGCCGGCACAACAGTATATTACTACACACCTGTTACTATTACTACTACTACTACCCACACAGGGTTACCTGACTATCCTGCTGTGTGTTCACGTCTCAAGTCGCTTAGTAAGTTCCAACTGCGCAAATGCCCAGCTGCTATCGCACAAAAATCCGGTTGCATAAACTGTTCGTGCGCACACGTGTGAGGCCTAATGCGCATGCGCTTGACGTGTGGGGTGTAGCTGGAAATGGCTTTGGCTTCTCGCGTCCTTTTTTTAATTGCAGGTCTTACTGCCGCTCATGGAAAGGTTTATACCACATACCACTGGTGAGAGCAAAGCCGCCGGTAAGAAAAACACGGTGCTATCTCTGTTTTGCCTCGTTTCAGGCACATGCACCAACCGATATACTGGCCCGACAAGATCCCTAGCGACCCCATCACCTACCAGAAAGCGTATGACTCATTAGAACTGGAGTCCTCGCAAGGAGGTCATCCGAGAGACGATATTGATGGGATATTTGGCAAGGGTAAGTTAGACTCTTCTTGGCACGTATACCTTTAAAAGACCGAGGCTTGAAGCTAGTTAGCTAGTGAGGTACCGACGCCTTGGAGTTTATCTCGTTGCTGTCGGCGCCGCAAACTTTCAAATCCCTGCCTTTTCAGATGACAGGGTGAATGATTACCAACACTACCCCCTGGATGCTGTACAGAGCTGTCAGCAGTATGCCGACATGGGAGCCCAGGTACTAACATTACATGCATGCCGTACGTTACTTCCACATAATTTCTCCTCCCTTCTCCCCTTCTTCACTTCCCTTCCTCCCTCCCTTTCCTCCCTCCCTTCCCTCTCTTTCCTCCCTCCCTTCCCTCCTTCCCTTCCCTCTCTCTCTCTTCCTTCCTCCCTTTCCTCCTTCCCCCTCCCCTACTCACACCTCACTTACCTTTTCCACATTCTTTCCTCTCCCTCTCCCCTGGTAACTTTCATATCCTTTTGGTCCATCCTAAGGTCAGCTTCAGTGGTACCCTGATTGAGAATTTGAACAACCTAGCTGAGAACAATCATATCTATGCAAATGGTTGGAATTCAAGATATGCTCAGGCCTTTAACACGTACAAGACATCTGGGGGGTTTCCAAAGTTGGACTTTGTGTCATTTACATACCATCACGTGATTGCTGCTCTCGTTGACAAGTATGTTGTTAGTTTAGCAGTTATGGTGTTAGCATAACTAAGCTGTTAGCATAACTAATGTGTTGTGGTTTTATCATTTTTGCCACTGTCATAATGGATAGGATGTCAAAAACCTAAAGGCCAGCATGCACCAGTCGATTTTTGCTGATTTAGCTCAAATGAATTTGTGTAAAAATACTCATATTCCTTTGAGGGTGTCAGGCAGGAAGTCGACCCAATGTATATATGCCTGGGCTTAATGCAAATATGTCATATGTCCTGACAACATCTAGGGTATCCTCTGTGAAAAGCTAGTTGGCTATAAATATGCTTGTTTATAAAGAAGATAAAACTGGAAGTATAGAAATTAGAATTGCCAATTGAAACTAAAACCATCTGTGAAACTGAATGGAAAGTTCCTGATAATCTGTTAAAAAATCAAAAACTACCATGTTGTATTGTTTTTATGATCCCTTCTAGGTGATATCACTTTTTACATCACCCAGCTTGTATACTGCCTCACCAATATTCTGCATATCCCTCTGTACTTAACCTTCACATAAATTTAACCCTCTTCACACCTAAGAAATGCCTTTTCGAAGGAGCTTGCCATTCACAAGTTGATCTATGAAAGCACTTGGAATGGTGCACCATATTCCAAAGGTACCAACCAACCCACACAATTTTTTATTGCATCAAAATAATTATGCGGAAATTAACAATTTTCCTGTTCCTCATCCCATACATCCCATACAGGACTGTTTCCAGCAGAGATGGTTTTTACTGAGAGAGCTATACCATCACTGGTTGCTGCCGGGATAGAGTGGGTCATTGTGGCTAACAATCACATCTCCAGGGCCTGCAAGGTGGACATAAGGACATGGTGTAGTAGAGTTATTTGACCCCCACTCCTACCCCTCTCTCATTTCATTCCTTCTCGGTGGCTGCTGCGGCTCCAACAGAACTACCCGTACTCACCCCATGGGGACAACAATAGCCCTCCTAATCTAGCGGACCAGGTCTGAGGGACCATGATGTGTGCATGATAAACAAGTGAAACGTATGAATGCTGCTCACCTTTGGTTTACACTGAACAAGTGGCCCTTACGGGTAGGAGATTTATATCGTTAAGTTGGTAGCTGTTTTGCCCATACCAAAGGTGAGACCAGGCCAGGTCTCAGCTAGTTGTTAGGCGCATACAGGGCCGCCCCTCCCCCCCCCCCCCCCCCCCCCCATCAGAGCCTGTCTGGGACCAAGGTTGGCCGCCCATTGTTGTTGGACGGGAAATCTGTGTAGATGGTGCAATTTACAGGTTGGCTGGCAGTTTGGGTTCTCATAGGCTAGGGTAAACCAGGGCCCATGCAGTCAGTCTACTGATTTCGGACTAGAAATATTTTCGGGTGGGCTTGATAATCCAGAAATATTTTACCTGAATCATTTTCTACACAAAACTGTCACCTGCTGAACATTGATTGTTCTATTTTATGTGAGCACGATACTGGCTGGCATTCTAAACCTCAACGTAATCTTCCAGATCCCAAAGGTCCCTACACTGCACTTTAGCCAGACAACACTTGTACATGTACAGCTGCTAGGGAAAAATTCCCAAATTATGGTAGCTTGGGATAATTTTTTTTGGGGGGGGGGGGGGGGGGGATTAGTAATTTCCCATGCATGTGTGTGGGATCCAAGCTAACACTTCTTCTGGTTTACCATTCGTCATTAAACCTACCCCATCCTGTTGCTTCATTTTTGTGTCTGTCCTCTCTCAGATTAACCCTCAACAAAGCTCATACTTCAGTGAATCAATTTCAAGAGGATGTACTCCGAATAATGCCTATCCCTTCTCATATCGTCCCCACTATGCCCAGTATGTTGACCCAGACACAGGAAATGTATCAAAGATAATAGTTATTCCCTCAGCCATGGTAAGTAACACAGCCCCATAACCCTCACCCCACCCCAGACCACCTACCCCACAGCCCCATAACCCTCACCCCAGACCACCTACCCCATAACTCCTCACCCCAGACCACCTATCCCACAGTCCCATAACCCTCACCCCACCCCAGACCACCTACCCCACAGCCCCATAACCCTCACCCCAGACCACCTACCCCACAGCCCCATAACCCTCACCCCAGACCACCTACCCCACAGCCCCATAACCCTCACTTCAGACCACCTACCCCACAGCCCCATAACCCCTCACCCCAGACCACCTACCCCACAGCCCATTCAGCTCCTCAGTCCCCAGACCACCTACCCCACAGCCCCATAACCCTCACCCCATACCACCTACCCCACAGCCCCATAACCCTCACCCCAGACCACCTACCCCACAGCCCATTCAGCTCCTCAGTCCCCAGACCACCTACCCCACAGCCCCATAACCCTCACCCCATACCACCTACCCCACAGCCCCATAACCCTCACCCCAGACCACCTACCCCACAGCCCATTCAGCTCCTCAGTCCCCAGACCACCTACCCCACAGCCCCATAACCCTCACCCCATACCACCTACCCCACAGCCCCATAACCCTCACCCCAGACCACCTACCCCATAACCCTCACCCCACCCCAGACCACCTACCCCACAGCCCCGTAACCCTCACCCCAGACCACCTACCCCACAGCCCCATAACCCTCACCCCAGACCACCTACCCCACAGCCCATTCAGCTCCTCAGTCCCCAGACCTTATCCTGCACACCTTTCCCCCTAGGCGATGAGCTGGCTTGACGGCTACTCCTGCTACTCGACCAACGACATCGATAAGATAGCTTCTTCAAGTGAGCCTTCCCAACCACTCCTTATCGTCCTGGCCCACGATGGAGACAATGACTTTGGTGGCGGGTACAGCTACTACGAGCAGTGTGTCAGTGGCTTTGTGAATGAGGCTCAGTCCAAGGTACCCAGGCCATCTATCCCACCATGCAGTTGCCAGTGCCATCTTAGTGTGGTCACATGACATGGTAACTTTTTAATTATTCACCAGGGTTACACAGCCACAACCATACAGCAGTACTTGAGCCAGTACCCAGTGGATGAGTCTGATGTTGTCCATGTGGAAGATGGAGCGTGGGTGAACCCTGATGGGGACTTTGGTTCCCCTCAAAGCCTCCAGTGGAACTACCCGCTGCAACCAAAGAACGCTCAGGTTGTGGAAATCACAGCAACGTAACCTTCACATTACAATATGTTTTAAAACGAGCACACACATACACATGCATACATACATACATACATACATACATACATACATACATACATACATACATACATACATACATACATACATGCATGCGTACATACATACATGCATACGTACATACATAGATACATACATACACACATACACACACATACACACAACAGGTGTACACTGGTCAGTATGTTCAACTTTATATACTGTTACGTTTTCCCTTTAAAAAGGCTGGCCAGTTTGACATAGAGCAGGGGTGGTCACTGGATGAGAGGAACTGGGCAGTCCTTACTGCCACTGAAAATACTGTTGAAACTGCTGAGCAGGTAGCAACTGCAGCTATGGCATCTGTACAAGTGCATTTAACATGTGCCACTCCTCCTCTGCCTCCTCTTATGCGCACAGATGGCTGGAGGAGTAAGGCTCTCTGAAATACAATCACCAACCTCAGATGCCACAGTAAATAGCCACACACACCCCTTTTACAAGGCTCCACCCTCTTTTCCTGGTCCCCAGGATGCTGAGCTGGCCTGGCACTTCTTTCTTCCAGGACTGGCCTCAGACTATATGTACTATGGTTCTGCCATGGACATGCCTGTGAAGCAGACTATTGCCTGTAACAACGCTGTTGCCCATGCCAATAAGTCCATGATAGAGTGAGAGATGAGAACCCTCCCATTCCCCCTCCCCATACACACACACACACTCTCTTTGTTGCTATCTCGTACTATCTGCTAATGCAGGCATTCAGCTAGTAGCGACAAAACTCCACCAACTGTCTGGACATTGCAGAGGTTGCCTTGGAACCCTGGTAGCTGTGAGATGGGAGAACTGTGGGGGTACAAGTATACTTCAATGCCAGTGTATGTGAGAGGGAGGGAGGGGGAGGGCACAGGGAAGGAGGGGGAGGGGGAGGGCACAGGGAGGGAGGGTACAGGGAAGGAGGGGTAGGGCACAGGGAGGGGGAGGGCACAGGGAGGGGGAGGGTACAGGGAGGGAGGGAGGGAGGGGGAGGGCACAGGGAAGGAGGGGGAGGGTACAGGGAAGGAGGGGGAGGGTACAGGGAGGGAGGGGGAGGGCACAGGGAGGGAAAGGAAACAAGCTAAGGGGGAGTGAAGATAGTGTGCTGTGACTTGACTTCACTTTTATTTAGAGACTTTTATATATGGACCTTTGCATATGACACGTCTGAAATTGATGCAGTGGTGTTCAACTATCGTATTGATAGTGACGGGGTGAACCCTATTAACAGCATCGCTAATGAAGTTTACAGATCAGGTGAGCATAAGTACGCGATTGTCTCTTCCTTACCCACCTCTCTCCCTCACCGTGCACACCCCTCTCACCTCTCTCCCTCACCATGCACACCCCTCTCACCTCTCTCCCTCACCGTGCACACCCCTCTCACCTCTCTCCCTCACCGTGCACACCCCTCTCACCTCTCTCCCTCACCGTGCACACCCCTCTCACCTCTCTCCCTCACCATGCACACCCCTCTCACCTCTCTCCCTCACCATGCACACCCCTCTCACCTCTCTCCCTCACCATGCACACCCCTCTCACCTCTCTCCCTCACCATGCACACCCCTCTCACCTCTCTCCCTCACCATGCACACCCCTCTGCTTTCAGACATGGATGAAGTTGGACCCTGGATAAGTATGGACATGACTCATAGACCATTTCCAGTGGTAAATCTCAATGAAGTGTTTTATTTTATTTTGACAGGGAATACTTATTTTTCCATCTACTTTTCCTTTCTAGGGTAATATCTTTAACCAGAGTATAGACCTGACCTGTGATAGCACTGGGAAAATCTGCCTTCCCTCCATCATTGCTGATGAGTACTGGATTCATGTAAAGATTGTGTGACTCCCCTGCGTATGATGGTTATCTGATCCTCTTAAATGGTTAGATAACTGATCTGAAAGATGTGCTCATCGATTACTTCGTATTTGCCAATGACACTGTGGGGAACGTAAAGAAGAGTGACATCTATCATGTCTACATTGGCAATGGAACTGCTGTCTGTAGTGGTTAATTGACATGGTTAATTGACATGGTTATATGGACATTAAGTACCTGGATGTTTAGTATTTTGTAATTTTTTGTGTGTGGGAGGGCCACTTAAGAGATGGAACATTTTGGAAAACTCTTATATCTGGCAACCATTGAAAGGTAAAAAAAAATTCATATATATTGCGGTTTTTTGGCACACTTTCAATGTCACCCTTTATATGCTCTGGTTTGTTTTCAGTGAGATGAACAAAACAAAATTAAGCTTTTTAAAAGAGAAAGTGTAGGTGTCAATGTCACTTAGCTGTTTGAGTTTTGATCTAGCATGTTACACATAGATGTCATCTCCCCAGCTAGCATAGGCTGATATGCTGATGTCATCTCCCCAGCTAGCATAGGCTGATATGCTGATGTCATCTCCCCAGCTAGCATAGGCTGACATGCTGATGTCATCTCCCCAGCTAGCATAGGCTGACATGCTGATGTCATCTCCCAGCTAGCATAGGCTGATATGCTGATGTCATCTCCCCAGCTAGCATAAGCTGACATGCTGATGTCATCTCCCCAGGTTATACGATATAAATATCTGTGCATGTGAGTGACTTTGAAGATGTACAGAAAAGCACCCAATTGTTGCTTCCGTAAGTAACTTCTGCATCATTGAACATTACACCGAGTTTTCATCACCAGTTCAGTGCCTAAGAATTTAAGTTGTTACATACCTTGGAAACACCTGACCAGATGACAAGGGCACAAAATTGTTTAACAACTTGCAAAATTACCTTGCCACAAGGACCAACACCCCCAAGTCCAAGGTGGTCTCCTGTGCCTGACCCTTGTGCGAGCAAATGCTCGGGCCCTCCTCTTACAGGGTGCGTGGATGCTCACTCCTAGAAGGTGGCAATTCCTAACCATAACTCTGTAGATAATGTGTCTAGGTTTTGATGTATGTATGTATTCTAATTGTATGTATGACGTGTGTTTATAAGAACATTTTCATTACAGCAAGATTGAAGTGTTTTAAAGTGTAGTTATCATGAAATACGACACACATGTTGCTAGCCATATTCCACACGCAGTGTGTAGCTAAATAACACTCCTACGCTCCTCCCATCATGTGCATCAGAGGAGCTTGATCATCTTTAGGCCATGCCTTTAACCACTCCCCTGTTGACCTGATAGCAAAGGTTGCACAGGTCTCATCCAGTCTTTAGTTTGTTAACTACCACCTATTTTATATCACTGATAGTATACATGGTGTATCCTAGTCTAATATATTTACTATAGCAGTATTATGATATAACTACTGTTCTCTCCAGTGGCTCAGGAAGAAACATAACTGTGCGAGGTCGCCCCACCAGTATAGTACGGAAGGGATGACGAGTCCCCACCGGCTTGCCAACATCACCGCGTTGGTGAAGGGGTGGAGCGGCATGTCCCCCCAGCTGAGGTGAAGACACCATCCTAAGCAGCACACCGGAAATGACAGCCACAGAAACGTCCCGAACCGTGTCCACGTTCCCGCGCCCGGTTCGATCCAATCCAGTATACTGTAAAAGCGGCTGCTAAACCCGCCGCGTGGGCGGCAAGGGTACCGTCCCGTTGCCGTAATCGAAAACTCTACCATGCACAGGGCAATTTCCAACGCCATGAGGGCGAACTGCCACGGCAGTACACTAGGGTCCAGCAGCGTCCACCACACCATCATCATCATCTGTATCAAGAGGTCTGCAAACCAGTCGAGGCCCGCGCCGAAGATCGTCGATTGGTCGTACTTTCGCGCCAGCGGGCCATCAATCCAGTCCAACAACGTCGAGGCCAAGAGCAGCGCCGCCGTGCAAAGGGGGCAGTCGAGGTACAGTGTGCAGGCTGCCACCATCACCAACACCACCCGCACCACTCCAACGACGTTGGCGTAGTAGGAAAGGACCTCCGGGATACCGCGGGTTTTCTCCAGCTTCTCGGCGGATTTCGACTCGTCTTCAGCGACCCATTTCCTGTGGACATAAACCTGCCAACGCACCATCTGCATGTTCCGGCGTATTTGTGTGTGTCTTTGGAAAGCATGTGGGGAGAACTGGTAATGCAATGATTTCACTTAGGTGTTGTAAAATTGTTAGCAGTGAAATTTGAGATGCATAATGTGGTAGTGTTGACCTTCCGCTGCAACCACGCGCGACGCTTGAACCCCTCTAATTGAAATTAAACGCCCCTCTAATTGACTGACTACAATAACTTTAGCACGAAATGTGTCGGAATTCGTCGGCATATATGGTGAATGATTTTGCCCTTCTGAGTCTATTACCGCGTATACATTCCCACCATGCGTATACATTCCCGCCATGCATACAAAGCAAAAAACAGAGACGCAAATCATAGTACAGTTTTTCATATCTGTACTAAAACGGTTATAATTTTGGTATAGATATGAAAATTAAAAAAAACAGTGGACGATTGTTTTTCTTTTTTGCTGGATTCGGTGATCCCTTAGTTACGGGGTCAGCGATCTAAATGAACTAGCGTGCATCATTGCACCTTCAGTAAGTTCAGTTTAGGATATCATAATGAATGCCATAGCACCCCCCCCCCCCCCCCACACACACACACACACCTCCCCTTATTATTCAGTATCATAAAGGCATAAAAGAGGAAGGCAAAAAAAAAAGTCCTACACATCATCCTAAAAATTTAGGTCAGGTCTCTCCCCTCCCCCCTCTCCCCCGTCTCCGCTTACAGACACGTTGACACTCCCATTTATCTGCCCCCCCCACTTCCCTTTGAATACCTTCCTATCGCGTCTATGTTTACACATGTTGCTAAGCAGCTTCCGCTATAAAAGGGCACGACCCCAAAGTTTACTTTGAGAAAGGATACCTCGGCAGGAAGACTTGGAAGTGACAATCGATACAGGCCCGTGTTACACCATACATACAACGGACAGGTTACATCCCTCCGCCCCCTTCCTCCCCCTACCTCCCCCTCTCCCACCCAGCCGGACTTAAAGTTCCACTTGACATTGCAGTAGGTCCGTTCCGGCATCGCTCTAGTCCTGAGAAACCAAGCTTAGTATATATAATAATGGTTCCTTTAATTGTACCCTACTCATTGCGGCGGTGTGTCATGCCACCGGAGATTTTACTTGCACTTATCGCCGAGACCACGCCCGGCTCTATGTCCAAATACTATGCAGCTTAGAGTTATATATAATTATATATATATTAAAACTTACATTTAATCCGCCACGACGTAGAGTGCTAAGACATGAACATGACTCCTACTGGCTCGGTACCAAGCAATTAATTACGCCCCCAGACCCACATGACGTAATGATTACCGCTTTTTAACATGTGGGCCTGGGAACGTGACTTACTCATAGAGTTGGGCCTGGGCACGAAAGTAGTCCAGCTGCTCACTGTACGTGTACACCTGATGAATTTCATTAGCACAAGCAATTACCGTAGATTAGGAGGAGTTGGAAGTGAGTCAGATCCTGCCTTGATACAGTTAAGTAAATTAAAGTGTGCAACTGCTTCTTTCAGGTGGTACTATCAAACTCAAAATAAGGGCAATGCATCATCCTGTGCAGTGAAGGATTGAATTATGTGAGACAGACGGGTGATAAAGGTTTCTAAGAAGTTTTAACCATTTCTTTTGTTGTTAGGGCCTCCATCTTTTGAATACAGTTGGATGTTATAGCAAGGAGTGAAAATGATGTTGCCAAGTAATGTACACTGATCACCTCTGATTAACCTATGGTCAAGATCACCTCTGATTAACCTATGATCAAGATCACTTCTGATTAACCTATTGTCAAGATCACCTCTGATTAACCTATGGTCAAGATCACCTCTGATTAACCTATGTCAAGATCACCTCTGATTTAGCCTATGGTCAAGATCACTTCTGATTAACCTATGGTCAAGATCACTTCTGATTAACCTATGGTCAAAGATATCACCTCTGATTAACCTATGGTCAAGATCACCTCTGATGAACCTATGGTCAAGATCACCTCTGATTAATCTATGATCAAGATCACCTCTGATTTAGTCTATGGTCAAGATCACCTCTGATTAACCTATGGTCAAGATCACCTCTGATTAACCTATGGTCAAGATCACCTCTGATTAACCTATGGTCAAGATCACCTCTGATTAACCTATGGTCAAGATCACCTCTGATTAATCTATGATCAAGATCACCTCTGATTTAGCCTATGGTCAAGCAAGATCACCTCTGATTAACCTATGGTCAAGATATCACCACTGATTAACCTATGGTCAAGATATCCCTGATTAACCTATGGTCAAGATATCACCACTGATTAACCTATGGTCAAGATATCCCTGATTAATCTATGGTCAAGGACTCAAGATCAGCCTAAGGTCAAGATCACCTCTGATTAACCTATGGTCAAGATCACCTCTGATTAACCTATGTTCAAGATCACCTCTGATTAGCCTATGGTCAAGATCACCTCTGATTAACCTATGGTCATGAACTATATATATAGCACATACATCAAATAGGGTGCTATGGCTCAGTGGTGTATCCAGAGAGAGGGGAGGGTTCTCTGGGTGCTTGAGCACCCCCCTCAGCCAAAATTGTAACCGTTTATTATTAACCAAACAAACAAACAAAGGCCCCCACTTTTCGTATCGGACCTGAAGCGAACTGCACCCCCCCCCCCCCCACTTTTCGTATAGGGCCTGACCTTAAGCATCCCCCTCGCTGAAATCCTGGATATGCCACTGATGGTTGGTATGTAGTATTCATTATTGTATGGATTCAAACAACGCACATGCACACACACACACACACACACAGGAGGACAGAGTATACAGTGCTGATAAGTTTAACAGTGCCATACAAATAAAATGGCCATCGCATTGTATCATCATGTATTTATTAACTGTCAATCTAAAATCAGCTGGCAAAAACAGCCACACCTAATAAAAATTAAAAAGGAGGGAAAAAGGAGGATTTACAAACACAACGACACATAAGTTGAGTCCATAAGTCATCATCTTAGAAGAGAGCTGATTAATGTGTATATAGTATTTGCTGGCTCACGGAAATTCTTTAAAAGTCCTTCGACCAGCTCTGAAAGTGTTGAACAACTGCCAACGGCGTCTCTGAGCTGCTGCTCCACACTGTAGCTGCCCGGCACCACATGGTAGGTTATCACTGTCCTGTTTGTGCCACACCTGGCTGCTGAAAAAAATGTGTGCAGCTGGTAACCTTTCTGGAGCTCAAGTTGAGCATTCTCGGGGGACAGGGAACAGTGGTGGATGCAGACAGTTCTGTGGAAGGGGACAGGAGAGGAGTGCAGGAAATAAGAGTTAAACTGATTTGACCAACTCGACCAGAAGTGCACATACACACACATATCATACATTCACATACATATACACGCACATACTTTAAATACCCCGCCATCACCATCACCAACCCCACCACCATCACCATGACCACCCCATCAACATTATCACCCCCACCATCATCACCACCACTCCGCACCATTACCACCCCCACCACCATCACCACCCCACCATTATCACCACCACCATCATCACCACCACTCTGCACCATTACCACCCCCACCATCATCACCACACAATTATCACTCCCACCATCATCACCGTTTCACACCATTACCAATCACAAGTGGGGACCTACCTGCCTTCCACGTAATGGAAGGCCACTCCCCCATCCTTCAGATCCTGGTGGACAGGAGCCACCCCATGCGGCTCAAAGACACCCATTTCCAAGACCTCCTGCCTGACAAAGTTGTCGTCAAGTGGCGCACAAGGGAACAGCCAGAAGTGGTACATCAGGTTAACCTCATTTTCCTTATCGCAGAGGAACTTCTGACAGACGCTAGGCGGGGGGTAGGTGTGAATTATCACAAACAGGTCGATCCCAGGAAGACAACAAGAATCACCAAGGCAGTTCCAGTAATTGGCCCTCTTCTTCACTTGTTGCACCTGTCCATCCTCCATACTCCTGTGGCTACCCCCAGCTGTGGGTATGCTATCACTCCATGGCTCTGTGATGGACATCTTCTCAAGGCTGTTGACAATAGTCCCCAGGCCATGCTGAGATCTATTAGTCCCCAGGCCAAGGCCATTATTCTCCAGTCCAAGATAAAGGCTGCTAGTCCCCAGACCAAGTGGACAGTCACCCACATTGTTCACGAATAACGTGACACCGTTCAAGACGTTGAAGTGAGCATCAAATGGCATTTCTTCCCCCAGCTCACCAGACTGCACTCTTGCACCAGTAATTCCCTTCTGCATTCTAAATGCATCCAGTTCACTCATGGCGTGAGCGTCCTGGGAATGACTCCTGGAACGCTTGCGATACCGGTCTACAGAAGGGGAACTGGCTCTGTCCGCTGGACATGCGCCACACACACTGTGACTATCACAGATACAGGAGGTGTCAAGCCTTGCGGCTGCCATCGTCTGATGGTCAAGCGTCCAGGGTGGTATCACATGGTTTTCCATTGGTGAGGGGGAGGATGACACCTCCTCCTCCTCCTCCTGGGCCTCTTTCAGAGGGGAAGGGCTTCTTCTTACCTTTAACCGCTTTGAGTTGGCCGTGAGGTAGAGTACGGAGCTGGAACGGGCTGACGTCTCAAGTATCTTGCAGGCCTGGCGCAACGCATTCATTACAATATTCTGGGCAAGGCGTCTCAATGCGTTAAGGTCTCCTTTGTCAAAGTCCTGGACCACTATGGAAAAAGAACCACAACCTGATCCACAGCTGTCAATGCCCTGAAATGTAGACAGTATTTGACGAGCACAATGCTATCAGCACACCATTTCTGACCTCCCTTGGCTCCTGTCCACCACCACCCTCCTCCTCCTTCTCTCCGTTCTCCTCCTTTAAAGTGTCAAACCTTCCAACTGTCCACATCGGCTTCAAAGGGTGTCTATCAGCCTAAAAATGTACTCTTATGGCACTTTGGTGCAACACAGCTTATCTTGCTGACCTCATTAGACAGCTCCTCCTCCTCTTCCAGAGCCTCTTTCCTCTTGGTTGTACCAGTTCTCCCTGTTTGCCCCCCTGTGGGGTCAGTAGTTCTGCATGATTCAGAGTGTTCCAGCAGGGGGTTCAGGTCCAGTGCACCCTTCAGGTCCGAGGGGAGTGCTTGGAGGCAGCTGCAGACGGCAAAATGAATGTTATTTAGGACAGCAGCCCATCAACCTTTTAATGTCTATTAGAGATTAACCCTTATCTATTCTCAAACAATTATCATATGTAAGTTAACCCTTTTATCTGTTATGTCCACGACACCAATGCAGCCTTAGCTTCCATGGGCAGTGGGGGGGGGGGGGGGGTTGGGGGTTGCAACCTCCCCTTTCATGTAAGGTTCCTCTCCCTTCTTCCCCCTTTTAGGCTAGGTACCACCCGTGCTCTCTCTCCCCCCCCCCCCCCCCCCCGTACTTTTTGTATTGGGCCTGACGTGGACAGCAACCCCCCCCCCCGTACTTTTTGTATTGGGCCTGAAGTGGACAGCAACCCCCCCCCCCCCACTTTTCGTATCGGACAGCACCCCTCCCCACCACTTTTCGTATATGGTCTGACTTGACCCCCCCTTTTCGAAAATCCTGTATCTGCCTCTGACCTCTCAACTTACAAACCTTACACAACCCTTTGATGTTCCAACCCCATTAACCTTAACTGGTGCCTACTTTTTCATTGAAAAGTTGCATCATGATCAGAAACCTTACCTTGGTGTTGGAGGTAACGAAATCAAAGCAATTGGAGCACATACTGTATAATTCTCCCCGTAAACACCTGTTGGTATAATAGTGATAGCGATAAGTAAGAGGGCCTAATCCCCCTCCACCCCCACCCCCCATCACCACCCTACCACCTCCCTAGAAGCAGTGTGGTCACACTCACTGGGGGTAGTTTGGGTGAAAGGGAGGGTAACAAGAGGATGTGAAGGGAGGATGTGAGGGGGGAGGGTAACGAGAGGATGTGAAGGGAGGGACTTCAAGACTAAACAATTGGCGAAGAGCTCGCTTCTCCGTCTCAATGTAGCTATATATACACGAGCTGCTCACACCAGCTGCTTATATGTACGCGCGCTGCAATTACACAAGAAGACAGAAGGGAAAAGGGCAGCATAACTGAAAGCCGCAATAACGTACTCACCAATGTGGGGTATACAGTGGTATCCGGAACTGTGGGTCTTACTAAACTCGTTGCTATCTCTTAGGGAGAGAATGAACGCACCAGCCTCGCACGTTCCAATAACGGCGGACTCTTTCTTCATACGAAACACATCGCCTTCCATTTCCAAATTCGCGGAGAGTCCACCGGGGTAGGCCTACAAGAACTGCAAGGAGGCGAAGCCAAGATGACCGTCTGACGCTTTATTCTAACATCATGCCGTGCACAGTTCGTAACCCAAGTAGGTAGCAAGGTGCAAAACGCGACTTACATTATGTAACGGTGCCTTCCACTACGCACTCTCTACAAATACCCCCAATCGTCAACGCTTATATTTTTATAATAAATAAATAACAATGCGGAATGCACCTATTAAGCGCTGGGGCGGGGCTAGTGCACGGTAATGTCCGTGACTCCACGTGGCGCCCATTGGACCGTTATTTATTACAGTATCATACCGGCATGGCAAAAGTGAAGACTGTAGCCAAGAAACGACAGCGACATGAGGAGAGCAAGGAGGAAATCAAGTACGACGATTTGCTTATCTATGTTGTTGTTGAGATGTCAAATTACTTTATTTGTTGATAAAAAGTGGGCGCGAAGAAGCTGAAGAAAACTTTCCAAGGGGAGGTAAGGAGGTTATCACACCACTGGAAAGGAGGATGCTGAAGCAGAAGGCGAAGGAGGACGTCTTGTTCAACGAGGTGTGTGTATGTGTGTGTACATGTGTGTGTATGTGTGTGTGTGTGTGTGTGTGTGTGTGACACTTGTTTTTCATTTACGCTTGCTTTTTTAGGCGGAAGATGTTAGTGCAGGTAGCGCAATTGAGAGAGTGAAACGAGCAACCACGGGAACTAGCAGCAGCGGCGGCGGAGTCAAAAAGAGAAAGACAAAGATGTTGGAATTTCCACGACCAAAGGTGTGATCTATCATTATGTAACCAAAATTTCACTGAGAGCCTTTTTAAAAAATTGCGTTGGATAAGATTATGTTGGTGCTACTTAATATACATATTGCGCTGTGATTTGCATTCCATATATCCCATATCTTTTTAACTGATATTTTAACTGATATTTTACCGTTGTACAAAAATGTTGTTCCTTTGACAAAATTCTGAAGTTAACTAGTGTGTTTACTATCCTACATTGTTTTGCCTCACTGTACAGAAGGTCTCACTGTACAGAAGGCCTCACTGTAAAGAAGGCCTCACAGTAAAGAAGGCCTCACTGTACAGAAGGTCTCACTGTACAGAAGATCTCACTGTACAGAAGGCCTCACTGTAAAGAAGGCCTCACTGTAAAGAAGGCCTCACTGTACAGAAGGTCTCACTCTACAGAAGGTCTCACTGTACAGAAGGCCTCACTGTACAGAAGGTTTCACTGTAAAGAAGGCCTCACTGTACAGGAGGTCTCACTGTACAGGAGGTCTCACTGTGCAGGAGGTCTCACTGTACAGAAGGTCTCACTGTACAGAAGGCCTCACTGTACAGAAGGCCTCACTATAAAGAAGGCCTCACTGTACAGGAGGTCTCACTGTACAGAAGGTCTCATGTACAGAAGGCCTCACTGTACAGAAGGCCTCACTGTACAGGAGGTCTCACTGTACAGAAGGTCTCACTGTACAGAAGGTCTCACTGTACAGAAGGCCTCACTGTACAGAAGGCCTCACTGTACAGAAGGTCTCACTGTACAGACTCACTGTACGGAAGGTCTCACTGTACAGAAGGCCTCACTGTACACAGAAGGTCTCACTGTACACAGAAGGTCTCACTGTACAAAAGGCCTCACTGTACAGAAGGTCTCACTGTACAGAAGGCCTCACTGTACAGGAGGCCTCACTGTACAGAAGGCCTCACTGTACAGAAGGTCTCACTGTACAGAAGGCCTCACTGTACAGAAGGCCTCACTGTACAGGAGGCCTCACTGTACAGAAGGCCTCAACTACATACAAAATGCCACATTTGATATGGTCAGTGTTAGGTGTGGACTTCTCATTGTCATGCATCTCTGAGGTTTGTAGCCCAAATTGTGTTGATATTGGACTTTTTCCCCTGGGTTGTTTTGCTGTCCAAACACTGTTCCCATGGTACTCAGCATGTTGGAATGCATGCCTTGCTAGGCGTCTGGTAAGTGGTGCTAACCTTTCATTCATTGTCCTCTTGGGCAATGCACAGGTGGGGGCACCTGCTGTGCCAAACTGGTTAATATTTGCGGCAGAGTTCACATTTTGGGGATATGTAGTTAATTGTGTGTGGTTAATTGTGCAGTTAATTGTGCAGTGTTATTAAGGCTATTGCCAGTACACTGCATGGCTTTTGTTGGCAACAACTTGCGGGCCAGAGTTGTTTGGTTTTACTGTTAAGTGGGGCAGCTCTTGAGATCCCAATGCAAACTCTCCGCCTCCCTTTACTGATGACATTTTAGGGTTCTAACCACCACAAGGCACAACCTGGCCGAGCCTATTCCTGTAGGTGTGGCCTAGTGTGCCTTATATTGATCCTCACCTTGTGTGTCATGGTCTACATCCCTAAGCACTCACCACTACTGCTGCTGCATAACATATCCTTATATGGTAGTGGTGTAATTTGGGCTGCCTTTGTGCGTGTGGCCCCGCTTCATTCTCTTGTGATGGGATGGAGGGCACACCAAGTGTGTGGTATGTGCAACGTTCCATTCTTCAACGCGTCACTGGTGACTGTTGTAAGGCTTCACATCTGTCGTAAGGGGTATGCCTGTGCATCTGATGGTGTCTTAAGAGGTGCGCCTGTTGCCACCTTTGCACCTCCCTGTTTAGTGTTTCTTCGTGTGTTGAGTCCCTCCACCCACTTTTATGGCTGTAGCAGCTGTTGGGCCACGCCTACATTATGCCACCTGGCCACTCTTTTGTGCTCCACTAGTTATTATTGGCACTTAACTGCCTTAACTAATTTTTCAGGGGGTTGTTTAGGCAGGTTGTGTGTGCAGGTTGTGTGTGCAATACAAGGAACATTTAACTGATGGCATTGGTATGGATTAATGTTACTTCTCTTTCTCTCTCTCTCTTTCTCTCTCATTTCTCTCTCCCCTCACTGCCCTCTAACCCTGTCAGTCCCTACACGCTGGTACCCTCCTGCTTGGTGCGGTGCAGGACATACATCCATTGGAGGTACTTGTGTCTCTGCCTTACAACATGAGGGGCAGTGTTGCCATCACTGACATCAGCGATGTCATAACTGAACTGGCCATGGCAGAGGTGAACCTGGGGGATGACGAACCAGGCGTAAGTTTGCCTCAGCGAGGGAAGGTAGTATGCAGTTCAAGACATCTGTGTAGTGTGGCACTAATGGGGTTCTTATACTTACTACAGTGTGTTTACACTTTACTAAGAGTGTTGTACGTTTCCAGAACGGTTCTTTGAACAAATGTAGACGCATGCGTATGGGTACCCGTGACTGGTCCAAACCGATCTGTTCCACATGGAATGGAACCGCATCTGTTCTGCATGGAATGGAGCCACATCTGGAGGTAGTTTGGACACAGGTTTGAGCGGTTATAAATAGCAGTCTAAACAAAATAACAGGTGGACAATATATGTATGGGTAGTTTTAATTAACCTTGCTGTGATCTAAATATGGTGATAAACAGCCAGGACTGGAGGACTAATGTAATTTTGTAATGGCAAGAGGAACTGAAGGATCTATAATACTTAAGCAGCTATGAAAAGTACCAACTAATCTGGCAGCTGTTTTTGAATACCTCTTTGTTGTTGCAAACAAGTAAACACCATGTGTACATGATGTGTTTTTCATTGCTCTACGCGGGGCGGGTGACACGTATATACGTCTTGTGCTTTGTGCTGCTGGTCTAAATTGAGTTTCAGATCCGCGGGTGTATCACAGAACGACTCCTAATCAAGTTTGTAACCATTCTTGGCAGTGTAAACATCCATACAACATGAATAAGAATAAGTAATAAACCCGTAGTAGTGCATTGTTTACGTGCACGCACTCCACAAAACACCCACTGATGAGGTGAGCGCAATCATAACAATAATGAATTAGCGCTTTTATCAACTGGGTGGGCTAATTGGATGGATTAAGTCGATCAACTTCAAATGCTACTCAGAGCTTTGTGTTGTCCTATGTGCACCAGAGGCCACGCAATGCCACACATCCTCACAGTGTCAGATTAGAGGATATGGAAAGGATTAAGTTAACAAAAGGGCCCTCACATTGTTGGGCTAGGGGAGAAAGGGTTAAGGTTAACAAAAGGGCCCTTGTCTGTTGCCTTGCAGGTTGCTGAGCAACAGTCTGTTCCCAAGATGGAGCAGCTGTTCCAGATTGGAGCCCTTCTACCTTGCTATGTCACAGCCATTATTGACAACAGGGTCTCACTTTCTGTCAACCCTCGTTTGGTAAATGCCAACCTCTCAGTTGGTGATGTGAAGGCAGACATGGTGGGTCCATTGCCCCCCCCCCCCCCTTTTGTCAAAAATTCCTCATTTTAATTTCGCATTCTTTCCTTTTTTTTCTGCTTGCTTGATACACCTTGCATATCACTCACTGCTCTTTTGATTCACGCCCCCCCCCCCTCAACCTTATTCTCAAACCACTCCCTCCACCACCTCTCCCCCTCCACCTCTCCCCCTCCACCTCTCCCCCTCCACCTCTCCCCCTCCATCACCTCTCCCCCTCCTCTACCTCTCCCCCTCTACCACCTCTCCCCCTCTACCACCTCTCCTCCCCCTCCACCACCTCTCCCCCTCCACCTCCCCCACTCACACCGTCTCACACATTCACCCTCAACCTCCCCAGGTGATACCAGGATGGATCAAGAGTGTTGAGGACCATGGTTACATTGTGGACTTTGGCGTAGCTGGTAAGGATGGGTTCCTCCTGAAGAAGAATGCAGAAGAGTTTGTGGAGACCCGCAACAAGGGGAAACCCCTGGCTCGTGGTCAGGTTGTTCAGTGTCTGATTCTAGGAGGGGCCGATGCGAGGTCGGTTCCCGTGACGATCAACCCAAGTCGTGTGCTGGCTTCCGTCCTCCCAGCAACTGCCACTGTTATCCTCCAATCACTACTTCCAGGACTATTAGTTAACATAACGCCCCAGGAGGTGAGGGGAGGGGAGGGAGGGTGGGTACCCTGGGAGGTGAGGGGAGGTGAGGGAGGGTGGGTACCCTGGGAGGTGAGGGAGGATGGGTAGGTGGGTACCCTGGGAGGGGAGGGTGGGTACCTTGGGAGGTGAGGGAGGGTGGGTACCCTGGGAGGTGAGGGTGGGAGGGAGTGTGGGTACCCTGGGAGGTGAGGGAGGGTGGGTACCCTGGGAGGTGAGGGGAGGGGAGGGAGGGTGGGTACCCTGGGAGGTGAGGGAGGGTGCGAAAGGGGGTACCTGGGAGGTGAGGGACGATGGGTAAGTGGGTACCCTGGGAGGGGAGGGTGGGTACCCTGGGAGGTGAGGGTGGGAGGGAGTGTGGGTACCCTGAAGGGGAGGGTGGGAGGGAGGGTGAGTACCCTGGGAGGTGAGGGTGGGAGGGAGTGTGGGTACCCTGGGAGATGATGGTGGGTGGGTACCCTGATATATAACCCACATTGGTTATTGCTTTTTTGATGTGTTATTCTTGTCCCCAGGTGGCACTAAATGGAGTAGTTGGATCCTTTCTGGGCAGCTTTGAAGGGTGGGTAGGAGCTCACCACCTTCCTGACAGGAATTACTCACTGGATGAGGTGCAGCTAAAGAAGAAGATGAAAGGGCGTATCGTATGGGTTGACACTCCCGCCAAGCTGGTGGGCGTGGCCCAGAGCAAACATGTGGTATGCGGGAACAGTCAGCAGTTTGGAGATGTGGAAATCGGAGACAAATTCACAGGTAAAGGGATTGGACAGCCTGTTGCTACTGACGGGCTGGGGACATATTTAGGAGGCTGCTATGTGGTAGCTCTTATAGTATTGGGTGCTCACTCAATTCTTGACGTTGACCTCTCCTTCCCTTCTCACCTCTGTTGTCTCTCCTTGACTTCCCATTCCCTTCTCACCTCTTTTGTCACTTCCCTCCTTGACCTCTCCTTCCCTTCTCACCTCTGTTGTCACTTCCCTCTTCTCTTCTGTCCCTCTTCTGCTCTTCAATCCTCCTTCATTCTTCCCTCCCCTCCTCCCCCCTCCCCTTACATCCAGCGGCAACAGTGGTGTGGGTAGACTCTAATCGTGCCTTGGTTCTAGACCTAGGCAATGGCACGTTTGGTTTCTGTCCCCTTGCCCTGATCTACGACGAGAAAAAAGATGCTATCGGAAAGGAGTACAAGATTGGTTCTCGCCATGCCTGCAGGGTGATCCAGTTTAACCGGTTGGACGGGTTTGCCATTGTGAGCCTTCAGCCCTCGGTGCTGGAGCGTCCATACATGAAGTTTGCGGACCTGAAGGTAGCAGAGATGGTCGTGGGGAAGGTGGAACGGCATGGAGACTTTGGCATGATCGTCAGTATCACGGACACAATAAGGGGCATGGTTCCCAGGATGCACTTGGCAGACGTGGACCTGAAGAACCCGAAGGCAAGGTTCAAGGAAGGTATGGCGGTGAAATGTCGGGTCCTGTCCTTGGAGCCGGAGAAGAGAAGACTTCTACTTACATGCAAGAAGAGTTTGGTCCAGTCGACGAGAGAGCCTCTGTGTGATTATGCCCAGGCGAAGCAGGGGGACGCCTACTTGGGAGTGATTGCTGTGGTGCGCGACATTGGGTGTGTGGTGCGGTTCTTCGGCAACGTTGTTGGGAGGGTCCACAAACTGGAGCTCAGCTCGACGCAGCTGGTGACCGACCCGAGTGCTGTGTTCTCTGTGGGGCAGGTGGTGGAGTGTCGAGTGCTGGAGTGCGTCCCGGCCACCAAAGAGCTGAAGCTTTCCTTTCGACAGAGTGCAGACGAGGTAGCAGAAGGAAGCACCTTGGATGTCTCCATGGTGATGGACCTGGAGGTGATGGGGATCACCTCCGGTGGCATCAACCTCAGGGCACCCAGTGGGGAGTTGGCCTTCCTCCCCACACTACACCTCTCTGACTATGCTGCGTTGTGTCCGTCGCTGCTGAAGCTCCACCAGACCAGACTGGAGCAGACTTCTAAGGAAGGTAAGGATGTTGTGGCCTCTCACATATGACTTCACATTTCCTCTCTTGTTCTATCCACCCCTTTAATTTGATTCCTGCTCACCTGAAACACACACACACACACACACACACACACACACACACACACACACACACACACACACACACACACACACACACACACGTAAACACCCCATACGTACATATATCCATGCACACGTACACTTGCACACACCCACATGGGTACACACACACATGTAAACACCACATACGTACATATCCATGCACACATACACTTGCACACACCCACATGGGTACACACACACATGGGCACACTTGCACACACACACACACACACACACATGGGCACACTTGCACACACACACACATGGGCACACTTGCACACACACACACACATGGGCACACTTGCACACACACACATGGGCACACTTGCACACATACACATGGGCACACTTGCACACACACACATGGGCACACATGGGCACACTTGTACACACACACACACACACCACTACAGGCAGACAGTACACACTGAGCAATGTGATGGTGGTCTGTAAGAAGCTGAGTTTCAGGCCTGCTCTGGTGACCCTGAAGTCATCTTTGGTGGAGCAGATCAAGAAGGAAGGAAAAGGCCCCGCCTTCTCTGACCTCAAGGTGGGTGGGGCTAATCATGTGACCTCCATTTGGATATAACCAGCGATTTCTGACAGGTTGGGCTTGTTCGGATGGGCTTTATTAAGAAAGCAATGCCATATGGCTGTTTTGTGGAATTCCCTGACAATTGCTGTGGACTAGCTCCAATCAAGAACCTCTCTGATGATTTTGTGGTCAACCCCAGTGACATCTATCAGGAGATGCAGACAGTCCGAGCCAAGGTGAGTCCAGCCCCAGCTTCTAGTAGTATTTACTGATTACATTGTATCTGTACTGGTAATTTATCAGAAATCTATTGTGGTAGTTGTCACCCCCCCAACTAAATCTATCGCGTACCCCCCAACTAAATCTATTGCGTAGTGTTTCCCCCTACCCCCCTCCCAACTAAATCTATTGTGTAGTGTTCCCTCCCCCTCCCTCCCCCCCCCCCCCCCCCCCCAACTAAATCTATTGCATAGTGGTTCCCCCCCCCCCCCCCCCCCCCCCCCCCCCCCGTACTGTTAAACTTTTATTAAGTACCCTGAATGGACTGGTAAGTTAGCTATTTGTTGTGTACTGGTAATCTTTTTCTGTGGGGCTTATGCCGCATTGGCAACTCCACAGAGGGCCACATTTTAATGGGAAGGTGAAGAAGGATCTATGAAAAGCAGCTTTAAAATACATATATGTGTGTGTGATGTGTAAAGAATTTTTAAGGTGTCATTATGTGATGTCATTATTGATGTCACTACATGATGTTGTGTGTGTACAGGAGAAGTAATTCACTCACATAGTAATGTCTGACCTGCCCCAGGTGTAGTAAGGTGTGGTACATTATTTTGACAGATTATTGAAGTTGACGCAGCTAAGGAGCGATTTCTTGTGACCCTGAAACCCTCTGACTTGAAGTCAGGCACCAGACTGTCCCCAAAGGAGGTGTTGGAGGATAGTGTGTTGCAGTTTGAACGGCTTCTTAGCGAGAGAGATGTTTTATTGGGTGGCCAGGGTAAGCATGTTCCGCAACCCTTTTGGTAAAAAGACAGTTTTATAGGCTGCTTGTTGTCTCTCTTCTCTGCAGGGGGAATCATGGAACCAGCACTGGTGAAAGCCTTCAGGCCTGGAAGCTGTGCTGAAGGAGAGGTATGTGGAATTGAGTAATCTGCAGATTGTGGATGGAAGACATTCAAAAATAGACCAGCTGTTTTTTAGACTGTCTTTTTTTTTTTTTTTTTTTTTTTTTTTGTGTGAAATGGTTATTACCATAGTAGCATATGTCTCATTGCATTATTTAACTTAACTGTTATGAGAGTACTCAATTACCATGGCTTAGCATGTCTCAGTAAACTAGAACGATGTAATGGACCATGGTTGCATTATGGTACGTGCAGATAAATGATTTCACAATGCTGTAGGTAACAGCCCTCCAGGGGGATACTGTGGTGCTAGAGTTGGAGAACAGAGTTAGAGCACATGCAGTCCTTCCTACCAAAAGTAAGCCACAACTATCCCCATCACCACCATCCCCTCACCACTACCATCCCTTCATCACTACTGTCCCTCCCACCACCACCCCCCATCATCCCCACCATCACCTCATCACCACCTTTACTGCCACTATTTCCCTCATAACCATTGTCCACACACATCTCCACACCTCTGTTCCCCATTGCTTCTTCTTTCTCATCCAGTCCCAGAAGTTGGTTCCTCTGTGAAGGTCTGCATCATGGACGTGGATGTAAGTGGTGGCTCACTCATAGTCAGCCTAAACCCCCGCCTGGTTGAGGCTGCTAGTACCAAGAAGACAGTCAAGGGAAAAGGAAAGAAGCTACAACATTCAGTGGTGAGACGACGTGTGTGTGCACCCTGTGACATCATTGCCTAGCTTACATTGTTAATAGTTATGGCCCGCATGTATGGTTTGTCATGTGACATACTTATGATCTGTATGGCTTGTAATGTGACATACTATGGCCTGTATGTTTGTCATGTGACATACTTGTGATCTGTATGGCTTGTCATGTGACATACTATGGCCTGTATGGCTTGTCATGTGACATACTTATGGCCTGTATGACCTGTATGGCTTGTCATGTGACATACTTATGGCCTGTATGGCTTGTCACGTGACATACTTATGACCTGCATGGCTTTCTTGCGACATACATACGACCTGTAAGGCTTGTCATGTGACATACTTATGGCCTGTATGGCTTGTCATGTGACTGCTACCTCCTTCCTCTGTGCACCCTTGCAGATGGAACTTGGCAGTACTGTGCTTGTCACTGTTGAGTACAAGACACCCTACTACATCCTTTGCAGCTGTTCAACCATAGCGGGTGTATACCCAGCCTTTGGAATATTTGATGCAGTGAGTGACGTGTACCTCCCTCCTGTCACCTCTCCACCTTCACTTCGCCTCCACCTCTCCACCTTCACTCTGCCTCCACCTCTCCACCTCCACCTCTCCACCTTCACTCCACCTCCACCTCTCCACCTTCACCCTACCTCCACCTCCACCTCCCCACCTTCACTCCACCTCCACCTTCACTCCACCTCCCCACCTTCACTCCACCTCCACCTCCCCACCTTCACCCTACCTCCACCTCCACCTCCCCACCTTCACTCCACCTCCACCTCTCCACCTTCACTCCACCTCCACCTCTCCACCTTCACTCTGCCTCCACCTCTCCACCTCCACCTTTCCACCTTCACTCCACCTACACCTCTCCACCTCTCCACCTTCACTCCACCTCCACCTCCACCTTCACTCCGCCGCCTCCACCTCCACCTCCACTCTGCCTCCACCTCTCCACCTTCCCTTCTCTGCCTCTCCATCTCCACTGTCCTTACAGGGTCAGCTAGGTTGTACTCCAGATTATGTGGCCAAGCTCAAACCAGGAGAGCAGCTTTCGGCAGTGGTCCTCAGGTAGGGAGTGTGTGTGCTGTGTGTGTATGTGTATGTGTGTGTGTGTGCCGTGTGTGTATGTGTATGTGTGCCGTGTGTGTGTGTATGTGTGTGTGTGCTGTGTGTGTAAGGTGATATGTCTCTCTCCTTGTTATAACATTGTAGGCAAGCCTCTGTTCTCCATGGGGCACTTGATGGACCTCCCGTTGTGCAGCTGCTGTCAGCCCCTCCCACGACAAGGTCTGGGCACCCCACCATCACCACCACACAACACATCCCTGTGGAGGTCAATGTTGGTGACATCATTGATGTTGTGTGAGTTAACTGAGGGCATGGGGTGGTATGTCAAAACTAATGAAATGTGTGTGCAGTGTTCAGAAGGTAGCCCCGGCCCAGATCAATGTGAAGTATAGATTCCTCAGAGGAAGGATACACTGTACCATGTTGAAGGATTCTGTGAAGAAGGTGTGTGTGTATGTGTGTGTGTGTATGTGTATTTGTATGTTTGTATGTATGTATGTATGTATGTATGTATGTGGGCATTTATGTATGTATGTGTATGTGTATGTGTATGTATATATGTGTCTGTGTACTTTTAAGTACTACTTTTCAAATCTTCACCCCTACCCCACCCACCAAATCTCCAGGGGTTCTTCTTCTCAAAAGGTATTGGACCTGGTGATGTGCTAAGAGCAAGAGTGATAGCATGCAACGAGCAACATTCAGAAGGGTACGGCCAACACACACATGCACACGTACACATGCACACGTACATACACACATGCACACACGTGTACACATGCATATGTACACATGCACACGTACACATGCACACGTACACATGCACACGTACACATGCACACGTACACATGCACACGTACACATGCACACTTGTCATTTTTCACCAAAGTTTTCCCACCCTTCAGGTCAAATGAAAAGTTGGTTTCAAAGACCACCGTCCTGGACTTGACTACCAAGCCAAGGTTAGCTACCACTGATGATGATGCTGCATCACACCATTGGCAGCAGAAGTGTTGTGTGGTGTTACTTACTGGCTGTTGGTACACACCTTCCTATAGCCTCATGGATCCTACCACACCCATTACTAAGGAGGTATTGGACGTGGACCTTACCCCAGGCAAGACCCTGGTGGGTTACATCACTGAGGTGAGTAGGTGGTGGTACCTTCTGGTGCTGTGGTATTATGACAAGGCACCATCACTGTCACCATCACCATCACCCAGGTTGGAAAGGGTCTGTACATTGCACTCTCTCCGTCGGTTCTTGTCCATGCCCCGCCCCTACTGGTGTCCAGTCAGACTGAGGTGAGCATTAAATGGATTTATGTTGGTTCGGGCTCTCAGACGGCAACTGTTGGGTCATAGTGGGACTTGGATCCATTAGGGGTAAGGTTATATCCCCAGTGGGCTAGAGCTGGAGTTTGGAGGGGGGTGGAGAGAGGGAGAAGTCTGATGTTCCTACAGGAGTGGGAATAAATTTGGTCGCATTTCCACATCCGTTCGTCCAGGTCCTCAGGACGCTCTCATCCCACTACTCACCTGGGGAGGCCGTTGAGTGCACTGTAGTGAAGCGAGGGTCTTCAAGGAGATGTAAAGGTCTGGTGTCTTTGATGGGTAAGCCTCCGTCCTGGCCGGTTGAGGAAGGAAAAGGGGAAGGGTACCTAACCAGTAGTGCTACGAGTGGCCATAAATGGTGTGCATGTAATAGGGGTTGATATGTGGAGGAGAGTTGTTCATCTATGGGCAGGTCGGAACAGAGCGTTAGGGCCACCCAGTAGTAAGTCCAAGGTTTTTTTTGGTTGAATGTAGTGGGCTGTCAAAGAGCTATCCATTTGAGAACGTGTCCTTTGGTGTCATTCCGAAGGTCCAGTTGCGGAACCCAGAGTTGGCGACCTGGTGGTGGGGCACCCCTTGTCCCTGCTGTCCAAAGAAGGAGGCCTGCTTGTGTCCCTCCCCTTCTCCACTGTGGGGAGGGTAGACATCACAAATGTGACTGACCACTACGTTGACAACCCCCTGCTAGCGGCAAAGAAGCTTGACTTTGTCAAGTAAACATTACCGACGACATTAGTCATCTGATTGTCACAGGATAAACCAAACTGTCCTCTTTTTTACCTTTATTTTAAAGGTGCTATGTTCTTTCCGTTGATGGCGACAAGATCGACTTGTCCCTGAGAGCTTCCAGGACTGGGGAGGAGGTGGTTAAAGATAAGGTGCCCAGCAAGGACCCTGTCGACCCAGAGGTGAGGACTGTGGAGGACCTGGTGGTGGGTCAGTTGGTGCGAGGCTACGTGAAGGCAGCCTCAAACGTTGGAGTCTTTGTGAGGTGAGTATATAAGGGAGGGGTGGGGGGGGGGAGCCACTTGTTGCAGAAGTGTGGGGTGGTTAGTTGTAAGTCATCTGGGGAACTTCAGCTAAGGCACTCATAAGTACACACACACACACACACACACACACACACACACACACACACACACCAGTTGGTAATTATCAGGTGTGTTGATTTTTTAAATGCAACCGCTTGCAGGCTTGGACCTACTGTTGATGGGCGTATTAAGATAACCAATCTGATTGATGGGTTTGTCAAGGACTTCAAAAGTATACATCCTGTTGGCAAACTGGTCAGGGCAAAGGTGTTAGGGTAAAGTCTGCACGCTGGTCATTTGGCTAGTAGCAGTCTTTGAGTGCATTTATTTTGAACTAGGGTGGATGTGAGCGAGAAGAAAGTGGAGCTTTCCCTGCGGCTGTCTCACATCGACCCAGCGGCTGCTAAAGAGCTGAGGAAGACACAAGGAAAGGATAGGAAAAAGAAGGCAAGACCAACCAGTGATGGGGAGAGTGCTGAGTCAAGGTGATGATGGGAGGTGGGGACTGTGTGCTGAGTCAAGGTGATGGGAGGTGGGGACTATGTGCTGAGTCAAGGTGATGGGAGGTGGGGACTGTGCTGAGTCAAGGTGATGGGAGGTGGGGACTATGTGCTGAGTCAAGGTGACGGGAGGTGGGGACTATGTATGCCTACATTTAAAATGTTCTACCACATTATAAAATAATTTTACTGACACGCGCAATGGTATGCTGTAGTCCTTAAGTTAAACATGACACTGACAATGTGTAGCTACAATCCCAGCTCAGTCATAGAGAAAATAAAAACTAGTACTTGGCTTAGTCATCAATATATATATGGTTCATTTCTCTATGACTGAGCTGGAACTGTAGCTAGTTAGCCTTTTTATTAAGTGCATGTAGCATCATGGTGTGATTTTTAATGTGTGTGGCTTCTGTTTTATAGTTCAAGTGAAGAGGAGAAAGCAGTGGTCACCAGTGAGGAGGAGGAGGAGGGGAAGGTTGAGGGAGGGGCCAAAGGTGGAAAAACAGCTAAGCCGACCCTAAAGCCTACTGGTGGATTTGTGTGGGACACTGCACAACTGAAGAATGACCCTTCAAGCAGCGAGGAGGATGAGGATGAGGATGAACTGGATGTGGTTAGTTTGCTGTTGCTGGCGGGATGAAAGGCCTGCTTATATGATAGGGTGGGTGAAGGCCTGCTTATATGGTAGGGTGGGTGAAAGTCCTGCTTATGTGGTGGGGGGGAGGTGTTGGAGAGGTGAAAGGCTGCTTACATGGTGTGTGTGTGCTTACATTGGTAGCCACCTGCTAAGAAATCAAAGCGTCAGAAGAGAGCAACAAAGATGGCAGAAGAGGCTTCCTTGTATACAGTAAGTCATTTTCCTTCCACTTAAGGGGGAAAAAAAAAGTTGAAGGTATATATATATACCCATAGATGGAGCAGACCCTGCTGGACACAAACAGGGCTCCAGAGACCCCCGATGACTTTGACCGGTTGTTGGTGTCGCGTCCCAACAGCTCTGCTGTCTGGGTCCAGTACATGGCCTTCTACCTCCACACGGCAGAGGTGGATAAGGCAAGAGGTGTCGCCGAGAGGGCCCTCAGAACCATCTCATTCAGGTACAGTCTCACTGGGACGCTGCTAGATTGTCACGCAGGTGTGTCATTGTACGATGGTACTCTTCCAGGGAGGAGCACGAGAAGCTAAACGTGTGGGTGGCGCTGATGAACTTGGAGAATCTATATGGTACACAGGAATCGCTCGTGCAGGCATTTGAGGAAGCGCTGAAGCAGAATGACCAGTTGACTGTGTTTTTTAAACTTGCTTCAATATATACCAGAGCCAAGAAGTTTGATGTAAGTATGTGATGTGGCACATGTGTATGTGTGATGATGTGATATGTAATGTGATGATGTGATATGTAATGTGATGATGTAATGTGTAATGTGATGATGTAATGTGTAATGTGATGATGTAATGTGTATGTAATGTTTATCCGATTCACTGCAGCTGGCTGAGCAGCTGTACCAGACGATGACAAAACGTTTTGGTAGCAGTGTGAAGGTGTGGACGCAGTATGGCCTGTTTCTCATGAAGCAGGGTAGGTTGCCAGCTGCCAGGAGCCTGCTCCAGAAGTGCCTGAAGAACCTGCCAAGCAAGCAGCATCGTGAGTGGCCTCTGAAACGCTTGATACCAAAAATGTCATCCCCCCCCCCCCCCCTTTCCGACCAACCTTCTATTATAAAGATGTGGATGCTATATCGAAGTTTGCCCAGTTTGAATTTCAGTATGGAGAATATGAGAGGGGTGCTACTGAGTTTGAGAGCTTGGTATCCACCTACCCAAAGAGAGTGGACTTATGGAGCGTCTATATTGACATGATGCTTAAAAAAGGAGAAGTGAAAAAAGTTAGGTATGTCAGTCAGTTGTGTGTGTTGACATGCTTGCAAATTATCATCTTTAGAGAACTGTTTGAGAGAGCAATCCATTTGAAGATATCCGCTAAGAAGATGGCATTCATGTTTAAGCGGTACGTAGAGTTTGAGAAGGCACACGGATCCAACGCACACGTTGAGAGCGTGAGGGAGAAGGCGAAGTCTTACGTGGAATCAAAAGCGCTACCGACTGAAAAAACGAACTAAATAATTATATCTATATTTATGTAAGTGTGTGTGAGAAAGCACTTCACTCGCAAATTACCGTCTGGTTTGCAACCTGACGGAAGACATGATTTACACTCAACTCGGCGCTGATTTTTGGCACGTTGTAAAGCAAGCCTAGGCAATGAATTGCAGGCTACCATATTATGTTATAAGTGTCTCTTTGGTGGTTGGATTTGGGGCTACGGCACTCCTGCCTGCCAGGCTAAACTGCTCGTCAACACTGAGCACCTCGACGGTGTGCTTGGGAGATCCAATCGTTTGCAGCCTCCGGGCACCGTGCGAAACAGTGAACCCGTCCCTCAAAGTGAACGGGAAGAATGTGGATGCGACCTACTCGAAGTACAACAACGGGACAGCGGTAACGGTGCGCACTAACTATTGTGCATTGGTTTCGAGCGTCATTGCTGTCGAAATAGCATCAGGCGAGGAGAACTGTACCTTTGTGGCAACACACACAGCGGGAGTGAGCGCGCAGTGTCGCTACCCTCTCCTGCTCCAAATTGCGGCCCCTGCTGCTGGTACGATTGCACTTAAAGGGGGAGAAACGTTCCGCTTTCGCTATTTAGTTTCAGCTCTCTCTGCAGTGAGTAGCATCTCCCTAGCTACGTTCGCTCATCCAGCGATCAAAGTACTGAACGTAAGTGCTAGCGTCCCCTCCGATTTGACGAACGGCACATTGAATGCCTTTTACAACCTAACGACAGACACGGATGAGACCAAACAAGCCAGTCCGCTCTTTCACTTGAAAAACGTTACAGCTGGAGTTATAGTAGAAGTAAACGTGACAGCTTACTTGCGTCGGTATGTTCGCGCCGGCGCCAAGTTGAATTTCGATTTATTCGCCGCATACAGCTACTCCAACGCAACGCTGGTGAAAACTGTACGGGACAGTAGCTATGTGGCTGCATTGCCGTTCGCGCACGATTTCACACTGAAGCTTCCGCTTCACGCATCTGCGGATTACACTCAACTGAAGTGGGTCATCCCTACAAACGACGGGGACTTGTTTTCATCGGAAATCTCCGTAAACGTGCCTTGTGTGACTGCTGACTTAAGCGTGACGATTCTGGTACCCAATTACTACACATGGGAAAACATGATACCGTGTATCGCACTCAACATTACCGACTTTCGGGTCACGCGACTGCCCTACGACTTGACTCTTGTATCGGCTCTTTGCCCGTACTCCTCGTGCCCTTACGGGAACGGAGTCACACGCTCGAACATTAACTACAAGTTTGCCTATAATCCGTTAAACACTGTACTGACGGCCTCCATTGGTCCCATACAGTACCGCGAAACCGCCGCGGCGGGAAGCAACTCCGGGAATTGTACGGATGCCGATATTCGTATTGCGCTGGCGGGAAGAGTGGACATTCAACCTTCGTGCCGTTACAATATCTGCGATATTTTGCGCGAAGACAATATCACCGTACTAGTGGATTTTATGCAAGAGAACACACTACCTAACTGGGCAGCCTGGGCGGCACCCCTCATGCTTCAATCACAAAATTACACTAACTTTAAGATATCGATTGGAAAGCCGGAAGTGGGACTGTTCATTTACCCCTCCGCTTGGTGGGGCGATGCCGGAGATAGCCTCGTCCTTACCTTCGGGGTGGCCCCACTACAGTGGTACAGCGTTTACAAGGCCAACGTCACCTTTTGGATCGATGAAAGGTTCGTCGCTTCGGAAGTGGCCGAGCTGTGCCTTTACAACGGAACTGCAGGCGGTCCTTTCTGCAGTATGGTCTTATTTCAGCACCAGCGAATACATCTATACTTTGAAAAGTAAGTAAAACAATTTAAAAAATGAATATTATTAAATATAAATCAATCCGTTAGACTCACATATGGTGTCGACTATTTGGTCGTTACGTTGAATGTGACACGGATAGCACAAGAAGTAGCTCCTTTGGATGAGCTGTACACCTGGGGAGAAACCGTGTTCTACTCTCTGCCGCAAGGCAACAGCTCTTCTTTGCCGGGAATACTTTGCAGCAATGCAACGACCGCGACGGTATGGATTCTCCCCGTAAACCTTGATCCGTGGACGTATACGATAGTGCAACGGAGATATTCCACGGTACCCGTTGTGGCGATCGGTGACCGCCTGAATATGACGATTCGCGCATGCGTGCCGGAGATCTTCTCAAGTTTGATACTGTATGTGTCCATTCCGCCAGTGGCAGTCGACAACGCAACGGTCGTTGTGATTGGATTCAGCCTGCTCCATAGAACTCTCAAAGCTGGTGATGGTAAGCTTGCAGTTGCGTGCGAGGGGAAGGAGTATTGAAATAGGAGATATGGCAAGTCAAGTACAGTAATAAGCGCTTTTATCCTACCTGCAGTTTTAACTGCACTCAATGTACTCTTGAAATTTTACTTTGCGTCATGTCACCGAATGCCATGGGGTTGGGCTGGGGGAAAGATGTACATATAACCCCAAGCAGTTGAGGGCCTGGGCAGGCCTGGAAGTGGTACCAGTACATTTAACCCTTTAAACATAACGTCTTGCATTATGCACAATATATCTGCTTCCATCTCTGGGCAGCCCCCACTACAGTTGCATGATCCAATTTTTTTGATTTTCAGCACTGGGTGGAACAAGCTACATCTCTGTGGTGGGAGCGACAACTGTGCTCTTCGACTTTGGGCCTTCAGTGTTGGTTCCACTGTCGGGCAACACTAGCGACCCTTACCCAGAGGACCAGTGCTTCATCTGCTCTTTGGAGACCACCATCCCGAATGACCCCCTCCTTGTGCAAGGGTCTACAGTCGACTATGGAGCCTTTGTTGTGACAAACAACAGTGTCATGACAACCATTCGAGAGATCACCTTTACTGTGGGTCACCGCTGACCACACTCCATCTTTTATCTTGCCATTTTTTTTTTTTGTCTCCCCAGGTTGTGGAGCCTCTGTTAACTTCCGAATCAACTGATGTATGGAGTGCTGATGCGGGGGACATTGTCACCCTGTCCATCACAGTCTACCACCTACCTAACCCCAGTGTCAGTGCATTCAGGCTCTCCCTCTTCGTATTCTACCCCGACACCCGTGTGGTGTTCCTTGGTGCTAGGCTGACGCTCAGCTCTGGCGTTAGCATAGCACCCAACACCTCAAACGGGACCGTCGTGTTTGCAGTACCAGAGCTGGCAACATGGGACGTGGCTTTGGTTGCCATGGAGTTCATGCTCCGAGATGATGTCAGAAGTGGAGAAGTGATACCGTTCCCTCGCACATTGGTATGGTCTAGTCAGTCCGCCTTGTTCCCACGTGGAAGAGACTACTCTGCGAGTGGAAATCAAATGGTAGAGCTACTTTTTTGGTGTATTGGTGTGTGTGTGAGTGATGTGTATGATATAGGGACTTCTACCCAGGTCACAGTCACGGTGCCAACCTTAGAGGTGTCTGTGACCACTTCCAGTGCTGACATCCCTCCTGGTGTGGTGCAAGTTGGGGAACTTGTCTCCGTGGATGGAAGGATGGTGTTGCCTGAGGTACACTAGCTCCCAGCATGTGCGTGTGTGTGTACATGCTGTTGTATTAGGAGGGGAGGGGAGAAGGAAGATGGTTCATGTGTGTATGTGCTTGCTCATGTAGCCTTTATCAATTTGATATGGCCAGGCGTATACGTGTACCTTTGTTTTATTTAATTGTTCAAATAGGGTATCTCTGTGGTGTATGTGGATGTGTCTTTGCCTTCACATGAAGACTGTCACATTGTCATTATCAATGCTTCAATCCCGTTCACTGGGGGGTCCTTGCTTCTCTATGGACAACCTAACATTATCGTTGCTAACACGGTATGCTAAGGAGGCACTCTCTCTCTCTCTCTCTCTCTCTCTCTCTCTCTCTCTCTATTTCTCTCTCTCTCTCTCTCTCTCTCTCTCTCATGTGTGCATGGTATCTCCCTCCTTGGCCTCAGGACGTTCTGTTCTCATTTGGAACCATCACAAATGTGTATAACAACATTGCTGACATTAACGACACTGTATCGGTTCAGATAAATGCCTTTGTCTCTGGATCCTGTAGTGCAAGCAGCAATATGGTAATCTGGCCTAACCTTAACGCTACATCAATGTTCACCTCTGCTCCTGAACGCAACAGGTGGTACCAGTAGCTGCAAACATGAGTGATGTGTATGTTATCAGCTCCTTCAAGGTTGTCCATCCTCATATGAAGGCAAGTGTTCCTCTGTAAAAAAAAAAATGCAATGTACCAATATTGTAAACCAATCAGGGAACAGCACCATTGCCAGTTGGTGACTGGAAGGCCAATGACACCATTGATGTAACTGTTTCATTGGTTCAAGAGGTACACACACTAATCCTCTCTCTCTCTCTCTCCCTCTCTCTCTCTCTCTCTCTCTCTCTCTCTCTCTCACTCTCTCTCTCTCTCCCTCCCTCCCTCCCTCCCTCTGTGCTGTTGCATTCAGCACCATCTGTATGTCAGCCTGGCATATGGATGTGTGGGCTATACGTCACACATGCTTCTTCCCTTGCATGAAACCAAATGAAATGTAAAAACCCATTGAGGGGGCTTTCCCTCTGTATGCAGACCCAGCAGGCTGTGGCCTATGATGTAATCTTCCAGTTGGAATGCTCACCTGAGCTCCTCCTGCTCGCTCTGGGCATGTACTTAGGAGAAGGGTGCCCCACAGGGGTGGGCAATTGCTCCGTTAACGTGGGCACCACACCCACGCCAAATATACGCTGCCCAAAAATTATTAATGGTTGCACTCTCCTCATGAACATCACGATGAAGGTAAATTAATAATTTGCATGGATCATGCGAGATTGTTGCTGCTAATAGGGACCTAACGCGTACATTTTCATGCATTTTTTGTATTCAAAGAGATACCTAGGTCCTCTACAGCTTCTTTCTTATGCTGTGGAATTTGACCTGTTCACATAGGGAGTTACAATGGCCTGAATTTTTAATCATGCTATTTACACACCTCAACTTAGATGCTCCTTTGGAATTTTTATAATATTGCTTTAGGTTCTCCCATTCACAGCAACAATCCCGTAATGTTAATGCATAATAATGACATCAAGATGGCACAATGATGGGTTAAATAATGGTATCAATAACTGCATAGATAATCTTAAATAAGCTCCAGTGGCAAATTTTAATAATGGCCTCCATTCTTTGTAGCTGTCCCTCAATACCTCTGCTGATCACATGTTGGCTGTCAATCTCACATCTACAAGTTACCGCAGCAGTTTTCTGCCTCCGCCCCTCCAAGGGGAAGAGTTTGGACCAGAGGTGGGCGTGGTTCGCTCCACCCCCTGTCCCCATTGGTTAATTGTTTTTTTTTTTTTTTTTCTGTCCTCCAGCTGTTGTTATCACTGGTGAAAAGGACTCCTGCTCCCGTCCAATCTGTAGTGTACTTTGATTTCATGCTGGGTGCGCCCTATGTCCCTCTCTTGGTCCTGACCCCCTTGGATGCATTAGGGGTCCTGGTCAATATTCAGCTACCCAAGGGGACTACCCTGAACCTGACTGTGTGCCTTCAAACCAACCTCAGCATCACGCTACTCCCTGCCCTGCAAGTGGAGCTTGGAGAAAGCATGGACACGTCAGAACTAAGGGTGACAACAAGGTACACACACACACACACACACACACACACACACACACATCTTAATGACCAATACCGTGGAAGTAATGGTAAAACCTATGCAACAAAAAAAAATGCATTTGCATTCAAAGTAGAAGATATAGTAAGAATATTATAATGAAAGATCCATCAACAGTTGAGAAAATTTTCATGACTGTATTTTCCATTGGCCGTACTTATGTACTGTATTGGTTCACCATTTTAACCCTCAGCCCACCAAAGGTGTCTTTTGGAGATGTGTGGACACATCCAGAACAGGAGATAACCGCTGAGAACTTAACAGTTGTGGTCCGGCTGGACGTTCTCAGTGGGAGCGAGGGGAGTAACCTGACAGTCTCCATAGCAACACAATACCTGAGCGACGAAGGCATCAGGACCCTATTGGACACGCAAACCCTACCTGTGGTGAGACCCCGCCTCCTAACTGTAGCATCTGTCTCCACAAGGTACGGAAAAGGTTATCTCTCTTCACCTTATTGATGCCAATGGGTGTGGTCCTTACAATATAGGGTGGTTGACATCGGCAATCATATTGGACTGACTCTGAGCTTGAATTACCAGGCAGGATCCATCACACCAGCCTATAACGTCTCCATCAACCTGACCCTCCCTAACACTCTCACTCTTATTAATGCCTCCTCTCTGTGGAGCATGGAGACGTTACCAGAGGGTCAGAGCCTGGCAGTCCAGATTCCAGACTGGCTGACACCGTCTGACACCGCACAGGTCCAAATCAGCGTCCTATACGTGGGAGGGGCAACTCTAATTAGTCCCCTGCTTGTCATGACAACATATGCTTCTACCAGGGAACTGCGTTACCATGACACAGCTATGTTCCCTCCCATATACACGGCACACATTGATGCCTTTGGCATAACCCTGGTATCCACAAATGACACCCTCACTGATGGCTATTCGCTCGGGTACTCAGAAACTGCGGAATGGGACCTGGAGCTGCAGTACATTGTGGGTCCGTTCCAAGACCTCGTCGTCATGGTGCAGACAAACGCTAGCCTTGTGATCCTTTCTGCCAATGTGACATACGTTGGGTAATTGGAGTGTGAGGGGGTGTGGTATGCACATATGGGAGTATGAGTACATGGGAATGGGGTGTGAGTATATGGGCACAGAAATACACTACGTATGTCTGTGTATAGGGCTGGGATCACTTCCGGGACGTTTGCTGTGACTAACCATACCAAGAGTTGGATAACAGTATCATTGTATGTGGGCTCCGTCGTGGACAGAGATGTGCTGGTATTGGAAAACTGCACTGTGAGGTTGCGTCTGTGGACAGAGTCTTTTGGTAGTGGGCACGGGGTGCAGGTGGCAGCCATTGATGCTACAGTGAAGTATGGCTCAGTGATTAAAAAGGTTAACCCTTCCTAACCACTCCTAACCCTTCTTAACCCTTCTCAACCCTTCCTAAACATTTCTAACCCTTCCTAACCACTCTTAACCCTTCTTAACCCTTCTCAACCCTTCCTAAACATTTCTAACACTTCCTAACCAGTCCTAACCCTTCTTAACCCTTCTCAACCCTTCCTAACCCTTCCTAAACATTTCTAACCCTTCCTAACCACTCCTAACCCTCCTTAACCCTTCTCAACCCTTCCTAACCCTTCTTAACTCCTAACCAGACCTAAGACTTTTTCCTAACACTTCCTTCCCCCAATCCATGCAGCTCAGACATCACAGTAACCATTGTGTATCTCCCAATGTAGGAAGGTGTTACAGTGTCACTTGTCCAAGTACCTTCACAGACTCTAAGTGTGACATTTCTTCCAGTCCAAAGTGGCAGCCTGATATCAGGGGGCCAGTTTGAGCTTATGTTCACATTGGCCTTATTGCCGGTGTATGATACGGAGGCACATGATGTCGTCGTGGTGATGGACCTGTTGGACCCATTCTTGGAAGAGGCACCGATGATGATGGTGGACTACCGTAACGGCACCATAGCAACCATAGGTAATAGGGAGGGTTATTACTAGGTTAGGAAGAGTTAACATAGGTTAGGAAGAGTTAACATAGGTTAGGAAGAGTTAACATAGGTTAGGAAGGGTTAACATAGGTTAGGAAGGGTTAACATAGGTTAGGAAGGGTTAACACTAGGTTAGGAAGAGTTAACATAGGTTAGGAAGAGTTAACATAGGTTAGGAAGGGTTAACACTAGGTTAGGAAGAGTTAACATAGGTAATAGGGAGGGTTAACACTGGGTAATAGGGAGGATGGGAGAGAGAATGAGGCAAACTATCCATTAAATACCATGTCCTCAGCCATTGTTACTTCTGCCCCTTAGAGACAGCTCTTATTTTCCAAGATGGACTCTACCTGCCTGCTCTTCAGACAGCTGGGGTGCTGTTTACAATGCCGATGGCGTTCCTTTCATCTGCCCCTCCTCCAAGGACAGTAAACTTCACCATCATAGTAGATTATTACTACAGTAAGGTTTGACTCAGCTGCATGTATCCCATGGCTACTGGCATCTTCCTTTGCTCACACACATGCACACATACACACACATGTACACTCACCACACGTGTGTACACACGCCACACACATACACACATGCACACGCACACATGTACACTCACTTCACACATGTACACATACAATCATCACATTCTATGCACCAAACATCACCATCCAAGAGACCCTACCTCTGTCGATTAATGGTACACTCTTTTTGAGTACCGTACCATCCACCATTGCCACCATCACACCTACCACCACTATCATCACAGAGAACACCCTCACTATCACCACTGCAGTCATCCCCACCATCACTCCTGCCACCACTATCATCACAGAGAACACCCTCACTATCACCACTGCAGTCATCCCCACCATCACACCTACCACCACTATCATCACAGAGAGTACCCTCACCATCACCACTGCAGTCATCCCCACCATCACACCTACCACCACTATCATCACAGAGAGTACCCTCACCATCACCACCACAGTTATCCCCACCAACACACCAGAAGTCCTTACTGGCAGCATTCAGATCGTCAACACCTCCTCCCCATACACCTTTGGCGGTAACCTCACCATCAATGAGATATTTGTGGTCTCCATTAAAGTTAACTTGACGTCAAGTGGCTCTGATGTCATGGTGGCTCTTGGTAGGCCGTATTTTAATCCCTTACTCTCCTCCCTCCTCCCTCACATTTTTAAATGCTCACTCCCCACATACACTACCTCACTCCACTCCACACTGCCTCACCCCACTCCCACACCACATTCCACACTGCCTCACTTCCCACTCCACACTGCCTCACTCCCCACTCCATGCACCACACCACACCACACTGCCTCACTCCCCACTCCACTCACCACACTCCACACTGCCTCACTCCCCACTCCACACACCACACTCCACACTGCCTCACTCCCCACAATATACTGCCTCACTCCACACTCCATTGCTCAATTCCATAGCTGCATCAGCACAGCCACTCCCCTCCAATCCTTTGTTAGTACTGGGCGTGGCACAGGAACAGACAGGAGGGGCAGGAAGCATCACAAGTCTCCACCCCTTTGGAAGTGGATCCTTGGTCGTATGGAACATCACTAGCGGATCAAATGCATCCATTACTCTGTCAGCCAAGCTGGTTCTACTTGACCTCGCATACAGTGGACTGCACATCACATTCTCTGCTCCTGTCACCATCGGCAACAGCCAGGTGATGGAGCCATCAGTGGAAGCCGTAGTGGTTGAACCATCCCTCCTGCTCCACAGATCAGCAACAACAGTAATGTCTCATATTTGACATGTGGATGCATTGTCCCATGGTTCATTTCCTCCTCTGCAGTTCAGTGACAGTTTGTCCACCAGAGTGGAGTGCTTGCTAACTGCATATCACTCCTCCACCTCCACTACCACTGCCCACAGGGTGTACATGCAGGAGGCGGTGCCAGAGGGGATGGGTGTGATCAAAGCCGGTTACAGCGTGATGGGTGATCTCAAAGGAGTCCAGGTTTTGCAGGGAGAGGGCGTGTCTGCTGTGGGTAGAGCTTTGCTTTGGCTGTCCCTGGAGCTCCTCCCACTGGATCGGAATGTGACCTTGATGTACATTGCAGATGTCCTGGTGCCATACCAGACAAACCATACACTGCTTGTCAACTCATCACTCAAGTTCTTCAGCATTGAAGCAAATCCAGCCTCAGTGAATGTAAGCATGTGGTCCCCATACACCACATGGTCCCCATGCCTATCACGTAGTTCCCATGCCTACCACATGGTCCCCATATCTGTCACGTGGTCCCCATGCCTATCACATGGTCCCCATGCCTATCACATGGTCCCCATGCCTGTCACATGGTCCCATGCCTATCTCGCTGCAGTCCAACTTGTCTGAGTACAGTGGTAAGATGTACCTACAGACCACTGAAGGGTGTGTGACTGTAATGGTGGACAAGGTCACTGACAACAGAATAGCCATCCTCTTTGTCTGCATCATCTCCCTTGCATCTCTGTGCTGCCTGCCATGCCTCTGGGTCCTCATACACACAAGGGTCACCTCCACACACAAGGTAGCACCAGCTGCCCTCACCCAACTGGTAAGTGGGCTTAGCTGAAAGTGTGGAAGGGGAGGGGCATTTTTGGCCACTCACTTATTAACTAGACTTGCATGCTGACAAGGACTGTGCTCCAATCACACCATCCTCCACCATCTTCACCATCCCCACACCATCCCCCCACCATCCCCACACCCCCACCCACATGCCCCCTTATACATAATTCAATTTCCCGCCCACCTCTCCTCTTCTCCTTCCTCTCTCCACTCAACCTCAGTCATCCCTATTCAAGCGGCAGTACAGCAGACTGTTCCATAGACTCCATAGGTAAGCAGAGGTGGGAGTATCTTCTAGGCCACCATCTTTAAATACTTTAACCCTTTTTAGACCACTTGTGTCCAGCCTGCTGGAGGCGTATCCTAAGCGCGCATCCATCAGGGAGGGGGTGTATGAGGAGGTGGAAGTTGACTGCATCGTTGGAATGGAATGGGACCTTCACCTCCTTGTTGCCGACCACATGGTTGGGTATGCCGGATATCTGATTACCATGGATACCAAACATGCCCCCTCTGAGGCAGCCAGGCTTGTTGCTGACCTGCAGGATAAAAAACTCTTCCTTCAAAATACACTTGACGTTCAATTCAAAAGGTGGTCAAGCGATATTTCTGCCAACTATAACCAGATAGAAGAGGTAGTGCCCAGTCCATTGAACTGTATATGGTTGTAATGGGGCCCCTTGTTTGGACCCAAAGGCCCTGCTCCAAAAGGCTGCCTCCTCACAGAGTAGGGAAACCACTTTGATAAAAGAGCTGACAAGAACTGATGCTGTAAGTAGAGGTGTACAACAAATGGAGGTTATGGGTGTGGTCTTTGCAATAGGGGACTCTAAGAATGGAACTGGACCAGCAACACAACATGGAGAAAGGCCATGCACTGGAGGCTGTTGAGGTCAAGAAGAAAGCAGAACTCCTTCAGCTGAAATTTGAGTTCCTTTCTCACTACCAGCTTGGCCTTCAGGTAAGGACATCTCTGTTGACATCATGGAATGGGGGTGTTTGTATGGTCAAAGGTGCACTATCAGTGTCCAAACCACACCTAGGGTATTGTGCTTGAAGCCCTGTGGAATACTCCAGACTCAGCTGAGTGTTGTGGCAAGTTTATGACCACAGTTATCAAACACCATATTCCCAAGGCCTGGAAGAAGCTCGGTGAAAAAGAAGCAGCCATCTTGGAAAGAGCCAAGAGACACAGAGCTGCCTTGCTGGATAAGGTGTGATGCTTGTTGTGACCTGCATGTGACCTTTTGACTCAAGCATGTGACCTAGAACTTAGGCATGTGATCTAGAACTTAGGCATGTGACCTAGAACTTAGGCATGTGACCTAGAACTTAGGTATGTGACCTGTGCACATGAATTCAACCTGAATACGTAACCAACATGTGTTTAACCCCACTACTGGTTACGTAACCAACATGTGTTAACCCCACTACTGGTTACGTAACCAACATGTGTTAACCCCACTACTGGTTACGTAACCAACATGTGTTTAACCCCACTACTGGTTACGTAACCAACATGTGTTAACCCCACTACTGGTTATGTAACCAACATGTGTTAACCCCACTACTGGTTAGAGGTTAACAGAAGATGAAGACTCCAGATGGGAAGCCATTGTTCGTATGCATATTAGAGAAGTTACTCACCAGACAATTTGGTAAGCCTAGAAATTAACTTTATTAATAATTAGAATGTGCATGTCCTTCACGATGTTGCAGAATGTGTCCAAATAGATCTGACCTTATTCAGCTTTTCACTCGATAGCCAAGTGCTTATTTCCATTGGAAGGAGCAAACAATCAATTGTTCATACACACTCCACCACATACTCCACCACCTACACACACCACCACCTACACATACCACCTACACTCACCACCTACACATCACCACTCATCACATACAATGTTGCACAGGTTGGGGCACACTACAGAGAGACAAGCCACACACTTAGGAGCACAAAATGAGTCTGCATTCCTCGCCAAACTAGCCACTTTACGGGCAGAGAGGGAGGAGTCTGAGGAGGCCATAAGAATGAGGGCTCTGGAGAAGCTGGAGGTGTGGCACGTGTGACCATGTCATGTGATCATATAACACACTTTAACCCCTTGCAGACATATGCCAAAGACATCACCATCATGCCAACATCACATCATGGTATGTGACCCCTCCTCCTTCATACCTGATAAGGTGGCCAATGTCCATATAAGGTGTGCCTGCCTGCCGTTACCTTGTATGGCTACTGGTCTGCACAGATTTGGAGGGAGCCATACGACAGTGGCATGAGATAGAACAGAAGAGAGAGCATGCTCTGGAGAGGGTGGAGCATGAGGTAGCTCCACCCACATGACACCGGGTGCCCATCCTTATGGCCGCTTTCTTTTATACCACCAGTTCATAGATGAGATTGGACAGTGCTGGAGGCAGTTCCGTTCAAAGTTGGAAGGCCTTGTGACCATGATAAATACAAGACTTAGCTCTGAGCTATTGTCCAGATGTATGTGCATGACAGGGGGTGGGGCCTCACTGTGTGTCCAGATGTATGTGGAGTGACAGGGGGTGGGGCCTCACTCTGTGACTTCCCTTTGTCTCCAGGCAATCCCATTCAGCTCTCAGACTGTGATGCAGTCCTTGCTGAGCAGGAGAAAGCTCAACACAACCTGAAGGGTCTCCTCAAGACCAAGCGACAGGTGCTAAGGGAAAGGTTACAGGTACCCAGTCCCCATGTGAAATATTTCTAGTGATAAATTATTGATAAAATCTCTAACGTACATGTACATAGTTGAGACTGTCTGAGATGAAGGAGAGGATCAGTGCCCACAGGGAAGCATGGGCACACACATGGGAGAGGAGGACCAAGCTGCTTGAGGAGATCACCAGGTATCATATAGCCACACCCTATAACCATCTCCACCTATTACTCCCTCCCTCCATCCACTCCCACCACATCACAGTGACTTTCTTCAGTCTCAAGAGCAATCGTCTAGTGACAAGCAGTGGTCTCTGGCTAGACTACAAAGAAGGTGGGTACCTTTTCGTACATCACAACTTTCTACCAGACTTGCTCTCAGCTTCTCACTGGAAAGGCTGCTGATTCACTACCAAACAAAGGCAGCCATGATGGAGAAGGCCAACAGAAAGATGGATACCATTTTGCTATGGTACCAGGGAGAGAAGCAGGTAAGTCTATTGTTCCCTGCTGGTGATGAGTGCTATAGCATTCTGTGTGCATTCTAAATTGAGGGGAGGGGTTGCTAACCCAACCCACAATTTGTTGGCATGTGTATACCATAAGAAAAAGATAATCACACGACAAATGTGTCATCCTTTCTTTTACGTTCCATGATGTATATGTGATTATGAAAATCCCTCGGGAACTCACCCTGGTGGGAGTTATGTCCCTTTGTGTGTGTGCACACTCAGAAAACAGATCCAGTGGATGATTTTGAGCTGTTCAAAAGTTTTCTGAAGCAGCGAAGGGCTGTTCTTGATGGCTTCAATGGTGAAGGCTTTGATGAGGAGAGATGGAGGGTAGAAGAGAGGTACCATGTGATGGGTGTGGTCAGGAAACCTGGGCAGGCACAAGTGACACTCCCAATGGTTGCCGTGCACAACAGAGATGTTATGGGCACTAGTCAGGTGACCAAATAAAGCTGTGGGGTACATGTATTCTGTTTGACTGTGCTAACATTTCAGCTCAGCCACACACCAAGGTTGAACACACCAGTGAGTATACAGAATGATGTAACCATTAAAAATACACACACACACACACACACCACACCACACACACACACACACACTGGGAATGTACCAATACCCCTTTATAACATTCAACAGAATGCTGTATTAGAAAATAGGCAGAAACAACTTCAACCTCAGGTAAGACTGGTATGATCGTCAGCCATAAATGGTCACTTGTTGCATGTCACTATAGCAACAGTGTAGGATCAGTGCCTCTCGGTTCAGAGAGCTCGTGACCATGTGCAGACACTCCCAGGAACTGAAGAGAATGATGTATGGACCAGAAGGCCATTTGGGGATCATGTGATGGTCATGCATCACACACAGGGTCATGTGGTAGTTGTTCAGGGATCACATGGGATGAGGAATCGTTCATGTAGTGAAGAATGCTACTCATCTTGATGTGTGTGTGGGTGTGTGTGCATGCCTCTCAGGGAAGATCATCATAACATGTTGGAAAGGAAGACCAATGTATTAATGGAACAGTACTTGGAAAGACAAGTTGAGTTGCATTCTAACGCGTCCACCATTTTTACACCGTACCCTCCTCCTCTCTCTCCTCCCTCCCATTCACCATCTCTATTTTGGAAGGGGTTAAAGTACAAGGCCGTACTTCACAAGTGGAGTGGTCTCACCTCGGCTCAGATATCAGACCTCGTCACCAAATGGTGAGATGTTGGGTTGAGGGGGGGGGGGGGGGGGGGATTTAGGGTAGGATAAGGGGTGGGGTAACAATTCTTGCATGTGGCACATATTATGATGTGTGTTTCACATGTAAATGTACAACACAGGCAAACACAGCTGCAGGATATGGGCCAGTCCCAACTATGACCAATCAGAACACAGACATCATCCTCCTACATAATCATTACCTTTGTGGCAGTATACTATTACCCTGTGTTGTGGACATCCCACCCTTTGTTAATGGTGACACCCACCCCCCCCCCCCCCAACCCCCCCTTGGGTGAAAACTACATGTTACGATCTCATTCAAGGAAACCCAACAGTGTAAGCGATATACTTTGGGTTTGGGTACAAGGCTAAGTCATGCAGTCACTCCACAGCTGCTCTGGGTTGGAAACTAGGTTTGATAGTTAGGTAGATATTTAAAATAAGCCTCATTAAAGTTTTGTCTTGGCATTAAAATCATATCCACAACCAACAGTTTTCTTTCACCCCATTTTATTGTGCACATACTTCAGATTTACACGACCAAAAGTTTAAAACCGTTTCAAACCTGTTACCTGATTTGAATCAGACTGTTATCAAATCCTAAAAAGGTTGGGGAAAATATCCGTTTCAGATCTGGTGGAGTAATTTCCGATTCTTACCTGTACTACCACGATAATGCAAAACTGGTAACAGCCTGAATCGTGGGTGGTACCAGCGCCAAGTCAAATATAGTTCCGGTGATACACGGGGGGAATGCGTGGTTTTGTCTCGTGATCGCTAATGTTAAATAAACGGATGAATGATTCTAATACATCCCATAATCACACGCAATACAAATTTAAACAACAAAGCATATTCGTCCAGTCATGGGTATACACCAAAGCCTTCTCTCCTGATGCTTCTCTATCCTCCTAGAGCTGGACCCTCAATCAAAAGTACAACTGTCACTGCATTCATGGAGTATAGAAACGGCTTGCTTGATCTGGCTGCAGTCTGCTGAGAATATTCTTTTCGTTATGCCAAGTAGTGGGCACTCATACTCGTTCAGCACTGGTTCACTATTCACAACAAAATCATCACATCCCTGAAGTACGCAGAATGATTCACCCGTTTCCAACTGACAGGAAGTCAAAAACAGGGCATACTTTGTCTACAAAAGATAAACTACATGAAGTTACTGAGGTGACAAAACATACTATTTTACCTCTGAACAGAGCAGTTCAACAAAGTCTCCAGCATGAACCAATCCACCATCTGCTGCAATAACCCCTTTGAACACTGCAACAAGGCTGTCCTCCATACAGTGGAAAAGTTCTATTCTAGTTGAGCTATCATGACGATACAGATCCTCAATGGTAGCACAGGAAAGGCCAATAGTATTGAGAACAACATGTTTGCAATACGTGTGGGGATTTTGAAAGGCGCTATAGCAAAGAATGTGCACATCAAAAAACACTGACTAGTTTAACTGCAACTCACTTTCCTCAGTGCTCCAGGCTGATATATGCTCCTGTCGCCATTGAGTTCTATCATCGTAACATTGTTGAAGAAATGTCATAGGAGTTGAATAAAATGGCCACCACCACACCTAAATCAACATCAATGATAAGTGTTCATTAAACTGAGTAACACTTACTGGATGTTATCATCTCCATCACAAGCACATGCACAGCAAAATGACCTGAGACGGAGCAAGGCGATTACTAAAAATATTCTGTGCTCTAACAGTAGCATTGAAGGATTCACACCTACAGAATGAGAAACATATTAATAACTACTTAGGAAAGAATAAAAGAAACGTACACACCTCTGCGGAAAATGCCGAACAAGGTCCCAAGTTAACCATACAATCCACTAGATGGAGTATTAGGTGGACCTTCGGTTTATTCAGGCATTGTGTGCTTGACATTGATGACAAAGTTCTCACAAATAGATTTCCACTCATGGTAGAGATATAGAGAGAAATAGTTGCAATATGCTATTCGAAACACCTATAATAAAAAACATCATAAATCAATGATCATGGAGTTAAAATTTGTGCTTACCTTTGAAAAACTCAATAACACCTTTCATCATCACTGCTCAAGTAAGGACTTAAGATAAAAACAGACATTTGAGACCATCCTTTAAAGTCCCGTCCCACAAAGGAATATCTTGGTGGGGTTCAGTCAGGGAAGCAGAATAACATGAAGGAGTGTGGAAGAGAGGGAGGGATGTGTGAGTGGGAAAGGAGAGGGATGTGTGAGTGAGTAGGAAAGGGGAGGATGTGTGAGTGAGTAGGAAAGGGGAGGATGTGTGAGAGAAGAGTAAATCTGAGAGCAGGTGGAAGATGGGGTGTGGAGGAGTAGGTGAGACTGTCGAGGGTTGGTGGGAAGAGTTGAAGAAACAGCAGTGGATGGATGGTGGGAGTGGGAGGTAGCAAGAGTAAAGGTTAGAGATAGAGGGATACAGAGTTCATAAACCCTTACAGCTAAGCAAGAACGTTCTCAGCTCGCTCAGCATATTGGAGGCGTACTGAAGCGCATCCATCAGCTTATTGTTGTCCTGTAGCAGAAGACGTACTTTCAACACAAAAGAACATGACGACGCTCCTGAATCTCACCAAACATGTCTTCATCTCGAACGCATTCTTCTTCACTTGGTTTAGAGCTTCCGTAAGAACCTTATCCTGGTCGTCCATTGCCATGACGTTTTGTTGGCTGCAGATCTTATCATGCATCATAAAATGCAACCTGAGCACACATTTTATAAGTGAACAGTATTACCGTAAGCCAAAATACAGCTGCCAGTAGCTGAAACACTAAAGGGGTTGGCAGACACAATAAAAACAGCGGCTCTCAAAACAAAACTGCCATTTTCCCTGTGCTAGTATCACGTGAGGGGGCACGGCTCAGTCGCCCAGGGCAACAGTGAAAACAAAATGGCCGAAGGTGGCGTGCTGGTCGTTTTCCATTTACGTAAGTGGGAACGGAAACCATTGTGCGCCGTCAAAAAAACAGCACTCTTGCGATACTTCTACTGTATGTGTTGCATGTGTGTGTCTGTGTGGCGCGCGCGCGAACGCACATCTTACAGTGTGCTCTGGACATGTGTGTGTCTGTGTGGCGCGCGCGCGAAAGCACATCTTACAGTGTGTTCTGGACATGTGTGTGTCTGTGTGGCGCGCGCGCGAACGCACATCTTACAGTGTGCTCTGGACATGTGTGTGTCTGTGTGGCGCGCGCGCGAAAGCACATCTTACAGTGTGTTCTGGACATGTGTGTGTCTGTGTGGCGCGCGCGCGAACGCACATCTTACAGTGTGCTCTGGACATGTGTGTGTCTGTGTGGCGCGCGCGCGAAAGCACATCTTACAGTGTGTTCTGGACATGTGTGTGTCTGTGTGGCGCGCGCGCGAACGCACATCTTACAGTGTGCTCTGGACAACTCTTGTCGAGGATTGATAATCGAGGTGAACTGATATCAAAATATAGACCCACGGATACGAACCTTGCACAACGGCCAGTCCGAGCGAGATACTGAACCTTGACTGACACCAATGCTGGTTCGTATTGTATTTCAGTTTTGAAACGAACTGGTACCATGCAATATTCTCAGCCTGAACCAGGGTTCAGGCCCGGTCCAAAGTTGGTGCAGCCAATTATTATGGGCGTGGCATCCGGTACCATACAACGCGGAGACGTTTGTACAGACTAGTTAAACACAAGAACAAAATCAATCATAATATGCAATAGACAACGCGATACAAGGGTGAGCTGAAGTAAAAGAGAAAACTGATGGAACCAGAAGTATTATATAGGTGTCGTGATCACTGATCAAGAATTACCAAATAGTTTTGTCCTATATGCTGGCGAACTGCTGCCAAATTCACATGCTATGTTCTCTAACTTGATGTTGTCGCGGTGCATGACATCTTTATGAACGTGTTACACCATTAGGTTATTTAATCTTACCTGACTTATAGCGTAGATGGCTTTTAATCCTACAAAGCTATGTTAAGTGGCATTTGTAGCAGGCATCACTAGAATAAGCATCCTTATACTGTACACACTGCAGACAGAAGCTGTTGTTAAACTGGATATGCATACTTTATGATGTCCATACAGTTGGCGGAATTTGAACTGTTGAATAGCGTAGTAATTAACCAACACATACAATTAAATAATACTTAAGCTATTTTAAAAATGAATAGTGATTTCGATATTCCGTGGAAGAAAATGGTCATTGAGTGCGTAAAAGCTCTGGATGGAGCCTTACCTTTTATTATTGAGAGCAAAACGTTGGCCATAGTATGATAGTAAGTTGCGCAGCAGAAAACTAAAATTATACTATATATGAATTGAATCTAATGAAATCAGTATAGCAGTGGACTGGGCGACAGGCACGCCCACATAATTGGCACGCCCATATTTAGGGATCGAAAGTTGGTGCGGCCAAAACCGTACCAACCGCACCGTGTGCGCCGGGCCTGCCGGGTTGTGATACCAGTTAACAACCAGGCTGTTGATTTAAACACCCATGATTCAGACTGTATTTCATTCCCACACCAGACTGTATTTCACCACCAGGTTTGATTCAGACTGGTTACTTTTGGCTGTGTAGCGTGAAATGAAAATTACACGTGCATTCATGCGTCTCGTCCCAGACCCATGCCACAGTGACGTAGTGCACGTGCATGGTCGACTGGTCAATAAAACTATCCAATAACCACCAAAAATTCAACCAGAAAAAAAAAGTACCTGTATTAAAAACTGATAGCACATTCTATCTGCATCACCTCCATATTCGTCTTTTGTTTCGGAGGTCAAAAATGGTATCTCTTCGAAGCATTGATGCTCCACCTAGTTGGGCGTAGCCCGACCTTCGCGTATTGGCGGAAGGTCGGGTACCAAACCCGCACAGTTTTTGTACAAGCTGCAACGGGGATTGCAGTCCAATCAGAATGCAGCATTTCACTGCGGGCAATTATCGCCCAATAAATATATTCTGCGCAGCTGCCAATCTGATGTACACTTAATTTATACAATTATTCATTGATTCCGGTTGTATAACACGCAAAAATTCATTGACAAATTGCATAATACGTCTGTACAAAAACTGTGCGGGTTTGGTACCCGACCTTTCGCCAATACGCGAAGGTCGGGCTACGCCCAACTATGCTCCACCCGGAAACGAAATAGCAGAGACACGTGATCGACGCACATAGCCTCTATTAATACTTTAATATCTATATTATATGGTTTCATTTTGCCCTTGTATGAAGGTATCGACGTTTCATCGCATTCCAGACTGTTATAAGGCCTTTTGAATGGACCGTCTACAGCCGTGGCTCAAGGACCGCTTTAGAGGGGCGCTGTTGGGTGCCCTTATAGGGGACTGTATGGGTGCCTACTGGGAAACGATGCCGTGGTTCGGGACACACGACATCAATAAAGTTAAGGCGAAAAGCAGAGACCAGGTCGCGCGCGTGTTGTCGGGAAAGACACCCCGTCTATATTATACCGACGACACTGCCCTGACGTTTGCGATGGCGGAGTCGCTGGTAGAGTGCAAGAAATACGACAGCATAGCAATGGCGAGAAAGTATGTCCCTATTATGCTACGTTTAATTGATAGTGCCTGCTACCAAATTATAGGTTCACGGAAATATTCTTTGCGGATGTTTCTCGAGGCTATGGAGGCAGCGTAGGAAATGTATTCTCGAAGCTTCGGGACAGCAACTACAAGGACGCCTACGGACCTGCAAGCGAGCAGTTCGATGGGCAAGGTTCATACGGTAATGGTTCTTGTATGAGAACGGCCCCTGGGGCTTTGTTGGGTTACGAGGACGAAAAAGTTTTCATAGAGGTTAGAGGGCGATGCAAGCTAGCTAACTAGCTGGCTTGTCTGTATTGCGTGCAAAGCTTAAGGGAATGCATAATACAGGTTTGCACGGGGACCGCCAGGATAACGCACTCTCACCCGAGCGCCGTCAATGGCGCGCTGCTCCAGGCACTGGCAGTGAAGCAGGCACTTGATTCAATGGCACCGTTGGAACCTGTTGGATTTTTGAACGTCCTGCTTGAAAAGATGGCACCATTTGAAAGCATCTACACTGAGAAGTAAGACCATGCGCATGGCTGCTGCATCACGTGCGCACTGGTGACCACTCACAGAGCGTCCACTGATGAGAACTGTGATGAAAAAGCCCCCAAAGGTGTTAGCAAGTCAGCTGGTGGGTAGCCATCTTGGAAGACAAGGATCTGCAATACATTGTCCTCTTTGTTAGGGTTAGACAAAGAGAAAGCTCGCGAGCTGATTGGAGGGCTGCCAACTTACAAGTCTGTACTGCTTCAAATGCAATCATTTTTTTGTGCTGAACCGAGACCCTCGGCTGATGAGGTCCAACGTACACTAGGTCACGGGATTAAAGCAGGCAAGTGTTGATGTGTGTGTGTGTGCATGTGTGATGTTAAGTGGTGTGTTGTGAAGTGGGAGGTTAAGTGGTGTGTTGTGAAGTGGGAGGTTAGGTGTGTTCAGTGGTGTGTTGTGAATAGAGAGGTTAGGTGGTGTTAGGTTTGTGTGTGCTTGCTCAATCTATTGGCAAAATAAATTTTCAGTGTCAATTTGTTGAAAAAAATTTTTTTAACATATCAGAAACATGTGTGTAGAGAGCCATTTCCTGTGCATTAGATGGAATGTCCCAGTGGTTTACACACCTAACCTGCCCCCTCTCCAGTGGAGGCTGCCCCCTGTGCCCTGTACGCCTTCCTCCACTGCTGTGACAAGTCCTTTGAAGAGCTGATCCCCTACGCCATCAGTCTGGGGGGCGACACCGACACCATTGCCAGCATGGCTGGGGCCATTGGTGGGGCCTTCTGGGGGGAGGCAGGGATCCCCAAGGAGTGGATCGATAGCTGTGAGAGCTCGGATCATGCTCAGAGCTTGGGAGATGAGCTGTTTGACATTGTGATGGTACAACCGAAGGAGGAGGGGCCAATGGGGGAGGGTGTGGATCCTTTGCCGAAGGAGGAGGAGGGGCCAAAGAAGGAGTGTGTGGATCCTTTGCCGAAGGAGGAGGGTGTGGATCCTTTGCCGAAGGAGGAAGGTGTGGATCCTTTGCCGAAGGAGGAAGGTGTGGATCCTTTGCCGAAGGAGGAAGGTGTGGATCCTTTGCCGAAGGAAGAGGGTGTGGATCCTTTGCCAAAGGAGGAGGAGGGGCCAAAGAAGGAGTGTGTGGATCCTTTGCCGAAGGAGGAAGGTGTGGATCCTTTGCCGAAGGAGGAAGGTGTGGATCCTTTGCCGAAGGAGGAAGGTGTGGATCCTTTGCCGAAGGAGGAAGGTGTGGATCCTTTGCCGAAGGAGGAAGGTGTGGATCCTTTGCCGAAGGAGGAAGGTGTGGATCCTTTGCCGAAGGAAGAGGGTGTGGATCCTTTGCCAAAGGAGGAGGAGGGGCCAAAGAAGGAGGGTGTGGATCCTTTGCCGAAGGAGGAGGGTGTGGATCTTTTGCTTGTGGAAACCCCACCTCCTCAGACTGCTCAGTCCAAGCCGTGACTTGCTAGTGCATGCAGTGTTGAGTATATTGGTTCTCGTATTTATGTGTGTGTGTGTGTGTGTGTGTGTGTACATGTGTGTTAATGCTTGTGTTGGTTTTTAATGTGGCATTGAAATTTTCCTTGCTGTTTTCATATATTACTATAGGGAAGTCGGAACAGTTCTAATTCATCGCCACAAATTCAATTGCATTTAACCATTGCACTCATTTAACCATATATAATTAGTCAGATAGCAGCTTACGGTGATATATTGAAGCACTAAAGTAGAATTGTGGTACGAGCAGGATGTGGCTGCATTTTTATTGGTCTGTGGTGATACATTAGAAGTTTGAGGAGGCGTAAAAAGTAATTAAGCTTGCACCCTTGTTTCCAGAAGGTGTTATTTCTAGCGCATAACCCTATTATTAGAACGGAAATTTTCATGTTTATATATACGGTTGCTAGTTATCCGTGAAGTGATTTTCGGAGAGGACCAAGGCTATGTCTTACGTGCCAAGTAAGAGAACGTTGCTCTGTGCAAACGAAGTAATTGTGCGTAGGAGTAGGAATACCTCAGCATGCTGTGTTCCATGACAAAATTACTTGCTGGTATCATATATGTTTTTCACTTCCCCCCCTTCTCCTCCTCCCCCACCCCTCTCCCTTCTTTCCTTGGTGGCGCGCGTCTTCTTCCAGAGAGCGTGTTTGCCACTCTACCCAATGCCCAGCGAGGCGTCCCCCTCGTTATTAATGGCGACCCAAAAGGCAAAAACATACTGTATTGCAACGGAAACTCCGTTATCATCAGAGACATAGCGGTAAGTAGGCGCAGCCCCCGTATTAAACATAGCCAGACCTCAGTTTAGCGCCAAGGTGGTAAGAGCAAAGGACAGGGGAGGTGGTCTTTCTATTGTTTTTACCTTATGTGGACATAACGCGGATACATGTATACATTTTAATTGCCAGAACCCGGGAATTGCAGACGTCTACACGCAACACTCGGTCCAAGCGACCGTGGCTCAGTATGCTCCGAGCGGCTTCTACATCGCCTCAGGAGGTAAGCCGTTCGGGCTAGCTAGGTGGCTGAAGAGAGTTCTGTGCAAGGAGAGATTGGAGCAGTAACAATTTATTTATTTTCCCCTCTAAAAAAGATGTGTCGGGAAAAATTCGCATATGGGATACCACCCAGGCTGACCATATTTTGAAATACGAGTACCATCCCATCTCTGGTACCATCAAGGACATAGCCTGGTCCCCAGACAGCAAGAGGATAGCAGTGTGCGGAGAGGGTAGAGAGAAGTGAGTCCAGTGGTTGTGTGAGCCTTGTGTGTCGTGTATGGTGCATTGAACGAAGCATGAGTGTGTGGGAATTGCAAAGGATAATTTGAGCTGCACTTATTGACTGTCTGTTAGTGGAACTGTGTGTGTGTGTGTGTGTGTGTGTGTGTGTGTGTGCAGGTGCTATTATCCTTGTTAAGCTCTTGAGAGATTAGGGGGAAGGTGGGGATGGTAGAAGCAGCAGGTGTGGGGTGTAGAGGTGGCAGGAGGTGTGGGTGTAGAGGGGGTAGGAGGTGTGGAGTGTAGAGGGGTGTGTGAGGGTGTAGAGGTGGCAGGAGGTGTGGGGTGTAGAGGTGGCAGGAGGTATGGGGTGTAGAGGTGGCAGGAGGTGTGGGGTGTAGAGGTGGCAGGAGGTGTGGGTGTAGAGGGGGCAGGAGGTGTGGGGTGTAGAGGTGGCAGGAGGTGTGGGGTGTAGAGGTGGCAGGAGGTGTGGGTGTAGAGGGGGCAGGAGGTGTGGGGTGTAGAGGGGGCAGGAGGTGTGGGGGCGTAGAGGTGGCAGGAGGTGTGGGGTGTAGAGGGGGCAGCAGGTGTGGGGTGTAGAGGTGGCAGGAGGTGTGAGGGTGTAGAGGGGGCAGCAGGTGTGAGGCGTAGAGGGGGCAGGAGGTGGAGGCTTTGAGATTTCCTCCCTCTTCTGTTTACGTACCACCGCTGTCCCAGGTTTGGCCATGTCATCCTGTGGGACTCTGGCTCCTCTGTTGGGGAGATCTCAGGGCACAGCAAGGCTATCAATTCGATTGATTATCGCTCCGTGAGACCTTACCGTGTGGTCACAGCTGGTGAGGACCATCTGGTTTGCTATTTTGAGGGACCTCCATTCAAGTTCAGTGGCACACAGAAGGTAAAGGAGATTGCAACCCTGCCCCTACACCCCCCTCCCTCCGCATCCACCCACTAATCCTTCCAGTGCCATGTTTTTCTGCCATTCCACTCCTGGTATCTTCTCTCTTCTGTTGTCTCTAATAACCAGATGTACACTTGCTAATTCCCCTCCCCCCCCCCCCCCCTCCCAATTAAAAAAAGGCTCATGACAGTGTTGAAACAAGTTTTACATATCTCCATAACTTCTGCAACTATTTAATTAAATATGATTTTTAAAAGTCTATATGGTTGTAGAGATATGCACGTTCAAACACATAAGTCCTTTTTTTTTTTTCGATTGTAGTGGGGGGGGTTGTATCTGGTATTTCACATGTGTGTGCTCACGTGTACATGCATGTGGATGCACTTCTCTCTTAGGAGCACTCTCGCTTCGTCAACATCATTCGCTATGGTCCCAATGGTGAGCTGTTCTGCTCAGGAGGAGCAGATGGTAAAGCTGTCCTCTACGACGGAAAGACCGGGGAGGTGAAGGGATGTCTTGGAGGAGACAAGTCCCATACAGGAGGAATCTACTCTGTGAGTTTAGAGGCTGTGCGGGGTCAGAGCCAGTTTGTTATTGTGTGAGGGTGTGTGTGTGTGTGTATGTGTGTGTGTGTTTGTGTGTTTGTGCAGCTCTCCTGGTCACCGGACAGCAGCAAGCTTCTTACTGCCTCTGGGGACAAGACCTGCAAACTGTGGGACGTGGCAACCATGAAGGCTGTGAGGTACGGTGGGACTGGGGAGGAAGGTCGATCGTATTCAAATGTGCCATTGCACACACACACAAACACACACACACACACACACACACACACACACACACACACACACACACACACACACATAGCGAGTTCAAGATGGGGTCGCAAGTGGAAGACCAGCAGGTCAGCTGTCTATGGCAGGGGTCCTTCCTTCTGTCTGTCTCTGTTGCTGGGTACATCAACTACCTGGATGTCAACAACCCTGACAAGCCACTCCGTGTTCTTAAGGTACAGTTAAATGGCCACCTCACCTTATGTGCCATGTCCCCTTTTGGTGTGTGTACCAAACCAACGCCCTCACCCATACTCTTCCCTCCTTCCATTAAATCATTTCCTTGCACATGCACTCCACCTTCCCCTCATCCCCCCTCACCTTATCCTCATCCCCCTCCCACCTTACCCTCATCCCCCTCCCACCTTACCCTCATCCCCCTCACCTTATCCTCATCCCCCTCCCACCTTACCCTCATCTCTCCCACCTTACCCTCATCCCCCTCCCACCTTACCCTCATCCCCCTCCCACCTTACCCTCATCCCCCTCTCACCTTACCCTCATCCCCTCCCACCTTACCCTCATCCCCCTCACCTTATCCTCATCCCCCTCCCACCTTACCCTCATCCTTCCTCCCACCTTACCCTCATCCCTCCCACCTTACCCTCATCCCCCTCACCTTATCCTCATCCCCCTCTCACCTTACCCTCATCCCCTCCCACGTTATATCTTTCTTTTTTTTCACAGGGTCACAACAAAAATTTGACGTCAGTGTCAGGATCAAGCGATGGCTCTACTGTGTATGGTGGGAGCATGGATGGTAGAGTCAGTATCCTTCAGTATAGCCGATTCCCCTGTCCCTTCGGATTTGCCTTTTCCCCCCTTTGCTACACCCTGCCTCCCCTCACATTCCCACCATCCCCACCTCACAATGTCCCAACATTTTACCTTGATGTTGATTTCAAGGCCATTGGTCTGTGGACCGTGGTGATGTGGACCTGATGGGAGGGGTGGGGCACACCAACCTTGTGAAGACCCTTGCAGCCACTCCAGACACCCTGTTCTCCCTTGGACTGGACAAGACACTCAAGTCTGCTAGCACATCCACCAATGAATATAAGTAAGCTTGGATAACATCCTTAAAATACACATTCAAGACATACCATCCATTGTTCTGCATGCACAATCAGACAATCAGTTCAGAATGTTCTGTGCCATTGTGCATGACTCTGCTTGCTCATAAGTTTGGGTGCTTGTCCCTCACCTCAGCCCTACCAGCCTCAGCCTTCCGAACCTTGACCCCACCGGGCTGGCAGTCGGTCCAGACCGTCTGTGTGTGATCAGTGCTTTGACAGAGGCAAGTGCGGCAAACCGAAGGATGTCCTGGATATCCAGGATGTTTTTGTTGTAATTGTGTGTGTGTGTGTGTGTGTGTGTGTGTGTGTGTGTGTGTGTGTGTGTGTGTGTAATGCTGTGTGTGTGGTTAGTTGCAAGCACAGGTAGCTTGCAATGAGCAAATAATGTTTATTTTTAAAGTTTTCTGTTAGCTTTAAATTGTAGCGGATTAGTTATTACAAACTTGGCTTCATTGACTGGTCTCAGCCATCACCTGTTGCCATTAGTTACACACATTTATCCATACACACACATGTACACATACTCCGCCTACAAACAGCTGGTCCTCGCCAGGGATGGAACCAGGCTGGCCAGCCTTCCTGTCACCTATGAGCCACAGTGTTCTGGCTTCCACCCAACAGAGCATGAGGTTGCCATTGGAGGCAAGGTGAGTGATGTGGGCGGAGCCAGGTATATCCTTCAGTGTGTGTGTGTTGTGTGTGTTGTGTGTGTGTGTGTGTGTGTGTGTGTGTGTGTGTGTGTGTGTGTGTGTTTGTGTGTGTGCGTGTGTAGGATTCCACTGTGTATGTGTACACAGTAACTGGAGACAAGTTCACTCAGAAAACCAAGTTCCAGACAACTGGTGAGATCTCTGCTATAGCTTACTCCCGAGATGGGCAGCACCTGGCAGTAACCTCTGGTAGAAGCATATTTATCTACAGTACCAGCAACTATGAGGTAGGTGGATAGGGTGAGGGTCTTGATGTGGTCATATAAACTCATCCCTTCACCGCCAACCCTAGCAAAAGCAGGAACTCCTGAAACACACAGCACGTGTGATGGCCATTGACTGGTCTCCAGACTCAACCAAACTTATCTCGGGAAGCATAGATACAAATATTTGTGTCTGGAAGATTGCTCCCGCTGGTGATTCTGTGCTGATCAAAGGTACACCACCATTGTACATAGCAAAACACCCACCGTCTTTGTACCCCATCTTCTCCATTCTCTAATAGCTGCCCACCCTCTTGCCATTGTGTCCGGAGTCTCCTGGATCTCAGACACGAGCTTTGCTTCTTGTGGACATGACTGTTGTATCCGCATCTGGAAGTATTCTGCCTAAGGGGTGTGGCTAGTGGAAGGCGTGGCCTGCAACTTAGTTGACACGAATTCATCATTATGTAAATACTTTTTTATTTGTTTTTTTAGAAATTGCTTAGTGATAGCCGTTTGCTGTAGGATGTTGTATACAATGCAGTATATCTTATTGTACCTACAAAACCTGTCAGTATAAGAACTTACGTTATCATTGAGTTCTCCACTGCCTGCAGCTATTTAAAAGTATATTGGTTTAGAGACTGGATGGTTGGGTCTTGAAGTTTGAATTCATTTTGGTAAAACTAATAATAATACATCCTAACTTACCCGGCCCTTAAAATTATAACTACGTTGGAATTAACACTATAGATCACTTTTTTTTTTCTTCAAATTTTCTCTATTGACGTTTAAATAGTATCTGGTGACGTACTTGCGTTATGTAATTATTGCCCCACCCACGGATTGCAGCAATGGACTGGCTGAAAGGAAAGCTATTCGGTCGCCAGCTAAGTCACGGCTCAGAGAATGAGGCACCACAGACCTTTGACGAAGCTCTTAGCCCCCAGCCGCTGCAGCAGGAACCCATTATACAGATGCAGTTGCCGGTAAAGTTAAAAGATCGGGGAACAAGCTTTGCCTTTACATACTTCCTCTCGACAGCCACAACAGTACTCCAGCTATGCGGACGAGTATCCTAATGCTACTTCTCCGGCCTGCGAGAAGTCGACGCCTGGTGGTAAAGAGATGGCAGCCGCTTACGAAGTAAGACTCTGATCTGGTACTAAGCAGTAGCTCGCTACTCGGCGCGAAGAGCAAAAGTAAATTTTAAAACGCCTACGGCCAGTGGCCTAGGAAGCACGGGGGCCGTTGGAGGCAATTGCCCTCACACTTTACTTTTGTCGCGGAGGGCCCCCTACCCCCCTCCCCCACCTTTATTATTCAAATACCATATAGGCATAATGGGGGAGAGGAAATGCTGCACACTATCCTAAAATTTAGCTCATAGAACGCTCATTTATTTGCCCCCCCCCCCCCCCCCCCTCACCACCTTTAAATACCTTCCTACGCAACTGTACAGGTTAGTAAACAGCTGGTGAGAGAAAGATTGGCCAGAGAAAACCCGGAAGACCTTGCCATCCTGGATGGAATCAAAGACACAGATATCATATGTGTGAGGGGAACATACGACCACATCCACCTGGTACTTGAGGCCATTCACATACCCTTTGCTCACGTAAACCAACATGATGTCCTTCGCATGGACCTCAGGCCAGACCAGACCGTCTATGTCAACTGTCCATCAACTTTCCCCCCTGAAGTGGCAATGAAGTTAGCAACGTTTGTCGAAAGTGGAGGTCTGTTGATCACGACAGACTGGGCACTGCACAACGTTATAGAAGTTGGCTTTCCAAACACAATAAAGTACTCGGGTACTGCTACTGGAGATGAAGTGGTCTCCGTGGAGATTGTGGATAAGGAAGACGACACCCTGAAAGGTACACTGTGCTCATTTGGTGTGTAATATTCTGAGGTATGCGGGCGCAGGGAAATAGGATACCGTTGGTGTGGGCAAGGACCCTGTGTTATCGTGTGTGCTGTACATTCCACTTACACAGGCTTCATAGACCAGGAGAAGGATGCTGCCCCAGTGTGGTGGCTGGAGGGTTCCTCCTATCCCATCGAGATCTTAGACAAGCGCAAGGTCAAAGTGCTTGTTCGCTCTGATGATCTTAAGAAACGCTATAAACACGACCCAGTGATTGTCCGTTTTGAGTGGGGCAAAGGCACTGTGTACCACATGATCAGCCATTTCTACCTCCAGCGAAGTGAAACTCGTACCAAGAAGCAGAGTAAGGCGGTCTGTATATATTTACCTACACTATTTTTGTAAAGGTATTAGCTTACAAATGTTGCCTCTTTGTTTGCAGCTGCAACAGCATCAGACTATGCCTCGGCCCAAATGGTTTCCGAGGTCACAGTGAGCAAGTTTAAGGAGTATGAGAAGACCACACCGGGGCTGAACTATGGGATGGTACAGAGCGCTGCTACATCATCAGAGTTTGTCTCACGATGCGTTGTGAACCAGAAGAAGAAATCATCTAAGCTCTTGTAAGGGAAGATTTTACACACAGAAGCTGTTATCATACACGTAGAAGCTATTATCATACACGTACAAACTATTAGTGTTCTCCTTGAAGTTATAGCAATTAAACGAATTTGATATTGTGAAGGAGTCACATCTCATCACTGCAACAAATCTGTTACGACTAAGTTAGTATAGGGGAACAACTTACTCATAAATGATTACATCACACAGGCACACAAATACAATACAAAAAGATTTGATACGAAAAGTCTGACATTACAAGGACCAATCAAATAGCCTGAAAGGTTTAACCAAGGGAGTTTGACTTCAGGGGTTCTTAAACAGACAGTCCAGGGTTGCCTGCCTAGTGGACACATGCGGCTCACTTGTAAGCCACACAGCAAAGTGTTGCTGCATCTTCTGACGGCCCTTCTCTGAACCATTACCCACCGTGGGGACCACCTTCTGCGGAGAAATGAACTGCACAAATTCTCTCAGCTCAGAATAGCTGCTGTGCTCACTGTAGGGAACACCTGAGAGAGGCCATCCCGTCACCATGACAACCATTTTGGGGCACAAAAGGTACAACCTACCGTATATGGTTACAGGGCCCTTGGTCTGTGCTTGTATGGCTGCCAAATTGCATTTGGACCTGTAGGTCCATCCTGTAGGTTTGAAGGCCAAAATGGCTGTGTATTTGTACTGATACTGTTCCAAATAACTGGACAGCTTCTAGAAATAGTAACCTTCAGTGATTAAATTTCACTAAAGAGGAATACGCGGGACAAGGAAGGAATGGGTACCCGACTAACATCAAGTGTGAGCTCTCCAATGGACAGGACGTGGACATGTGCACTGTGGGGATCTGGGGTGAGCGCACGAGCCAGCTCCTCCCACTCCAGACAGTGCATCAGCGCCATCTTCTCTTCGTTCACGTACACCTTGCTGCCTGTTGCCTCAGATATGGCTGGAGCCAACACAGATGCTAAAATAAGCCCATTTACACCTTATAGCTATCAGAGATAATATATAGAGGGATTGGCAACGCGTCACGTGAGCCATAGATATTTGCAATTTTATGTGTGCCATCCGACCTGCTGTGAATCACACGTACATCGAAGTGTGAAAGGGGTACGAAAATTCGCTGGCGTTTTGGAACAAAGATGGATAAGCACGTTTCACTGTAGTACGCAAGCAGGTTATTGTATATGTGTATTTTAACAAGTTTTTCAGGATCGAGAGTTCTCCGCGTCATTTTATTTTTGTCCAAGTTCAGTGAAAAATTCCAATGTTGGGTGCGCTCTTTTTTGTGGGACAGTATCTAGTGAATCGACGGGTTGTTCTTTCTGAAATCCGTTACCCCAACTTAAAAATGGTTGTAGTTTAGCGTGCCATTCTTGTTTTGCCAATAACGCGCTCAGAACCACCCGTATAACATATCGAGTATGCAAATCTTGTGGGACAGTGTAGTCATTGCTAAGCAAGCTAGTACTATAAAACTTATACTGACTTGTAGCACATTCCTTACATTTTAGCGTCCAAGTATAGTGATGTGCACCACGCGTTTGGTTGACAACCTGCATTTTTTCGAAGGGAATGTGAATTTATTCGCAAAAGAACGGTGAGCGCCCACAGCCTCGCGAGAATAGTCTGTTTCTTGATCGTTGAGTACTACCACTAGCCTGCTCTGGCCAGCTTTTATTACCGTTGACAAGAGTGTGTTGTTCCCTTCTTGAATGTGTATAAAAGTTTAGCATGCAACCACTACTGCTTAAAAGTTCAATTGGTTTCAAACGATCCTACTCTACTCCTCACACCCATCTCGAATGTAACCTAAAAATACCCCCTACACAATCCCATTTGTCATCTGTGGTGAGGGGATGGGATTTATTGTTGCTTGGAAGAGTGTGTGTGCGTGTGTGGGGGGGGGGTGGGACAAAGGGATTCAACAGGAGCAGTTGTGATGTAATGGAATGGGTTCAGGAGCTGGTGCACTGTGAAGGGGGTCTGGATCGAGTGGAATTTGGATAATGCATGGCTGCACAAAAGGAAAAACAGTCCTGTGACTCTCATCTTCCCCCCTCCCACTCTTTACTGTAACTATAAATACCGCCAAATTAGCAACCCCCCCCCCACCCCCCAACACCTCCACATGCCCAAACACCCCACTACTTTTACTGGAACAGGCCACTACATGTTACTAAGGTTCACAGTGCGCCAAATTATGGTGGCTCTGTTTCAATGCAATTAGTGCTGCATGGTTGTGAAGCCTCCAGGATATAAATATGACTTTTGTAACTTGTAAGTTAGCAAGGATTAAGCTAGTAAACCATATCACTCAACCATATCACTCAAAGGTCAATGCCAATCCATTCCTATAGGATTATAGTTGATTGAGGAATAAAGCAAAACTGGTTGTCAGATCAGTGGACTTATGTCTAGCTTTTCATACTCAAAGTGTCTGTACAAGGTTGCCTGGAAACTTAGGGGAACAGGAAATTTCTATGGATTCACATGCGGATGGCACGCGTTAATTAGCGTTAAGTGAACTCGTTGCCAATCCCTCTATATATTATCTCTGAAGCTATTTTATATTGTGTGCTTGTTCCATACCTATTCAAATACTAATAATAGATCTTCGTATATGCAAGCACAAAACACACACACACAAAGTCACACACATCACATACCCAGAAACACCTTCTCCTTCCCTATGGTGTATGTTCCACTGACAATGAGGGTAGAAGGGTTCTGCCTCAAGGCTTGCTGCGTCTTACTAACAACAAAGCTGACTGCATCTGCCTGCTTGGGGAAGTCATGCTCTGGGCTGCAATATCTGCAATGGTGGTTTGGCATATATCAGACATGCACATCTACACCCCCCCCCGCAGTGTTGGCAAATGAACAAGGTACAGTGCCGGCTTGGTCATAGAGAAAATTCACAGCTCGATCAAGGAGAAAATAAAGCACATACATTGGTAACTAAAGAAACCATCAGTGTTCATAGCAACCGCTAAGAAAACTATAGTTGTTAGTTACCAATGTATATGCTTTATTTTCTCTATGGTCAAGCTGTGAAATTTCTCTATGACCGAGCCAGTACTCTATCAAAATATATAATATATACACCTATGGTAATGTATCTCATTAATTATTCCCTCCTCCCAATGCCAACAAGTACAAACATGGCCCAGGGTATGGGTGTGTTGGAAAGGCTATCACGTAACGGTAGGTACGTTGGGTAGTATATACACCATGCAGCAACATACGTGGTATCAAGGAAGAGCTGGTTGATCCGACAGTTGCACAGTTCTGGGATGGCTTGCATTGAGCTTGTGGCCCTAAAGTCACCTGTTGTTATGACAACCACAATCACTGCATACACACCCCAAGAATGAATGCTGCCAACGTACCAGTATGGAGGTAATTTATTCCAGACCTGAGCCTGAACAAAAACATGGCTGAACCAGGACAGCTGGAAGAGAAAAAGGGATTAAATTAAATGAATATGAACAGGTACTGAAAATACAGTTCCCTCTCACTGGTTGGCATCAAGAAGGATAACCTCAACCCCTTGTATCACTTGAGGTTGGTTGAAGGGCAAGGGAGAAATGTGCTTCCATTGGACATTCAGACACCTGGCCACCAAGTTTGCAGTTACCTATATGGGACATGGTGGGAGGGAGGGAGGAGAGGAGGGAAGGGGAGGAGGGAGGGAGGGGAGAAGGAAAGGAGGGGAGGAGGGTGGGGGAGGAGGGAGGGAGGGAGGGGGAGGAGAGGAAAGAGATGAAGGGAGGGATGGAAGGGAGGGATTAAAAAGGGGGAGAGGGGAGGGATGAAAGGAGATGAAAAAAACAAACCTTGCTATTCGCTTAGCTCACCTTGCTACAATACACAGTCTGTGTAAAGCTGCTCTTCAAACCTTGGTAATGATCAGAGTGGAAGTGACTAAGAAAGTACCCAGTGCATCCTGAAATGGTTCCGTAGCTGAAAGCATCCACAGTGAAACTGGTGCCTATTGGCAGCCATCGTGTATAAGCACAAGTCACCAGCAGTGTGCACACACACACACACACACACACACACACACACACACACACACACACACACACACACACACACACACACAGCATCTCATTAGCACTCACCTGGAATCCACTTGTAAAATGGACAGCTCCTACCGCCTTCAGCAGGGACCCTTGGGAAGTGTGGCTTGTCTCCCCGATGGTCCTGCTGTATAAAGTGGGTGTGGGTTAGTTATCTGCTGTCTGCGATGATTTTTCAAATGGTGACGACCTCGTTCAAGCGTGCGCTGTCACGTGAGCTCCCTTCTGCACTGGTGCTTTGGGCGGTTCTCGCTGCGGTCATCGAGTCGAGGCCTTTTCTTTTCAGTGGCACCATAAACTCCATTAAGGACGTTTGGTTGCTCTTCTGTTCAAGGCATCCTCCGAGGGAGTGCACCCTCCTCATCCCCCTCACCTTACTTCCAAACGTTGGACCTCTGGGGCAAGCATACGAATGTCTCTTACGTTTGGCGTAGGTCGTACATGTAGCAGTTAAATCGTCCGTTGTGTGTAACTCCACTTTCTCGTCCATTTCATATGTTTGTGGGCTATTCTGCGCAGCTTCCATGTTCGTAAGAGGGTAAAATTTGTTTGCTACTTCTACAGCTGGCTACATATATTCTTCAGACAGTCGTTAATTCAATCCCTTGCGCCAGGGATAATTCTCTGCTTGCGGGCTCTAATATTATCATACTGTTGACTGAGTTCTCATGTTTTGAGCATTAAAAATATAAACTGGTGCGCATGCGCCACCTTTGCCATGGCGCAACGCTTACGTTTAGCAGCTGCGGAAAATATATAAATATACCAAACATCCGTTGCTTGGAACTACATCTGAAATTACAAATTCATGATGGCGTGTGCGGTACAAAGCTACAGACACCAATTGGAGACGGAGATAGAGCTATCAAATGAGCTGGACAATGCCGGCTACTTTGCTACACTGCCACCTTCGCTCGACTGGCCAATATCGTGTGGAGGACTGGAGCTAGATCTACTACCGACAGAGGATGGATCCGTTCCGGAGTATTACCAAGAGCAACCAAATGATACCTTAATCGTTCCAGAAACCGGACCAACGGTCACATTCCTGCACCAGGAAAAAGGATGGTGGGATTCGGAGCTGGCTCCATCTGTATACAAAACGCTGAAAGAGCGCGAGCAATGCCTTGCAAAAATCGAATACCGCTCGCCACAACTAATGAATCGGTAAGGATTTTATTTACAGAAGCGCGTACTGAGATTGCCCTCTAAAACAGGTCGACATGTTTATAGACTTGTAGTACATGTACCACAATGCGGGTGGGGACGGGGATGGGGGGGGAGGGGGGGGGGGGGGGGGGGCTGAATACGAATGCGCTGGCGTGCGTGCAACCAGTAATAACTATGTTTCCCTTTACTTATATTTTGCACTGCAGGCAACACATAGTGGACTACATATTCGTGGTGGGAGATCAGATGATGGTCTGTCCCGGAACTAGGTTCTTGGCCGTGACAATGATGGACCAATTCATGGACAAACACAATGTCCAAGACCACCGACTCAGACTGCTCGCCTCCGCGTGCCTCTTAATTGCAGGTACCCCTCAGTGTCAATCGTCGCATCCTTCCCTTTTATTTTCTTTCTTTATATAACAGCGAAGTTAGAAGATTTGGATGATCGTCTGCCGACAGTTGAATCACTATTGCAAGCGGCACAAACGGGCCCAGATCCGTACATTTACACCAGGGAAGAGTACCACAAGATGGAAATGTACGTCCTCAAGTTCTTTAACTGGTGCGTCTCTCTCGTATCCCCGGCACACTTCTCCGGATACTTTCTGAAGCACTGTCCCGAGTGGTCCCAGCGCGTCTTCCCAACGAGTGTCCTTCAACAGGCTGATCTCTTCGAGAGAAAGCTATACATGGAGCACTATACTGACTACTTCATAGAACTGGGGATAAGAGGTGAGCAGGTGGAAATTTCTCTTTTAGAGCTATAATAATTTAATTTGACACTTTCAGATCATACGTTTATGGAATATTTACCTTCCATGTTGGCTGCAATGTCGATTTGCGCAGCCAGGATTTGCCTCGGAATGGTAACACCTTGGCCCTCTGAGCTCGAGTCAATCACTTCGTACTCCATGCAGTTCCTTAGCCCTGGGGTAGAGAAGCTACTCAAGTGAGTGTTTGTTAATACTTTCACTGATCGGCATATACACTTCATGTGTAAATCTTAATTTTGTGCAGCTACCAGCAAAATGATCCTTTTGCTGCGGAATTCATATAGGGTGAACTAAGAGAATGGAGAGCACTTTTGACCTTGCAGTTTTAGTATATGTTTCCTGCGGAATTTCCCGCGTGCAGTACGCCTCATCACACGCATTGTATAGTTCAGTGTGTTGTTTCCATTTAACTAAATCACTCGCTTCTACTCCACGCCTGTATGGTGCCATTCCATGCATCCATCTTGTTAATGTAATTAGAGTCAACTGAAGTTAATACATCATATACGACGACTCGCATACTGAACTCTCGCCAATGTAATTCACACCTGGGCTGACAACTTGTTCGCCCGGAGCTTTTCATTGTAACTCATTCAACTCGAGTTTTAAAAAAAAAATGTTTTTTTTTGAACATCATGTTGGTGTCCGCCTCTATTTTTGAATTGGCCTCATCTCATGTAACACGTACAGGACACGTGTTCACTCCCATGTCGCGGAACCCGGCAGAAGGCTTACATTTTCTTTACTCTTTCTTGAATAAGAACTGTTTACAACTTTACACACACAAACAAACAAAAAAAAAACAACAAACTTAATCATCCCATCTACTTCCTTTGCTGCGTCCGAGCTGCTTATGTGGAGTCCCTTCATGAGTCATATTTAGGTATAAGAAAAAGCCAAAGCACCCGGTAATGCAAATGGCGCCAAAAAGCATTATTCCCTTGTTCTAAGAAGAGGAAAACGTGGTAACACGCGACAGCCTTGATAACACACACACACACACACACACACACACACACACACACACACACACACACACACACACACACACACACACACACACAACAAGCATAAGTACGCACATACACACGCAAACGCACACACCGGCTTGGCAAACAGCTCAAAGTTCACCACTCTAAACGCATTGGTGAAATTTGCGCTTCCGAGGCCCTTTCGTTCCGGCTCACGCTCACTCATCGTTTAATAACCGCGAGTATAACTTGGCCACACCTAAAACTATAGTAAATTAACTTCCTTGCTAATGACCGCTCCTACTAGTCGACCGAAAAGGCCAACGCAACAAGAGGCAGAGGGTATAGTCGTACCTAAAATCCAGAAGCTTTCTGACAGTGCTGCAGACCCGACTGGCCGTTGCATAATTTATATCGATGATAAGAAAATCTCCTCTGGGCATCTCACGCACCTGAAAACTGTTGCCAAAAGAAAGGGGTTTACCCTTGCTGATTCGATTAGGTTAGTAAAGGTGTTTAAAACCAGTGTTTGTAAAAAATAAAAAATAAAATTTAAATATATCTTACAGCAATGAAGTAACACACGTTGTCAGTGCCCTTCCTCCAAACGATCGGACGAGCGACATCTTGACGAGGTTACAATAATCAGTATTGACGCCACATGTTTCAAACAATCGGCCACATCTTTGTCTTACACACTCTTGCGCGCACGCCACACACACACACACACACACACACACACACACACACACACACACACACACACACACACACACACACACACACACACACACACACACACACACACACACACACACACACACACACACACACACACACACACACAATGCAAACGTTCATATCCCGCGTGCCATATAAACCGCGCGCCGTACGTGCGCTGACAGCAAGTATCCACCAAGTTCTGAATTTGTCACGTTAGAATGTAAAACGGTTTTACATTTTTCCAACAGCTGAAAACTATCTCCCATATGATTAGGGTTAACCAATAGCTTCGTGGAAGGTAAACCTACCCAAGTCACAGATCGTTATAGGCTGTTCAAGCACACACACCAGCTGAGGTATCTGAGAGGCAGGGTGGAAAGATGGGGAGTGCACCCTCACTTTTATGCATCTCTACCATACAGCCCACCTACACCTGTTGACCAGAAAGACGACACATCATTCCAAGTAATGCTCACTACTACAAACCCTTACCATCACTTCTACCCTTACCCCTCCAAGTTGCCAGACTATGAATGCCAGAGGCCAACTCCACTAAATCATCACAACCATCGCCTTACAGTAGGTGTGGCAAGTACTATTGGGCAACAACTACAGTCCCACCTCCCCCCTCCTCTTTTCTCCTCCTCCCCCTCCTTCTTTCTCCTCCTCCCCCTCCTCCTTTCTCCTCCTCCCCTCCTTCTTTCTCCTCCTCCCCCTCCTCCTTTCTCCTCCTCCCCTCCTCCTTTCTCCTCCTCCCCCCTGGCCTCCTTTCTCCTCCTCCCCCCCCCTCCTTTCTCCTCCTCCCCCTCCTCCTTTCTCCTCCTCCCCCTCCTCCTTTCTCCTCCTCCCCCTCCTTTCTCCTCCTCCCCCTCCTCTCTCCTCCTCCCCTCCTCCTTTCTCCTCCTCCCCCCTGGCCTCCTTTCTCCTCCTCCCCCCTCCTCCTTTCTCCTCCTCCCCCTCCTCCTTTCTCCTCCTCCACCTCCTCCTTTCTCCTCCTTTCTCCTCCTCCCCATTCCCTCTTCCTCTCCTCCTCCTCCCACCCCTCTATACCCGACCTATTTTCAAAAGGACGCGTTGGAGCTGCTGGAGAGGTACTACGAATACGTTGATCACAAGGAGGGAGACACACGAGGACTAGCCTTCAGACGGGCGTCATGTGTCCTCAAGTCCCTCCCAAGGTATGCATGTGTGGGCTATTGGAAGGGTTAGGTAAGAGATGAGGTGGGTGTGGTGAGGTGTTAAGGGGTAAGGTGGTGTTGTGCTCCTCAGTGCGCACGTGCATACCACTTTTGGCTGCTCATACCATATATGGTGATGTATGTCTGGTTCAAACCCCCCCACACAGGGAGGTAACACACGTTGATCAGGTGGCTGGACTGCGTGGTATTGGGAAGCATTCGGCTCAGGTGATTGAGGTAGGTCCAATGCTTCCCTCCAAAACCCATGCTCTCAATGACCTCCCCCCCACCCCCACCCCCCACCCCACCCAAGGAGCTAATTGCTACTGGTTCATCCAGAGAAGTTGAAGAGCACAGAAGTAGTGAATGGTTCCGATGTATGGAGGTACTGTACCCAAGGGGTGGAGGTACTGTACCCAATGGGGTGGAGGTACTGTACCCAAGGGGTGGAGGTACTGTACCCAAGGGGTGGAGGTACTGTACCCAAGGGGTGGAGGTACTGTACCCAATGGGGTGGAGGTACTGTACCCAAGGGGTGGAGGTACTGTACCCAATGGGGTGGAGGTACTGTACCCAAGGGGTGGAGGTACTGTACCCAATGGGGTGGAGGTACTGTACCCAATGGGGTGGAGGTACTGTACCCAATGGGGTGGAGGTACTGTACCCAAGGGGTGGAGGTACTGTACCCAATGGGGTGGAGGTACTGTACCCAATGGGGTGGAGGTACTGTACCCAATGGGGTGGGGCTGTCACATTTCCCCCCCCCCCCCCCCCCCCCCCCTGTGATTGACCTGGCAGGTATTTACCTCCATCTATGGGTGTGGTCCGGCCACTGCCGGTAAGTGGTATAAAAGAGGCCTGAGGACTGTCGAAGATGTCAGAGCCTGTACTGAATTGGAGCTGACTGAAATGCAGAGAATGGGTATGTCATCTCCCTGGCCAGGCTCTGGTGTAGTCAGGCTCTGGTGTAGCCAGGCTCTGGTGTAGCCAGGCTCTGGTGTAGCCAGGCTCTGGTGTAGCCAGGCTCTGGTGTAGCCAGGCTCTGGTGTAGCCAGGCTCTGGTGTAGCCAGGCTCTGGTGTAGCCAGGCTCTGGTGTAGCCAGGCTCTGGTGTAGCCAGGCTCTGATGCAGATGTTCGTGCCCAGGCCATTAGCTATGGTCCGTACTTGCTGTCCACCTGCTAGAATGCATTCAGTACTACAGATGCTTTTTCACCAGGTATTCAGTACTATGAGCAGCTATTGTGCCCCATTCCACGGTATGAGAATACCCTGATTACAGGCTTCATCAGAAGAGAGGTTTGTGTGTGGGCATCTCTGAGCATTCTGAGCACACGTGCGGATATATGTGTGTGTGGTGTGGTAGTGTGTGTGTGTGTGTGTGTGTGTGTACATACATGCAAATGTGATGTTTACATGTATATGGAGCAGGCATTCTACCCTAACCATTGCATGTACTCCACACACGCGCACACACACACACACATACACACACACACACACATACACACACACACACACACACACACACACACACACACTGATGACGTGGTAGCGTTGTGACTGTTCACAACCTACTTCCACTCCAGGTAGAAAAATGTTTTCCTGGCACTTCAGTAGAAGCAGTGGGAGGATTCAGAAGGTACCATCCTTAACTCCCCAATCATGATCAACTTATAAAAACTGGGCAATTAAAGGGGCAACCCTCTTCCCCACCACTTTGTCCTACATGTCTCAATTAAATTAAAGGGGCATACCTCTTCCCCATCACTTTGTCCTACATGTCTCAATTAAAGGGGCAACCCTCTTCCCCACCACTTTGTCCTACATGTCTCAATTAAAGGGGCATACCCTCTTCCCCACCACTTTGTCCTACATGTCTCAATTAAAGGAGCATACCCTCTTCCCCACCACTTTGTCCTACATGTCTCAATTAAAGGGGCATACCCTCTTCCCCACCACTTTGTCCTACATGTCTCAATTAAAGGGGCATACCCTCTTCCCCACCACTTTGTCCTACATGTCTCACTTGCCAGGGGAAAGCCATTTAGCCACGACATAGACATTCTGCTGACCCACCCTGACTCCAGCACCGTAGCAATTATGTTGGAGACCCTTCTTGACCATTTGAAAACAAAGGTTGTGTGTGTGACATGTCCCAGTACTTTGTTAACTGACATTTAACACATCCACATACAAACACACACACACACACACACACACATACATACACACAGGGGTGTTTAATCCACGTAGATGTATCAATTGGTCAGAATACAGGTACTCAGCTTCAGAGTGGGGCCCACAAGGCTGACCACACCCCTCATGGACGAAGGAGGTGTGGTTATGTACATGTAGTGCTGTCCCAACACCATCTCTCCTCCCCTCATCTCTCCTCCCCCCATCTCTCCTCCCCTCATCTCTCCTCCCCCCATCTCTCCCCCCATCTCTCCTCCCCCATCTCTCCTCCCCCATCTCTCCTCCCCCATCTCTCCTCCCCATCTCTCCTCCCCATCTCTCCTCCCCCATCTCTCCTCCCCCATCTCTCCTCCCCCATCTCTCCTCCCCTCATCTCTCCTCCCCTCATCTCTCCTCCCTCATCTCTCCTCCCTCATCTCTCCTCCTCTCATCTCTCCTCCCCTCGCCCTCATCTCTCCTCCCCTCATCTCTCCTCCCCTCACCCTCATCTCTCCTCCCCTCACCCTCATCTCTTCTCCCCTCACCCTCATCTCTTCTCCCCTCATCTCTCCTCCCCTCACCCTCATCTCTTCTCCCCTCATCTCTCCTCCCTCATATGCAGTACTTCAAAGTTCGACCACTTGGACAAAAGTCTTTGCATCATGTATTTTGATGAGCGCCATTTTGAACAGGGTGTCTCCATCTCTGCCCTGCCTCTCATTCGACGTGTGGATCTCATAGTGTCTCCCCAAGAGCAGTATCCCTTTGCCTTGATCAGCTGGACTGGGTCCAAGGTAGGGGGCATGGCATGGGGTATTTATGAATGTATGGTTGGAGGTATGGAGGCATTGTATGGAGGGCTTTGGGTGTGTGGTATGAGCATGCATATACATATGTATGTAGTATGGAGGGGGTGTGGAGAATTGCTGAGAGGGTGACATGAAAATTCTGGGGTGGCACAACGGTGTGTAATGGCCCACTGAAGGGGGCGTGGGTGTGGGTGTGGCATTGGACCGATCCTTGACCTTCTGTACAATTAAGTTGTGTACAGACGCAGAGGGCAAGTCAGCTGCTAATTTCATGTAGTTTTACCTGAGTTGAGTGTATCAGAGATTGTGCTAGGGCAAACGTGCAGGCTCTGCTTTCAAGGGCCATCTTGGAATCCAATCGTGTTTTGGATGTAACCTTTGAGTCTAGGTATTATAACAGTAGGGTAAATATGATGTGTGTTTTATGGTCAGGCGTAATATTGTTATTTCATGTATTTTTTTTATTATTATTATTTTTAATTTTTTTTTTTGATAATTATTATTATTACATAAACTACACAAATGCAACACAAGTCACAAAACAACATACAAACTCAAATGAATTCCTGATGATGGCAGGAAAGTCGGCACAAAATAGCCCTCACATTTGCCCAAACTAAATGTATTATTGTTACATGATAATATGTATTGTTTTACACTCTCCCATTTTCTAGCAATTCAACAGATCTCTTCGTTTATATGCCACCAAAGAACTCAAAATGGCTGTTACGGCACATGGCGTGTACGACATGACACAGGTAGTGATGTGATGTTCCCTCCCTCCCTCCCTCCCTCCCTTCCCCTCCGTCTGTCCCCTCCCTCTGCCACGTGCACGTTGCTGTGTCTCTTCGATGTCCACAGCGCAAGTTAGTACCTGCCAACACCGAGCAAGAGGTGTTTTTAAATTTATCACTACCCTACTTCGAACCCACGGATAGGAATTGTTAAGAGTCGGCGCGGGAGCGAGAACCATTCTGTTCAGTTGTAGCATAGTAGTTGGGGGTTTATTTTTTTAAACATGTACAGTTTTTTTTTTAATACAAACAATCTGTTTACGCTATCGTCTTCCTATTTTCAACACTTCATACTATACCAATTCTATATGCGAAAATGTAATTTGGAGCACGAGCAGGGTACCCGGGTACGAGTTCCAAATTAGTTTTTTAAATTTTACTTCTTGCTCGGATAATAAGACTATAGACACTTACGGAATTACACTACAGCATCCTAGCTACGCCCTCCCCGGACCATTATGAGTTTTAGGAAGGATATTCTCGCTGCATGTACAGTGGGGGATTTGGCCTGGCTTCAGAGGAGCATAGCGCGCGTCAGCATCAACCTTTCGGCCATCCAAAATAAGGAGGTATGACGCATAAAAAGAAACACTTGACTACCTAATATTCAGTCGAAGGCGAACCACCCAGGGTCAGAACGCTTTGCACTTGGCCGCTATGCATGGGAAGTTTGAATGTGTTAACTATCTGTTGGACCACTGCGCCATCGACGTCAACGAACCAAGCGGTGACTCCCGTTCGACGGCGCTCCATTATTGCGTCTCTAAGAGTTCTAGCGGACCCTCGAGTCTACAATGTCTGAAGAAATTATTGGAAAGAGGAGCAAAACACTCCATGTACGCTAGGGCATTAGGGGGAGGGGGGTCTGGCGTACCGGACTGTTCATTTTATTCTTCAATATAGCAAAGACGCGGACAGTCAAACGGTTCTTCATTATGCTGCCAAGTCGGGGAACGTCAAATGTGTGAAGCTGTTATTGGAACACGGAGCTGACATAGATGCGTTGGTAAGCAATTTAGCTAAAGTGCGCATGCTTACACGCATATCTTCTTGCGGTAGGATGCCGGCGGGAATACCCCCCACGACTTGGCTAGCCTGTATGGACACCACGAGTGCACTCGCCTCCTCCGCGCACTCCACTGGGCCTGCAGAAAGGACAGCACCGCGCGCGAAAAGATAGAAGCACAGGTGTTGAACAGAAGAAGAGAAAGGGAGAGCTCAACCCTCAGGACGAGGCTACAACGAGAAGCAGCCGAGGACTCTTATTCTCTTTGGATGCGCAACAAGAACTTACCGTCAAGCGCAGACCACCACAAGTCCGATTCCAGATACAAGGAGACCAGAACACAGAGTTGTGGCGCGTGCTCCGCTTTGACACGCCAACGTTTCGGTCCGCACAGTAGTAACACCCTAGCCAAACCGATAAAAATATCCCACCACCAAGAAGAGCGTAACGTTCAGGGTGTGGGCAACCCAGAAAAACTCTTCCCTTATAGCAATTACCCCCCGAGGTCGGCGGTTGCTCAGAGGAAGAAACACTGCAGAAGTCAGTCTGCAACTCCGAACAGTCGTACCATCAAACGCATATCTCACCCTCATTCTGCACCGCCACTGCGCACTGTTTCGACTGGTACTGCTGCCACCACTACTAGTACCTTGGATCCTTGCCCAGAAGTGGACGAAGTGTCATCACGTGATAGGCAAATGGATGAGCAGGGAGATGGTAGTTATGACGATGACGACGATGCACTGTTTCATGAAGTGGGTCAGATGGGCGAGTTTCGATCATCAGCACTGCCACGTTTCATCAATGGTAAGCAGCTGACCCAGTTGCTAAAGATGATTAGTTCCAGTACCATTCCTGGTACCAAAAGTACAGATTCCTTGCCCCTGAGTCAGAATAGAGCCAGCACACGTCATGCGAGGTACAGGAGCCAGTTCCATAGAAGGTTTAGTCTCGGGGCCATTCCGGAGGGCCAAGTGGTTGTGGATTACATCAAAAATGGTGCCGTAACTATGGATTTGACAGCCTGGGACTCACAAGATGATGTACAAGAATCAAATGGTGAGGGAGCTGTTGATCTGGGTGAAGGGCTGGACAGCTCTGTAGACAACCCAAAGGAATCTGTTATGCCTTTTGCAGCAGTGCCTGAAGAAAGTGGCTGTCGACCAATTACACCGCCAGACAAGCCTCCTCAACTTTCACTTGCAATAGTCAATTTCAAGTGGGACAAAGAGAGAAATGCCGTGTGTACTGAGGCAGTGTCATCCCCTCTGGTGCCACACCCCCTTTTAGAACAGCAGCTGAGGAATAGCAGCAGAAAGCCGTTATCAAGGCCTTCCACTGCAGCTGCCTCATCACAGGCGGTATCGAGAAGGATGACTGTGCCACCCAAGTCTGCTCCACCCAACACAGTAAGGACTGCTCCAAATAGTCTGCTTTTGTTAGGTGGTCTGGCCTCAAAGTCAATGGTCATATCAGATGAGGGTACAGGAGTTCGCCCTCGTGACACGGCCCCTAACGCACAATGCATTAAGCCGGCAACATTTGCGTTCGGGGGAAATTTAGTTCACACTTAAAATTCACACTCAAAATTCACACTCGAATTAATTTACTTTGTGTAAACTTGCAATTTGTGGTCTAAGTGTTAAACACGAGTTCTGCTTCGATCTCTTCTTTGTTTCTTCCACACAACAGGACTAGCATCAGCGTCACCTCTAGTTCGTGTCTCTACATACGTGCATCGAGGCTCAAGGGCAGGCTGGTTTATGCACACGCGGACACACCTTTAACTTGACCTCCAGCTGTTCTGTCTTGTGGTCGTTGTTGTGAGCAAGCGCCACTTTGAGGGTCTTTTCTTTTACATGCCGATAATGAAAGCCGATGAACCTTTTTACAACTATGCACGCCTGCTTTCACCTCTTTCTGCCTGTCTTGTCGGACTTTGCGCAGTAGCCACACAAATATGTCACCAACAAATCTATATTACGATGAAAATCTATATTACGATGAATAATGTTAAAACAAGTATACAGGCTGCTACGACCAATTGGCCAAATTAACGTTTTCTATATATATATATATACCTTCCCGTGTCTCTCGACGGATGCATTTTGGGTCTGGTTGGTGGTGGCTCCACGCTCATTCCCTTTGCCCGCAGCCTGTGCAATGTAGTCTCCTCCTTGTGCTCCCTTGGTGAGTGGAGCTGGGGTGCTATATTCGTTAGTTCTCGAGTACCTTCTATCAATGCAGTAACCGTCTTCTTCTGATAGGAGTAACCATGAGCATGCGATGTCCATGAATAGCCCTGAGATGCAGGTGGTCGCGACGAGTTTGTATATAAAACAGAATTTGTATAAAACAACTGAAAGAAACTTGAAAGAAAAAAAAATTAAACTTCCATCATTGCAGGAATTCAACAATTGAACAATTAAAAAAAAGAAGTGGCTGTGATTACGTTGGGCTATATGTGAATTGATAGCGCCGGGAGGACTGAAACTCACATGCTTGTGATCGAGAGAGAGGCCACGAGATGCAGCCAGCTGTTCCAGTCCATCAAATGGGTCGGGTATGCTGAGCCTCTTCTCCGACGGGCTGTCCTTGGTTTGCACGTGCAGAAATGCATCGAGATGGGGAGTCGGTTTTGAGCACATACTGCTGTAGCTTTCTCCTTCGGTCCAGAGCTCGGATGACATTTTCTCATCTCCGGTAATGAGCGAGGTAATTGTCTCTGTATCTTCGCATTTCAAATCGGCCTTTATATCAATATCATGCGGGCATTTCATACCAAGGCCAAAGTGGGGGGACGATGAAGTATATTAATTGTAACATACCTCTGATTCATCCGACTTCATTTCAATTCCACCGATCGTAGTGGAGTACTAGATGAAGGGAGCGAGAGAGAGAGAGAGAGAGAGAGAGAGAGAGAGAGAGAGAGAGATAGAGAGAGAGAGAGAGAGAGAGAGAGAGAGAGAGAGAGAGAGAGAGAGAGAGAGAGAGAGAGAGAGAGAGAGAGAGAGAGAGAGAGAGAGAGAGAGAGAGAGAGAGAGAGAGAGAGAGAGAGAGAGAGAGAGAGAGAGAGAGTTAACCCTCCACGGAGATACACATGCAAATTAAACATCATATGTCTACATGAGGTGGGCGACTCACTGCGCGGGCTTTAAGCAGAGCCTTCCGCCGCCTTCGGTAAGCGTAGCAAGAGCAAGGTGTACACATGCATACGATCACTGCTGCCGTTGCTGGGACGACAAGGCAGAACAGCCACACCCACCACAAAGACACCACCTGTGTCACTGTTGTGTTTAAACAAGTCTCGCGCATTACGACATGGCGATCTATATAGGAGTTATCGATTTATTCCCAGTCAATTGCAACGTGTGACCAAAAACCAATTTGCAAATCAACGATGTGTCGTAACATTTACTTAAAGTGTTACGTAGCTCGTGCCCAGGCCCAGATTCCCAATAGCTGCGGATGGATTACATCACTGCTACGTGAAGTGGAACTTTGGAGAACCAAATTTGCAGCCCGTAGCGACGTCTTAATTACGAGTGTAATTGCATTCCATAGCTAGCTATATTAACGAGTTCGAGTAGCATTCCAATTGGAGCCTTCTCCTAGAGGGTGACTGTTTTTAAGGCTTTAATACCTCCGCTCGGGTCTGAGCAAACAAGCCTTCATCGTGGACAGGAGCGTTACAAGGACAAGGACGTGCGATTACGCACGGCTAGAAACTCGATGAGAACAGGGAAGCCAGGCCGCCTGCCCCCCTATCATCTCGACAAACCTCAGCCTCAACGTTCCTTTCTATCTTTTGGTGCTTTCTGGAACTAGATGGTTTAAGGCGTACTATTTCTCATGCCGCAGTCATAAAAGGACATGTGCCTGTTTGGTGCTTCCTAATTCTTACTATAGTCTCGCTAGCCAGACGTACACCGAACTTCAACTGACGGGAACGAGGGACGTACCTCCAACGTACGTCCCTCGTTCCCAGCCCAGTTTGGTAGCGAGATTTGGCATGCACGTTCTCTCTTTGTTTTGAGCCCGATAATTAGTTATGACGACACGATAATTATATATGAACACAAAATGACACACAAAGATTGCGTAGCACTCGAGGATCCCCACATAACTCAATCTATACGCCAGACCCACTTCTCCACGTACATGTAGCTGTTGGGAACCTGGGTCTGGGTACGAGACACTCTCACCCCGCCCCTTCATAATACTAGTACGGGGGGGGGGGGGGGGGCCTCGGAACAGCAACGTTCATAATTTTTGGCGATCGTAATTGGATTGTAAGTTAATTTGTGCCAACTATGTTGGTCAGTGAATGAACACCATAATTAATTTATGCCGGGCATAGTTAATCGAAGTTTGCTTTATATATTTTAAAAAGTAGGGGTCCCCAGTACCGATGCATGACATATAGCAGAGATAAATATAGATATATATAGATATATACTATATATTATCTCTGCATATAGATACTGAGCAGCATTCAGTTATAACGTACCCAGTAACCAAAGACAAAGCAATGCGTATGCCTGTAACACACAGGGAAAAAAGCGCGGAATCATTGTGTAATCGATTGAACACATAAATCATACGCTCGCGTGTGATTTTTTCCCTGTGATGAACTGAAATCCTTTTAGGAAGTAAAACTTAAATCCTTTGATACGCGTATAACAGCAGGGACTTGCCGCAGGTCCGGTTCTACGGTTTTAACCGAACCGCTAATGTGGTTATTTATACATGCATAGCTGGCTGGTGGGCCGTGGTGGAAAAGCTCGGCTGACTCGGTGGCTATAAATATTCAGCGCGCATGCACAATGATTTAACCCCATGTACTCCCCTCTATAACTACCACTATGTAACTCTAACCTTAGAAACTCTCAAATAGAATTAAAAAACTTTAACTTAGAATATCGTGAAAACCACGTTTCTTTGAGACATCCAGTGCACAGATATTGTATACAGCATCACACTACAGATAGAATCCCAAACACAAATGTTAAGAGCGGAAGCTGTAGCGGAACTAAGGCAGTGCGATTATGGGGATACATAGATGGTAAAAATTTGTAGCTTTTATTCTATGCAATAGAGGTGGACGCTAGTATAATTTATGCTTTTAAAGTGTTAGTGGCTTAACTGAAATGAGATTATAGTCAATTTATAGAAATAGCTGTTCAGCATTGGGTAATAATCACGCAATATGTAGAATAACACGCTCAGCTATTATCCCTAGAAACCTGCAAATAGAATGAATAAAAATTTTCTAGGGATAGTACGTCCCATATTTTTTTTGCTGTACACGTGGGTCCACGTGCAATTCCCCGGGATGACATTCAGAATAACGTTTGATGGCAACTTGAGGAAACGGGGAACAAACCAGAAACACAAAAAGAAAGATCCATTAAACTATTCTGTACACAGTCCCTCCTTTCAGCACGAGGTCAGTGGTGTAGTGGGGCCTCCCACCACAAAGCTTCCCGCGAGGACGTTGCCCACAGCCTTGGTGTCAGCAGGCTGGTGGCCCCCCACATACACAGCATACTGCCCTGGCTCTACCACCTCTGCATAGTCCTCCTCCCTCACCACCTAAGGTACACACACACACACACACACACACACACACACACACACACACACACACACACAGAGAGAAGGGGAGTCCAAGTTGGCGGGTGAATGTATCTTTTGATAAAGATGGCCGTATCCTTACTGTCATCTGGGCAGGTGAGATGTTAAATGCAACGGTTGCCGCTTTCCCGGGAGCCAATCCCACCACACGCTGGAAGCCAACCAGCTTCACAAAGGGGGCAGGGACTGTTGAATTCTGCAGGGTGTGTGTGTGTGTGTGTGTGTGTGTGTAATATAATATATGTGTGTGTGTGTGATATAATGTATAAGTGTGTGTGTGTGTGTGCGTGTGTAATACAATGTATAAGTGTGTTGTGTGTTGTGTAATATTATGATGTGTGTTGTTCATGCCAAGGCAAGGTGCTAACCTTAAAGGTCATGTACACCTGCACCACCTCATCACCAGCAACCATTCCTGTGTTAGACACAGTGACTTGCAAAGTGGCTTGGTCACAAGGATCAATAGAAGTCGTGAAAATCTGCTCCAAACACACACACACACACACACACACACACACACACACACACACACACACACACACACAACACAGTGAGCACTGGTCCCCAGTGGTCTGCTCACTTACATTCAGATTTGAGTACTGAAATGTTGTATAGGAGAGGCCATAGCCAAAGTAGTACTGTGGAGTGTCCACCATGTAGCGGTAGGTCCTGTTCACCATGCTGTAGGACACCATTGGAGGGAGCTGGCTGGTCCCCGTGTACCATGTGACCACTGTCCTCCCCGCTGGATTGTACTGGCCAGAGATCACGTCCAAAACGGCATTGCCAGCCTCTTTTGAAAGTGATGAGGGTCAGGGGACCAGAGGTAGGTAAAGAGATTTTAATAACCCACAAATTAAATTTATATATCCAGTGATGGGTTACCCACTGCCAATCATTGATGGGGTACCCACTGCTAGTTATGAATGAGGGCACCCCTTGCCAGTTATTGATGGGGTAGACATAAGGAGCCATTGGATTTATGACTTTTGCACTGTAAATTAATATGCACCATAAGTGTGCTGGTATTGCTGGGCCATGTAAAGTGTGCTGGAAACCTAGCTAGCACTCTCACACATCCACTCTCAAACATTACGTGCAGTGCAATAAACCTATGTGTGTTTGTGTGTTTGTGTGTGTGTGTGTGTGTGTGTGTGTGTGTGTGTGTGTGTTTACCTTGACCAGCATAGCCCGCGCTGATTACAGCGTCCACCTGACTGTAGACTGACGACACCACTGGTGCTCCATGCATCAGCACCACTATCACCTTGGGGTTGTTCTGTTTTAACCTGGTGGAGGCAGAATATAAGGAAGGATGGCAAGGGAGAGAGAGAGTAAGGAGGAGAGGGGGGGAGGAGGAGTGAGGAGAGGGGGAAAGGGGTGCATGCAAAAATGGAGACAGGGTCAGTGACATACATCTGGATGAGAGTGGACTGGAGCCCTGGGAGTGCAATGTCAGCACGATCATTTCCTTCCCCCTCATAATTCCTATTGATGCCCCCCACATAAACAACGAAATCAGACTGCTTTGCCGCAGCGACTGCCGCAGCAAACCCTGAACTTAGGGGACAGAGAACGTTGGAGCATCCAGTCACATAGTTCACCTGCAACGGGATGGCAACTGACAATCACACAAGTCCAGGAGAATACTAAAATGATGTAATGGTGCTGAGACCACCTGTTTGCATGATAGGTGACAATGGTGTGAGGTGTGAGGGTGGATCGGTGTGGACAACGGAGTGGAATTAATAGTAATGTATCGTGAATTGAAAATAGAGCCATAATCAAATGTAGGGTATAACTTAGGGTGTGCAGAAGGGGTGTGGCTAAAATTATACACTTAACAGACCTGGAGTGATGTTCGGTTTACAAATGCCCCCCGGGGGGTCACAATATACTTTGGAGTGGGGTCATAGTCACCTATGGAAATGAGAATGAAAAAGGGAAGTAAGTAGCTGAAGAGTTAAACATTGCCGACATGGAAAATACCTTTGACGCAGTCAGGGTCATCAGCGCATGGACCAATGAGGGCTACAGACTTGTAGCTGGACAGAGACAGAGGAAGTACATTCCCTTGGTTCTCCAGGAGGACCATGGCCTCATGAGCTGGGGAAGAGGAAGGAGGCATGGGCACCCGTGTTCCCGTGTTGAGTACACACACACACACACACACACACACACACACACACACACACATACACACACACACACACACACACACACACACACACACACACACACACCAGCTTGCAGTGCCAGTCCTCTGTGTTGATCCACAACCGACAAGTCAATTCTAGCAGGTAGTGGTAAAGGGGGGGGCAGGTATAACAGCAGAGGGCATAATGCAGGTTGTTGATTGACACAATGATCAGGTGTATATTTATGATTGCAAACAGCCTGGGCACTACCTCACAGCTGTGTGCAGCCTGAGGACTGGGCTCACAGCTGTGTGCAGCCTGGGGACTGGGCCCACAGCTGTGTGCAGCCTGGGGACTGGGCCCACAGCGTGTGCAGCCTGGGGACTGGGCTCACAGCTGTATGTAGCCTGGGGACTGGGCCCACAGCTGTGTGCAGCCTGGGGACTGGGCTCACAGCTGTATGCAGCCTGGGGACTGGGCCCACAGCGTGTGCAGCCTGGGGACTGGGCTCACAGCTGTGTGCAGCCTGGGGACTGGGCCCACAGATGTGTGCAGCCTGGGGACTGGGCTCACAGCTGTATGCAGCCTGGGGACTGGGCTCACTTGTTGTAGGGTACCATGTCCCAAGGGTCCAGCACTCCGAGCTGGATGAAGGCAGTCATTGAACGTGTGACAGACACGCCTAGCTCCTCCTGTGACACTAGACCCTGTTCAGTGGCATTCTGCAAGTAAGTGTAGCCATTGCCTGCAGTCAAGTACAAGGGGATCACATGTGATGCAGGGTCACTTGGTCGTGTGATGGCATAGGACATTGGTCATGTGATGCAGGGTCACTGGTCATGTGATGCAGGTCATTGATCATGTGATGCAGGTCATTGATAATGTGATGCAGGTCATTGATCATGTGATGCAGGTCATTGATCATGTGATGCAGGTCATTGATCATGTGATGCAGGGTCATTGGTCATGTGGGTTGGCTTACCACAGCACCAGTCACACCCTGCCTTCAGACAGAACTCTGCGGCTTCTGTCTCTGACTGGGCAAAGTGGTGTGCCTCATAGACGTTCTCAACTGCACCTGCTCACAGCGACATGAGGGGAATGGAGGGAGGGAAAGAGGGGAGGAGGGAGGGAGAGAGAGAAGGGAGGGAGGGAGGGAGGGAGGGATGGGAGGGAAGGGAGGGAGGGAGGGGAGGGAGGAGGGAGGGGAGGGAGAAGGGAGGGAGGAAGTAGACTGCGATGAGATCCACTCCTTAAATCAGTTATGATACAATCAATCTTTCCTCCTTAAGATAAAGGCTTTGCATTCCTATATCACATATTGCATGAGGTCATTATGTTAAACAAGGGTGAGTGGTGAGTGAAGAGGGAAAAAAAAAGTGAAACACAAATCTGTTCAGTTATATATTGTCATTCAATAGTGCAGCGAACTGTTCCAATTGTTGGTTGCCCAGTTCAATCCAGTCATGCTTTGAATAACTTCACTATAGGGACCACTCCTATTATAAGTACTACTGCTACGTTGATGTGTTACTGTTTTTAATTATTTTAGTAATTTAACCAGGTATTGGGCTATTCCAGTATTGAATAATACATGATAATAACACACTAAATAATAACTACTTAAAAAAACAGACTACTACAAAGTACCTAAGCCTAACTACATAGTCTACTCAAATGATTGAGGCAGACTTCTCGTCACAATAGCTCTTGCTATGCTACGAGTTAACACCAGACTAAGTCTGCTAAAAAGATTAGCAGTGACCTTACTTTTCGGCAGAGAAACACAGATGGCAAGCCGAGTGGCCAGACGGGTAAAAGTTGTGTGTGCTTCTCTTAACCAGGTATTGATTTTATTAAATAAACAGATATAGATTTAGTTTTTGTGTGCACAACTCCTCTACCCATGTTAGTAGAACATGACGGCAATTTAAAACAATGAATTTGCTACTTTCTGTTAATTAATTTCCCTTTCATTGTGAGGCAACCCGTAATGACCCACACCCACACATACACACGCACACACACACCCAAACACAAACTTGCCACAGTCAGAGACGACAAAGCCGTTGAAGTTCCACGTGTTGCGGAGAATGTCTGTGAGCAGTTCCCTGTTGGCACAGGCGGGCACACCGTTGATGGCGTTGTAGCTACACATGTAGGACATGACCCCAGCATCTGCACACGCTCGAAAGGCCGGCTGGAAGGTCTCCAACCAATCACGGTAGTTTACCACAGCATCAAAGTTAAAGCGACTAGAGGGAATGTCCTCTGGTCCAGAGTGGACATCAAAATGTTTGCAAGTGGCCTGGGGGGGGGGGGAGGAAGAGAGGAAACAGACCCACTTGCACAATGTTACCTAACAGGACCATCTACAGTACGTGCTATGGTGGGCTTGCTACAGTACGTGTCCCTTCACAGTGCTGAGCATTTTTTGTGCCCCCCCCCCCCCCCCCCCCCCGCTAATCTTTTAAAAATTCATAAATACACACACCTCTGGTTACACATACAAGAGATACAAAGTGTCTTGGTATCAAAAATTCTAATCCCCCCCCCCCCTCCCCCCGGAGGTAAATACCACCCTTTCATCGCTCTCTTTCCTGTCCTCCTCCAATCCCCACACTAACTTTTCCCCATCCCCTCATCTTCTTAACTCATCCCTCTCTCACCCACCAATATAAATATTTTTGTTACACACAACACATACCACAGCCTCCACATAGCCACCCTCAGAGATGGCCTGCAGTCCCTGTATGTACTGTGTGGCCAGCTCCCCCTGCAGGTAAGGGTCCTCCCCGTACCCCTCCTGACAGCGACCCCAACGAGCTAAGGGGAGAGGGGAGGGTGAAGGGTGAGGGGCAGGGGAGAGGTACTTACGGTCTCGGCAAACATTGACTACAGGGGCCCAGCAGATGAGACCGTAGGGGTAATTATACTTTCCCATCTGGAAGGCAACGTTGTACTTGCCACGAACCTCATCTGCTATTGCTGTTCCAACTGCACGTAGGAGGGTGTGGTCAAAGCTGGAGGGAGGGAAGGAAGGAGAGAGGTTCAAGAGGAGATGGAGGAGGGAGTGATGGTGGAGGGAGAGATGGTGGAGAGGAGAGATGGTGGAGGGAGAGATGGTGGAGGGAAGGAGATATGGTGGAGGAGGGAGGGAGGGAAGGAAAGATGGAGGAGGGAGGGAGGGAAGGAGAGATGGTGGAGGAGGGAGGGAAGGAGAGATGGAGGGAGGGGGAGGGAAGAAGAGATGGAGGGAGGGAGGGAGGGAGGGAAGGAGAGATGGAGGGAGGGAAGGAGAGATGGTGGAGGGAGGGAAGGAGAGATGGTGGAGGGAGGGAGGGAGGGAGGAGGGAGGGAAGGAGAGATGGAGGGAGGGAAGGAGAGATGGTGGAGGGAGGGAAGGACAAGAGCAATCAAGGTGGAGGGAAGAAGATCAAACCATTTTGCATCAATATGTGTGCATGCGCCAGAAGCCTTGCCTGCTTGCCATAGTCAAGGCCTGTGGGAAGAGTGTGGTGAGCAGCTGCCCATCATTCAGCGTTCCATGGGTACACTCAGTGTGGCCAAATGGAGGGACACCGAGTCTGGGGACCCCATCATGGTCATTGAGCAAGAGGTTTATCTTGAGAGAGAGAGAGAGAGAGAGAGAGAGAGAGAGAGAGAGAGAGAGAGAGAGAGAGAGAGAGAGAGAGAGAGAGAGAGAGAGAGAGGGAGAGAGAGAGAGAGAGAGAGAGAGGGAGGGAAAGAGAGAGAGAGAGAGAGAGAGAGAGAGGGAAAGAGAGAGAGAGAGAGGGAAAGAGAGAGAGAGAGGGAGAGAGAGAGAGGGAAAGAGAGAGTGGGAGTGAGATGAAGAGATATTTAAGAGGAAGGTTTGCAAGGAGATGGAGGTTGCAAGGAGAGAGGGGACAGAATTACTATACTAAGGAGGAACAAGAAGCACCCATACCAACTCAGGCACCGTTAGCCTTGAGACCAGGTCCTCTGCCCTGGTGAGTGGGTCCAGCTTGTAGTTACAGTAGTCGAAAGTGCTCCATGGTTGAAAGGAGCAGTTAGCCACTGACCCCACGTCTATGCATAGGCCGGACTGGGCACCCTGGATAGTGTGACTGGCAGCATTGTACGTCCACTGCTGGTTGCTTGTCCCGACACAGGTCCACAGCTGGAGTGTGGCTCCTGCAGCTGTCCCTTTAGAAACAAAAGTGGGAGGGGCATTAAAAAAGTGGAAAATACTGCGCGAGAGGCTTTGAACAGTGCAATCCTTTACTTTAATAATATTTATAACCTAACCCTAAACCCAAGCCCAGATAGCCTTTCTCTCTGTTCACAAGCTAGGTTAGTTAGAAGAGGTTATAAAATATAAGACAGAGATTGTAACCATGATGCAACTTGGCATGGTCGTCCCTCTTTTGTTAACACTGGTTCCGTGAGAATCGAATGTTTTTTATGCACTTTTTGTCGAACTCACTTTTTAGAAAATTAGTCGGACGAGAGCTAACTGTTCCAAATTAGCGTGCATCTAGTAATCCAACCTTCTACTCGATGTTTATCACTATTTGTAGCATTGGGCATACTTTCGCTCCCTTCCAGCATTCGTCTGAAGTGAAACGGCTAGACACTTACCGAAAAAAAAATACACATTTTTCCTGGACCTTTTTAAGGTTAGCAAACTGTCCCAATGTTCTTACCTCAACAGGAGACATAGCTCCCCTGCAATGTTTGATCCTTTACTTCTACAGAAGCATCAAAACACACTCAAAGCTTGGGGTCGAAGCTTCGATCCTCGACCCCAGACCAAATTATTACATGTAATGGCTGATAATAATTTCTGGTGAGACACTGCCCTTCTCAGCTACAAGCAGAATGGGGGCTACAAGTCAACCGACTGAACACAATCTGCAAATCACAGCCGGCTTCAGATCTGGCAGCAGCATTTCTTTCGTGGCCGAACCAGTGACATCTATCAATCTGTGTTTTCAGAATCAGGCAATACACAATCCTTCCTTGGTCAACTGCGCAAACGCTATAGGCACAAGTAGCACTTGTACAATAATTTCGTCTGTGATTCGTATCAGAACTTTCGGGTCTGGATACCGAACTTTCGGGTCTGGGTACCGGGTCTGGTACCAAAACTTTCGGGTCTGGGTACCAGAAGAAAGTGTGTTGTGCATCAACCTGATTCAACCAGGCAGGTTGAGAGCATTTCACTTGTGCTGTTCTCTATTGGGTAACTAGAAACGTCTATAGGTACCGTCAAATGCGTTCGAAACTGCTCCAGAAAAAAGTGTACTCGGAAAATCGATAAACGGGCGACCGCGTCAGTTAAAATCAATACAAGTACGTTACAATTCATGATATGAAGCTAGGAATAGCGCCAAACGTCCTATAAAGAGTTGGGCTATCGGAATATGTATTTTGTTACGTAAAACAACGTTTTCCGACTAATTTTCTAAAAAAGCAGTTCGACAAAAAATACATTCGATTCTCACGGAACCGGTGTTAAACAATACACTTTTTACTTGTATAGTATTAAATTGTGTTGGTAAATTTTCCTATATGAAGTACAGCTATGAGCTAATCTCATTTATTACTGTGTTCATTCGATTAAACCGTGTTTTTATTTACTATCGCAGATTTTATCTCTGAGCAATCAATTGCTGGCCCCTAATCTAGGATTTCATCTTTGACCCCCCTCCCCCGGGGCACGCTTGGAACACACCGACACATACCTTCGGCCGTGATGCACTTCCCAGACATGGTGCTGGTGATGGTCCCGCTGGCGGCATTGTATATCCACTCCTGGTTCTGGTGCGTCGGATCCTTATCGTCTGTGTGGCACGTGTACAACCTATGTTTGCGGGCGGGAAAAAGGCGCCTTAATATGGAAAGCACATTGCGCCTGCGCGGTCACCATATGTTTGAGCCATCCTGCGTCCCGTACTGTTCGATGTCCACGCACTTTTGGTCGCTCAGCAACCGGATAGTCGTGTCACTCATAAGCTCCCTGCGCACGGGAACGTTAAGAACGGAGGGGGGGGGGGGGGGGGGGGGGGGGGGGAATAAATTTTGCGACACTAAAGCCGCGCGATCTGTCCCGAGAGGGGCCACCAGGCGTACTTAAAAGTGCCTTACCAAAGCTGGTCGCCACTACCATCGCACTCCCATAGCTGGATGTATGTCCCGTCGGGAATATCGCGTGCACCACGTGCCCAGGCTGTAGTACAAGTGACGATGGCCCAGGCGATTACCTTCCACACGCTGATAGCCTTCGTCATCCTCCCCGAAAAAGCAGCCTTTTATTGTAATTCACTAAGTTGCTTGTGCTTGTCGGCCGGTCCGGTCCCGCCCCGTTATGAATAATACGGCGCGGGCGGGCGGGCGAATCGCGCACTGTACGGGCAGAGCCATTCGTCGTTCTTTTGTGGTGACGTTCTCAAGCTGTCTACTGATATTTCTATCCGCTAAACCACCTGTTCAAGCTGCCTTGGCCCTTTGTCTCACCAGCACCGTGCCACGTTGCCGTACAATAAAACCTGCGCATGATTATACAATAACCCCATATCGCCTATATATAGTGAAGATGTAACAAATAATAAACCCTTCGGAAAGACGTAGGAGCTCGGGTCAAATTTACATTTTTTACAACGACATTCACTTTTTCTCAAGAGAATTACTGAACCCCTCCTTGTTTATTACATATGTATTTACCGGTAATCTCTGTCTTTGTCGCAAGCATTATTTTTCCCCGAAATGATTGTTGCCCGGACTCCTGTTTACAGTAACAGTAATAAACATACCGATGCGACCAAGCCGTGACGGTAAACTAACAAAGGAATGTCCCAAGAGGTACGCACGTGCCCTCCTGAGCGCCATGGGGCCACGCTTCACAAAGATTACGTCACCGCGTTAAAACAGCTGGAGAGTGTTGGTGGATACATATGTTGGTTGTCTGTACACAGTACAAACTGGGGATTGGAGAAGAGGCCTCGTACTATTGTGGTAAGAATCATAAGATATTAAAAGCAAAATAAATTTGCGCAGGCACCAGCTGCTATAATCTCTGCTATAGTTTAATGCTCCACGTGGTGATATAGCGTATCTGCGTTACACTTTTTATTTTTTGTCCTCTCTCTCGTGTGTTTTGCAGATGGAGCCGGCGACACACCCATACACTGACCAACTAGCTATTACTGGGGAGCAAGTCAAGAAGCATGCGAGTACGTGCCTGCCAGTAGACCTTCCAGCTGTGAACGAAGCCCCATTGGCGCCCGCGACGTGCACTGCTGAGACTTCGAATCCAACCGCCCCGCGGTCACTCACCCCAGATGCCGCCACGAGCGCGGGTTTTTACACGCCAACTTGCGTCGCCTACTCTCCAGGTGTGCTGAGTTTGCCCCTGTTCCCCGGGTCTACCTCAGCTGGGCTGCTACCGCCTGCCTATTCGTATTCGTACCTCCAACCGCCACCGCCTCACATTATTCGCGGGGGACTCCCCCAGATAGGGAGCGCCATCTTCCATCCTTACTGGTTTCAAGAAACGCCACCCGCCGCGCTACATGGCGGCGGGGTCCCGCGGTTGCAATTCGCGCCTTTCGCAGCCTGCCGCAGGGAGGGAAGGCCGCCATTTTCGTACAGCGCCCTGATCGCCATGGCGATCAGCTCCTCGCCTAAGAAGATGATGTCGCTGCCGGAGATATATTGCTACATATCCGCCCACTTCCCTTACTACACCAAGGACGACAAGAAATGGAAGAATTCTGTGCGGCACAACCTGTCTCTCAACAAGTGCTTTAAGAAGGTACCCAGGGACGATGGTTACCATGGCAAAGGGAACTACTGGATGATCGACCCGGCTTCCAACAGGGTCCTCGACAGGGGAAGCTTCCGCTCGCCGGGAAAGCATTGCTCCCAGAAACTTGCTAGCGCGTTGACACCTCTGGTTTCGGCCCAACCAGACACCTTGAACTCCCTGTGCAAGGTACCAGAGGCAGAGTATTGTAGCGCTGGGGACCAGCCTAAAACCAATGGAGATGCTCTCACATTTGGAGTACAAAAGCTTCTCTCATGAAAGGATCATGTTTTGTCTTTTTTCCCAATTTTTTTTTCAACTCTTATATATTCTGCCACTATTTACCACACGCCATCATCACATACATGTGCATTTTATTACCTAATTAAATCGTAACTATTCAGTTAATTAAACCAGCCATGTGGTGATATATAATTTAGGTTCTATGGCCAGTACAACCTTGCTTTGTGCGACAGCGGTTCTGAGGAAGCCTCTGCTTCTCCGCCGCTGGGTTTTAGTTGGAAGGCGCCCGACAACCCTCGGCAAGTTGGAGCGCCCTACTACTACCCCTGAAGGTCTGGGGAAAGAAGGTACTCTGGAGAATGAGCGAGGAAATTTAAATAAACGTGACTCCTAAATCATTATTCGAATAGATGAGAAGGAGCCGAGTATACCGCTAGTCCCGAAAAGGTTATTAAACCGCTAGCAATTCAGTCACTGATGCGGGCTTGTGGCGCTCGTTTTTGTTTTGCAGGCGAGACCCGCATGCCGTCCTCAAGGCTCTGGCCTCCACCGTCTCTCCAGTGAGCTGTCTTCATCAGCGTGGTGCACGTGATGTAGTCCCCCCACCTCTCCCTCCCCTCCTCCCTCACTCCATTCAGTTAGACGACCCTCTCACGCTCGGCGGGAGAAGCATAGCGGACCCTCTCGCTCCGCACAACCGAATTGAGCATGTGTGTTGAACGTGGGGCGAGTCCATAGCGTGGTGCTAGTTTTACAGCTGGCTGTGTTGGACCGTAGATGGAGTACATACGAGCCAGGGAA